>OZ007590.1:167934389-168351889 GCA_963931845.1 Maratus michaelseni
CTGTGAGAAAATCGTTTTAAATATGACGTTTTGAATATATCGTTAATTTTCACCATTAAATGCTTTTCGCACTTAATAATTTAATAATTTAATTATTTTAAAGTTTTTTTTTTCTTTTTTAATATTGACGTGTAAATATATATTTCAATTGAAAAGTGTTTGAAAATACTATTATTTAGTCTTTTTAAAATTTGACAATAGTGTATAAAAACGGCTATTTCAAATTATGAATTAAATCTCTATTCAGAAAATGAAATTATGAATACAAATTTAAAAAACATTTAAAAAATAAGAAAACTTAAAAAATAATTGGACATTGCACACCACAATCTAGTCAAGTATGTGCCTGAAAACGATGGTTAAATTGCTATGCATAGTTTTTGATCCTATGAAACTTATCTAACTGAACTATCTTGACTGATTTCAACATTAAATAGCGCTTAAAATTATGTTTATATTTAAAAACTGTCTGCTTTAATGTGTTTATGTACATTTCTCTATAAAATTAGCAGCTTTCATGTTTTTATATGTAATAATTGCTTCGAGATAAGCAGAGTAAATGAAATCGTCACGAAAAATTCAATTATGGCAGCAGCAGCGTTAGGTTACTTTTTTTTTTTATCATAGAGAGATTCGTTAATTAAAATTCAAGCTACGGCAGTATTTTTATTTTTTAAGAAAATCAGTGTTTATTCAAGTTATTTCTAACCAAAGTCTTGTGTAATTTGATTTTCTTATTTCTCTGGTTTTCCGGTTCTTTTGTATTCTGGTTCTCTTAATTTTTAAATATCATAAAAGCAGTATCCTAATTTAATTGTGAACAACCCGTGCGGCAATTTATATTTAAAAGAAGACATGAAATAAAATTTAAAAAAATCTTCAGAATCCCTCATTTGCGAATGATAATTTACAAATTTTACATATTTAAAATATCTGAAAAACAAAAATTCTCAGAGACTTCAATAGATTTAAGAATGCTCTTGGAGAAAACACTTATAAGTTATTACACTAACAGTGAAACTTCCACTAAATTTCAATGTCCCACACCCTGGAAAAAAAAATCGTCAAAAAATGTAAAAACTGCAAAAAGAAAGTTGTCGGAACACCCCCTGAGAATTTTTCTGTTACAGAAATTTCCGTATTTTGCTTACAAAATTTAAGAACAATTTGAGCTTTAGCGAAATTTTCGTGTTTTGAGAGAAAAGAAACGAATTTTATTATTTGTTATTTGACGAAAATATAGCTTTAGTTTGGGCGATTTCATGTAATTTTTACATTAGATTTAGAAAAGTTTTATGTTTCGAAGGGAGAGGGGTTAGAGGGTGCAAATCAAGGCAGAAATTTTCTCATTTTAACGAAATATAACCAAGGGAAAAATTCGTTCAATTCACGAAATTGTTTGTGAAAAAGTTGTCCTCTCTTCAGATGTTTTACTTTATTCTAAATGTAGTTTCTAAAATTTTTTATAAGAACTATTTCTTTCTATATGCTTTCAAATTTTTTCTCCGAAATAAATTACTAAATCTGTGTTAATAATAATAATAATAATAATAATAATAATAAAAATCGGCTCTGTGTGTGTGTGTGTGTGCGTGCATTCGATAGCTAGAAAAAGTTGGTTCGGAATAGACGTCTCTCAGATTTTCGATTTTTATTTAAATTTTTTGTTATTTTTTATTGAAAAAAATTTCGTATTTCCCCAATTTTCGAAGTTTGCCGGCGAATTTGACCCACCCATAAAAGCAATTGAAATTCATTCTTTTATCCTAATACAGTATATTTCATCCTCTTTTCAATAAAGTTTATTCGGAATTCGTAAAGCGATTTTTAAATAGTTCACGATTTCTTTTTTTTTCCTTTCACCGAAAAGGAAGACTTTGTTTTTATCATTTTATACCTGATACTTTAGCCTTCCAGTGTACTGTTATATTTTATATTCCAGTATGGAGAAAACCGTTGGGAATCTTAAAGGGAAAACAAATATGTTAAATTTATACAAATTCTTAAAGAGATAAAGAAAACATGAAAATTTCGACTATTCCAACGAAGATCAAAAGAAAAATTATTTTTCTGTTTTGGTTTTACTGGAATAACCCTTTAATTGTTAAATTCTGTTGCTGTGACGAGGAAATATGCGCTTTAAAAAAATATATATTTTTACGATTGTTGTTTTAACGATTTATCGGACACAATCCGAATTTTCATATTACTTTTTTTTTTTACCTTTTCGTCTATATTTCTTCATTTTGCTGCGTTAGGTAAAGTGTCTATGCATGGCCCTGTCGCAGCCCGAAGTTTGAATCCGGAGCTGCCCGCGGGCGTGTTTCGGGCCGATTTTTTTCTCATTAGTTTAAGACCTTTTTCTCGGCAGATTCAAACAGGACCGGATCCGTGCAAGACCGTGCGGGTCTGCTAGTACTGAAAATACATTTTAACAAGAGGTTAATCTTTTTTTTTTTTAATTATTCAAAAGCAAAATATTTAGATTACGTATAAATATATATATATTAAGAATATATAGATATAGAAAGATTGGTTTTAAGAATTAAAAAAAAATCTCAAATAGTAGAACAGTTTCTAATACTGACACTCGAGTTCAAATTTTTCTTTTCGTAATGTAAATAAAAACAGAAATAAAGAATAATCCTATATATTAAAACGAAAAGGGATTTTCGTCAAATTCCAGTTTTCACACGAAAGTGACCCATTTGCGCATGCGTAAAATTAAATCTAGAACCTAACCAGTTTTAGAGTACACTCGAACTAGAAAAGGTTGGCTGAGTGGTATAAGGCGCGGTGCGGTGTTTCTCTGTTCCGATCATCGTGTCAGTTCGATACCTACTCCGGACAGAATGACTTTTCTCGTTTTATTGGCAATAATTCATTTTAATAATGCCATATTTAATTCAGGAGGAAAAGTTATATAATTTGTATTTTTTTATTTGAATGCTTTATAATTAAGTAAAAATTTATAACCAAGAATATTTTGTTTTAATTACTAAATTTATATTAAAATATTTAAATTAAAGCATCGTTTAAATAAATTGAATTGGTCTGCGATTTTTGTTACATTTGGTATGACCATTCTCAAGATGTCACATATATAATAAGATAAGTATCTGATTATTTTTCGTAAAAAGGGAAAAATAAAAGGAGTGAAAGCAAAAAGAAGGAAAAATATTCATACAGGAACTCTAAATTATCTTGATATCCATGATTTAACAACTAAACAGTGTGTGAAAATGTTAGCTGGAAACAGCAAAGTTTAAATTCAGGGTTTTAGAGTCAGACTGAAAAAAAAAATAATTTAATGAAAAATTTTAAAGGTCGTGAAGAAAAAAAAATTAGAAATACTAAATATTGTTGTTTTTTCAAAATATTGAAACTATGGTAAATAAAATTTAACAACCGACCATACTTTTTTTTAATTACTTATTTTATATTGTAAATAATTAAATTAAAATGTTTTGCATGTAGTTATCGATTAAATGAAGTGATCTAAACTTTTATCTATATTTTGTATGATCATTATCAATAAGAAATATTTGTATAACTAAGAAAAGTATATGATTATTCTCCTTAAAAAAAGAAAAAAGAAAGAAGCAAAAATATCCATATAAGAATTAGAAAAGAAATCACCTTGATATCCATGGTTTATCTGGGTTTTAAAGTCAGGCTGATAAAAGTAAAATTTATGAAAAATTTTAAGGGTCGCATAGTTAAAAAAAAAAAAAAATAGAAAAATACTAAATATTGATATATTTAAAAAAAAATGAGACTGTAGTAAGTAAAAATAAATCATTCAATTAATATTTTTTAGTTAAATTCTTGTAAATTTATTCAAGTATAGTAGGATGTAAATTGCTGGACTGACAACACATAATCTATCGTCTTATATCTGTAGGAATCGCTTACACAATATAGCAATTCGTAAAATTTTCAATACTTAATTAATTTAAAAGCAACTAATTATCAATAAAAGCATATTTCTAAAGGAACTTTTAAGTTATTTACTCTCAAATATTGACGGGTAAGAAATAAAAACATCAGGCTTTATGCACCTGATACTTTTCCTTGTATTTGATTTGGAATTAATGATGTACGATCACTTAAAGTAATAACAGTTAGAATAATATCATACTTAATGAAATACATTTGGGGAATCCCAAACAATTCTAATATGATATTCAAATTTTAATTGCTTAATAAGGCGTATAGCCAACATAGTGAAAAAGTACCCAAGCCGGGACATCAGATTAGTTCACTGACGTTCTACCAACTGAACTACTTGGGAACGATACTCAGCCTGGAACTTTTTCACCATAACATGTTGGCAAGGCTACAAACGCAGCGCAAGCTGGAATATTTTCCTTGAGCCGCCAACCCTGGAGCAAACACGAAATCAAAGAAAATCCAGCATCGACAATTGAATAAATTCATATTTAATACTTGGAAATTTTTCCAGAGAGAAAATTTCTCACGCCTTGCATTCATAATATTCAAATTTTAATTGCTTATAGGCGTATAGCCAACATAGTGAAAAAGTACCCAAGCCGGGACTCGAACCCGGGTCATCAGATCACTAATCTGATGAGAGAAAGAGAGAGGGGGGAAAATAGAGAGAGAGAGCGAGAGAGAGAGAGAGAGTTTCTCTGTTAGTTAAACGAGTGAATCTTTATTGATCTGCTGCTTTTGAATAGAGTTAAGTAAATGCTTTCTCCATTCCTCAAACTAAATTCGATTTAAAAATCTAAAATTCAACACTATAAAATTTATAATGTACTTTTGCATAGCTAAAATAGTTTTAACAACACAATTTTAAAGTAGAAATCACATCTTTAAAATTCTTCTTAGCGTTGAAACTTGCAAATCAAATTTTTGAGCAGAACTCGTTTTTTAAGACTTTTCGATGTTTTTTTTTTTTTTTTTTTTTTTTTTGCCTGAATAACTTCCTTTTTGAATAAATGTTAGTGCCTTTTATTTTTTAACCTTTAAAAAGGCAAAATTTGTTTTACATTTTACATTCTTTTATTTAATTCAACTTAGTTCATGTATGCAAAGCTGGAATTTTGTAATCGATTTTTCCCTCACATCCTGATAGGCTAGAATTATAAAAATTATGTACACATATGCGTTTCTAATGACTACGCAATATTTTTATAACTTACTTATCAATTATTAAATTAATAATGTTGCGTCAACCCGACCCGATAATACTCTATTTGGAAGTCGATTAATGACTTTTAGCTCACAGGCTATCAAAGCCTGAGAGCTTATCGGCCCGCCGGATCTGTATGTACGTATGTATGTACGTAACGCGATAACTCTTGATAGAACTAACCATTTTGCTTTAAATTTTGTTTATAGGTTCCTTGTGATAAGGCGCTTCCCTGAATAGTTTTGAGGATTCATTGGTTAAGTATTATAAAGAAGGGAAACGGCGGGGGGGAGGGGGGGCGCTAACCCACCTTAGATTAGGTAAATGGGTTTCTCATGCAGAATTATCCGATTTTCTTCAAATTTTGTATATAGGTTCATTGTGATAAGGGGCGCTTTCCTGATTAGTTTTGGGGATTCATTGGTTAAGTATAAAAGGGGAAAGGGGATATAATCCCCCCCTTAATTTAGATAAATGGGTTTTTCATGCAGAATTATCTGATTTGCTTCAAATTTTCTGTATATGTTCATTGTAATAAGGCGCTTCCTTGATTAGTTTGGGGGATTCATTAGTTAATTATAAGGGGGGAACGAGGGATGATACCCCCGTTAATATATTGTTAATTTCTTTATTTTTAGAAGGCTTATTTCAAATTCTTTGAATAACCTGTGAGCTCAATGCCCTCAGTTTAACTGGGCAGTTTTCTCTTTTTATTATGATTTCAATTACATTTTCTATATCTCCCTTCCTCCAAAATAAATAAATAAATAAAAACTGAATGACAATTATAAAAAAAAAATTGCAATAGCAATATTTTCCAATCCTTTAACCGATTATAATGCATAGTTATTTATGATACCATATGAATCATTCTGCCCAAATATTTATCCAACGATTAGATACAATATGTGATACAGGTTTGAAGATATCGTGATAGTAGTCTTAGACACACGTTTAACAAATTATTGCATTAAAACAGTTTTCCCCTGAATTTTGCCTAAAAAAATTTTATTTAGAGAAGTTATGTACAAACAAAAAGTAAGAGAAAGCATTTTTCTTATACTTTCTTCAAATTATGATAAAAGAGTGTTAAGAAACCAGAATTATTATTAAAAAATGAACCAATAATTGAATTATTTATCTTTTCTGTATAATATTTGAACTATCGGTAAAGAACAATAAAAATTGTTTGATTGTTTCATAACTGATCCAATGGTTATATACGGCATGTGCCACAAATCGAATAGATTCCATGTTTCCGATGGTATAATGGTAGTAAAACCTTAACAGAAATTTCATTAATTATTAAACTGGTACATTTTCGTGCATTTTATCTGAAAAATATGTTATTTCAAACTATGATAAGAATGTTAAGAAGTAAAATTTTTCTTAAAAAGAGAAACTACTTATATATATATATTTTCTCTGCATAATAAATGCATATTGTTGCATAATTGATAGGGTAATTATATAGTGTCACAAAGAATACAGACTCGATATTTCTGATGGTATTATGATAGTTTGCTTCAGCAGACATTTCAACAATTACTGAATTAGAACATTCTTTATGTTTTTTATCCGAAAAAATATTCAAAAAACTACATAGAACAATTAATCTAACTATCCCTTTACTGTAAGTAAAAAAAGTGGGTTATTCTATAAAAAGCGTGACTTTTTCAATACCTGGTACATTGTTGACAGAATATTTTTTAAAAATATTTCAGAGGTTTTACATAATAGAATACATTAAAAATGTATATTTGATAAAATTTGATGTTTTTTTTTTTCTTTTTTGTAATGAAACGAAGTATACTTGTATACTTCAAGTTTTTCTTGTATTCCCCTTTACAATAAAATTCTGTGTAATAATTTCCAAAATATAGCAGCATTCATCACCCGATCAAAATATTCAGAGACAGGAGATATATCCCTTTTTATTTAATTTTGGTTATTTGTCGTGTGTACATTGTCATTTGTCATTAATTTTGAAATATTCTTACTGATCTACAAATGTTTACTAACATAATTTATCTTAACAAATCTAATATATCTAACAAATATAGTCTTGATTTAAAAGCTACACATCATTTACTTAATAAAAACAGGTTTTTAATTTATATACATAGATTTTTTGTTTGAGATATTTATATGGATCATACCGTACATAAGTATCACATAATAAAACAAAACATTGTGTATTTGTATCCTCCGTTGCAATGTGATTGAGAAAAATAGCCTCTAAATCTATAGAAAATAAATTAAGCACCGAATAAAGAGAAGACCATACGATCATCTATATAAATCTTAAAAGAGGTGAAAGATGAACTTTGAATATTAATATAACGTTTTTGTTTAATTTTTTAATTAAAATTTTATGGTCGGAAAATAACGTTTACCACAGTGCATACTGAAAAAAAGATATATATATAATAAAAATGTTAGTTCCAATTTTTTTGTAATTATGTGTTCGATGATTCTTAAAAAAGATCTATTATCTAATTATTCGTTTACTCTATGTAACATGTACATACTGAAAAAAATATAATAAAAATATAAGTTCCAATTTTTTTGTTATTCGATTATTCTTGAAAAAGATCTCTAATCTAATTACCCCTTTTCTCTATATAACAAGTGCATATTTAAAAAAATATTTAATAAACATGCAAGTTCCATTTTTTTTGTAATTAATTCGATTATTCTTGAAAAATATCTAATAATCTAATTTCCCATTTATCTATGTAACAAGTGCATATTAAAAAATATATATATATGATAAAAATATAAGTTCCAATTCTTTCGTAATTGATCCGATGATTATATTCGGTATGTGGCACAAAACATACAGAAATGATATTTCCGATGATATCGTAATAGCAAGCTTCAACAGACATTTAACCAATTACTGAATTAGAAAATTCCTGCTGCTTTTTAAATTAAAAAAACATTTAAAAAGCTACACGAAAAAAAAAAAACTTTTAAAAAAGATAGATTTCAAACTATAATAAAAAATATTAAAGAAGCGGAGTTCTTTTTAAAAAGATGAACTAATAATATAACTATCCGTTTCCTGTGTATGTGCAAGTGCATATTGGAAAAAATAAAATAAAAATATAAGTTCCAATTGTTTCGTAATTGATCGGATGATTATATTCGGCATGTGGCACAAAACATACAGACTTGATATTTCCGATGATATGGTGATAGAAAGCTTCAACAGACATTTCCAGCAATTACTGAATTAGAAAATTCTTGCTGCTTTTTAAATAAAAAAATATTTTAAAAACTACACGTAAAAAAAAACTTATAAAAAAGATAGATTTCAAACTAGTAATAAAAAATATTAAAGAAGCAGAGTTCTTTTTGAAAAGATGAACTAATAATCTAATTATCCTTTTCCTCTGTGTAACAAGTGCATATTGGAAAAAATAAAATAAAAATATAAGTTCCAATTGTTTCGTAATTGATCGGATGATTATATCAGCATGTTGCACAAAACATACAGACTTGATATTTCCGATGATATCGTGATAGAAAGCTTCAACAGACATTTCCAGCAATTACTGAATTAGAAAAATCCTGCTGCTTTTTAAATAAAAAAATATTTAAAAAACTATACGAAAAAAAAAAACTTTTAAAAAAGATAGATTTCAAACTAGTAATAAAAAATATTAAAGAAGCAGAGTTCTTTTTAAAAAGATGAACTAATAATCTAATTATCCTTTTCCTCTGTGTAACAAGTGCATATTGGAAAAAATAAAATAAAAATATAAGTTCCAATTGTTTCGTAATTGATCGGATGATTATATCAGCATGTTGCACAAAACACACAGACTTGATATTTCCGATGATATCGTGGTAGCAAGCTTCAACAGACATTTCCAGCAATTAGTGAATTAGAAAAAATTCCTGCTGCTTTTTAAATAAAAAAATATTTAAAAAACTACACGAAAAAAAAAATGTTTAAAAAGATAGATTTCAAACTAATAATAAAAAATATTAAAGAAGCAGAGTTCTTTTTAAGAAAGGTGAACTAATAATCTAATTATTCTTTTCCTCTGTGTAACAAGTGCATATTGGAAAAAATAAAATATTAGTTCCAATTGTTTCGTAATTGATCGAAGGATTAAATTCGGCATGTGGCACAAAACATACAGACTTGATATTTCCGATGATATCATGATAGCAAGCTTCCACAAACATTTCAGCATTTACTGAATTAGAAAATTCTTCCTACTTTTTATATGAAAAAGTAATTAAAAAGCTACATGAAAGAAAATAAAGAAATTAAAACGTATCTTTTTAAAAAGATAGATTTCAAACTATAATAAAAAAATATTAAAGAAGCAGAATTATTTTTAAAAAGATGAACCAATAATCTAATTATCCTTTTCCTCTGTGTAACAAGTGCATATTGGAAAAAGTAAAATAAAAATTCCGAACTTTTTTTTTTATTGAAATAAAATACTCTTTGAAGGTTTTGAAAAATTAAGAGGGCAGATTCGTTCTTACATTCTTTCAGCGTCTAATTTATTTTTGAGTTAAGAAATCTATATCAGAAAAAGAAGACTTTAGAGAAATTAGATAGAGTTGCATCGATTTTTTGATCGGATTCGGAAATATTTTTTTAAGTTGCAACGAATTTAGCATGAAGAATACGGTGCTATAAGTAATAAAATTATAGTTCACAAACAAAAACTATTTTTAAGGCGATGTAAAGTGATTAACTGCTTGAAATTAAAGTTATTATTATTTTTTTTTTAATGAACATAGTTTTCTAGAATTTTAATGGTTATTGATAGTCAAAATAAATTAAAAAGAACTCTTACATACATTCCAGTATGGGATCTATTTTTATCTGCAATTATGAAATATTTTCCATTTCACACTTTCATATTTTAATAGTTTTAAGTTAATATATAAATTATATTTTTGAACACCACAAACTGCACAGTTCAGAAATGGGACAAAAGTTTTAAAAATAGGGTAATAACAGACTCTTATTAGGCCAGCAAAAAAGGAAAACGGAGTAATAAAAGAAAGTACATACAGAAAGTACGTACCTAAAAAAAAGTTTTAATAACATACAAAGTGGAAGATGAACTAGTAATTTTTAATGTTCATTGTTAAAAATTTTGTGTTGAATTGAACCAACTTTTGGTGCTGCAGTAGCTCGAAGCTGAAATCTCGTCTCTAAATTTGGAGCTCCTGTTGAACCATAGTTCCAAATGTTAGAATGTGATATCGCAAATAATTAGATGTTGGCAAATTTTTCGACACCATTTTATGGTGAAATATTAAACCAAATGTTTTACAGTGTTTGTAGTAGTGTAGAAGTGCACTAAAGTAACTTTCATTGATAGGTTTTTCGAGAAAAATGTTGACCACCCCCCTATAAATGGTGCAATGGTGCCTTTGTATGTTATTCATAGCGATGGCTCACATCTATTAACAACTTCGGATCTGGCCTCTGGCATCCTAATATAATAAATGTCGTTACATTTACTATTATTTTGTCTTTATAACTATTTTAGTTATCTGCTTGTAGTTATGATGGAATATATCTTTACATTTACTATTATTTTTATTATCTGCATATAGTTATGAAGAATATGTCTTTACATTTACTATTATTTTGTCTTTACAACTATTTTAATTATTATCTATATATAGTTATGAAAGAATATGTCTTTACATTTACTATTATTTTGTCTTTACAACTATTTTAATTATTATCTATATATAGTTATGATAGAATATGTCTTTCATTTACTATTATTTTGTCTTTACAACTATTTTAATTATTATCTACATATAGTTAAGATAGAATATGTCTTTACATTTACTATTATTTTGTATTTATAACTATTTTAGTTATTATTTGCATATAGTTATGATAGAATTTACATTTGCTATTATTTCGTCCTTACAACTATTTTAGTTATTATTTGCATGTAGTTATGATACAACATGTTCATTACTTTACTATTATTTTTATTATCTGCATGTAGTTATGATATAATATGTCTTTACATTTACTATTATTTTGTCTTAAAAACTATTTTAGTTATTATTTGCATATAGTTATGAAAGAATTTACATTGTTTTAACAATTATTTTACTTACTATCTTCATGTAGTTATGACAGAATAAATCTTTATTTTTCCTATTATCACTTGATTTATGATTCAACATCTAGTAATAAAACAAAAATAACTAAACGCCGTTGTTGATACTTTTATTTCAAACCTGTGTTTCACTCTTTAAATTTAAAAATACACTTGTCCGAACCAATAATTTATGATAAACAAAGAAAAAATATATACTGGAAAGGTATTATGTCTATTTAATCCTGTTGTAATACGACATTTTCCAAACGTCTTCTCAAAAATTCTTCCATAGCGCATTGTGATATTAATAGAATGCAAAATAATTGCGTTCGTAAGTTTTGAGTAAATAACATATATTCGTTAAATTTAAATAAACCTTAATTTTTGTCATTTGGATAACTACTTTAATTTTTTAAATCTAAATGTCTTTTTTTCCCTACAATTACAAAAAAAAAAAAAAAAAAAAAAAAAAAAAAAATCGGATCCGAATTGGGTTAAATCTTTCCAGAAAATTCACCAGAATCTCAGATTTCTTTGCCAAATACATTATCTGTGCATTAGATTTTTTATGCTCATTCTCAATTCAGTAACCTCTTTTCCCATCTGTAATCGATACTGTCAGTCAGTGTGGGTCGTTAAGGCCGTCTATTTTTGGCTATATATCATTTTCATATTTCTGTCTATTAATGTCCTTTGTAAGGTACTAAAGCCCTGTTGCATCAAAATATTGTACATAGATTTGAATATCGCAGAAATCTAAGTATTAAAATATTTTATACATCTTTTTTTTTTATTTGTTTGTTTATGAATTATTTATAGTTTGAGATTGAGAAACTCAATTTTTTCTTTCTTTTTATTAGTTAAAAATAACATCCATTTGTAAGGTGACCAGATTTCATGGAACAAAAAGCGGACATAGATTATAGATTGTCCTTCTGACCACCTCAAAGGCAAAAAAAATATATATATATATATATATATTGAAACAAATTTGGAATTTACGTTAATGAAAAAAAAATCTGGAGTGACTCCACTCAATTTTCAGACACTGGTATCCAAAAAGAAAGAAAAAAACATGCGTAAAGCATAGATTATGAAACACTATCAGTAACACATCCAGAAAACTATAACAAAACTTCAATGTTAAATAAGGTGAAAGAAGATATCTAAATCAACAATTCGGGAAACGCATAACATATTTGAAAATCCGATTTCTTCAATTAACATTTATAGTCGGAAAAATATACGATTTTTTTTTTTTGTGATATAGGATCTATACATTTGTATATGCACTAAGTATGCAAAATTTAGTTCACTTCGGAAACGCATAATACAATTGAAAATTCTCCAACAATTTCTGCCAATAAACGGAAATGTACTCGAATTTTTTTGTGCAGCTATAGAATATATGCTGTATGATGATATAAATAAATCTACAGATTATGAACACAACTGTATATGAAACTATAGAATTTATACACACTAAGTATTATGCAAAAAAAATTGTTAAATTTAAAAACGCATACCAGAATTGAAAACGTACTTCCAGCAATCATTGCTCATAGACAGTATTTATGAATTCTTTTGTGTGTCTCTGTAAATGAACAATAAATTCTATGCACACTCTGTTCTAAAGTAAGCATTTTGTTAAACGTCTCAGTGATGTATCAATTTCAATATGTTTCAAATAGTGTAACGTCATTAAAATACACTGCAAACGATTTTTCTCCATAGACCATAATGTAACGGATTTTTTTTTTTTTTTTTTTTTTTTTTTTGAGTTCCTCTGTAAACAATACCTCCAGTATCGTACATTCCATGGTAAACCTCAATAAAATATATCAGTTACATGACATTCCGAGTATATTTTCGCGAGTTAGAGCACGGATGGGAAGACGGACAGACAAACCGAATTCATTAACACTTTTCAACTATGTTGAAAAGTGTTAAAAAGAGGCACCTTTTTATACAACAAAAAGTAAACAAACATAAAGATTTAAAACGCAAGCAAACATAAAGAATCAATTTGTTTTTACACTTTCATTCATTCGTACTTTTTTTTATCAGTATTTTGTGATGAATAGTTATTTTTAGCAATATAATAACAATAAACTACGTGGATCAATGTAAATGCTGGACGATTACACCATGAAAGTTTATTACAATAATGACGTGAGTATAAAATATCACAATTTACTAAATGATGTATAAAAAATGCCATAAAGTTAAAACCACACAAACATTAAAATCAAATTAAAACCATCAACGTTTCAGCCACCTTCTATGGCCTTCCTCAGGAAATAGTTGTTACATTGCTTCAAAAGGAGAAAGTCAAATTAAAACCATCAACGTGTTTATGTTTTGGGCGTTAGTTTATTCTTGTTTTAACCGACAGGGGGTGCCGGGGAATTTTTCATCGGTAATTCATTTAAACTTTTACGTTTTTGTCCATTAGACTGTGCTTTGGCATCTTTTCTGCTTGTGGTTGGTTGGAACGATGGTTGATGGTTAACCTAGTGAACTTTTTAGCACTTTCCAACCTAGTTGAAAAGTGCTTATGACTTCGGTTTGTCTGGCCGTATGGCCGTCTGTCCGTGCTCTAACTCCCGTAAATATGCTCGGATTGCTCTGCAATTTTTATATGTTATTGTCGTTATCTATGGCACGTTCCCTATTTCAACTGAAGTGCGTAGCAGTTATAGTTTTCTTACAGGGACACTCAAAAGTATTCCGTTACATTGCGGTCTATGGGGAAAAATCATTTGCGGTTTATTTTAAAAATGTTTCACTATTGTAAACGCATTGAAATTAATATAGATCACTAAGATGCATTAGAAGAAGCTTAATATGGAATAGTAGGTGTATAGCACTTAGAGTTACTTTACAGGGACAGTCAAAATAATTCCGTTACATTACGTCTATGGAGAAAAATCGTCTGCGGCTTATTTAAATAATGTTCCACTATTTTAAACGCATTGAAGTTTATATATATTACTAAGGTGCATTACAAGAGGCTTACTACAGAATAGTGTGTATAGCAGTCATCGTTCATTTACAGGGACACACAAAAGAATTCTCTACTGTCTGTTAACAATCATTCCTGGAAGTGCGTTTTAAGTTACTGAACGCGATTTTAATCTTAACTAGCTCTTTGTCTATTACGTGGTGTGTATAAATTCTGTAGATACTATACAGGGCAGCACAAAAGTTCGCGAACACATTTCCGTTTATTGGCAGAAACTCCAGAAGAAGAATTTAAACTGTGCTACGCGTTTCCTAACTAAACTAAAATTTAGCATCCTATGTATATATACAAATCTATAGATCATATACAGGGCTACATAAAAGTATTCGGATATTTTTCCGAATATTGTATATATTGAAAATTCCTGAAATTACGTTTTTAAATATGTTATGCGTTTTCCAAATTGTTTACTTAGATGTCATCTTTCAGCTTATTAAACGGTAATGATTTGTAAAATTATTTTAGAAGCGTTGGAAAGTGCTACATAATCTATGCTTGACGCATGATTTTTCGTTCTTGTTTAATTTGTGGACGGCTTGTCTTTCTCCTTTTGAAGCAATGTAACAACTATTTCCTGAGGAAGGCCATAGAATGTGGCTGAAACGTTGATGGTTTTAATTTGATTTTAATGTTTGTGTGGTTTTAACTTTATGGCATTTTTTATACACCATTTAGTAAATTGTGATATTTTATACTCACGTCATTATTGTAACTACGTGAATGTTTAACAAATGGGATTCCCCCCCCCCCCCCTTTAAACCCGTGAACTTTGCATTTACTGCGAATTCGCACTGATCAAATTTTCAAATGATGTCGGCGTTTTTGGAAAACATGCTTTCTTAATTTGCATCTTTCATTAACAAAATGAAATGTTTGATAAAAATTAATGTTACATTTCGATATTTCATTAAATTTCGTATAGGAATAATATGTTATATTTCCCTGTATTGCCACCAAAGTTATACGAAATTGAAGTTGCTGAATCCCAAATCGCACTAGCGCGGTGTGCACGTGTGTTAAACCGAAGTGTGAAGTCAACGGGTTAAAATTCTGAGTTATTTTGACATGTTAAAACACTGCATAAATATTTAAATGTATGTATATGTACGTTAATATATGTATAAGGATGATTCAAATGAACAGTGGTTATAATTTGGTTTATTTTTGTATTAGTGTGGTGAACTTTGTGTTAAGGGTAGAGTGGGTATGTAAGGAAGGTAACTCCTACCGAGGAAATGAACTTGCCCAGGTAGTCACGCAGAAGCACGTGATATGCTCTGGCGATCGGTCAACACTTTCGTCCATCACATAATTTGTTGTTATTATTCATCTGCGTCTGCGAAATGTTTGCGAGTAAAAAAGAGCAACCGAGTATTATTCATTATTTAGTAATAGAAGAAGTTGGATTTCGCTAAGCACATCGACGAATGAGGCAGTGTACGGAGAACATGCACTGTCATTGATTCGTATGCAGGACGAACTAAGGCACTTCCGCAAGGGAAACTGGTAAAGCTTCGATGGAAAGTCTTAGAATACCCGCCGTATAGCCCGGATTTTTCGGCATGTGACTATCCAGTCTTTGGTCCGCTGAAAAAGGCATTGAAGGGTCACGTTTCTACTCGGACAGCAAAATCATCGACAATGTTCGAAACCAGTTCCGATTTCAGCCAAAGGACTTCTATGGGCAAGGTATTAACCATTTGGTGAAACAGTGGGAAAAGTACTTGTGTAGATTTGGAGATTGTGTTTGAAATAAACCATGTCATTTCATTCTGTGGCTCCTGTTCCGTTTTCATTTGATCCACCCTAATATGTTGAAAATTTCTTCATAAGAAAACATACTATGCAATCAGGAATATTTTTTCCTTTACTTTTAATTCATATGTAAAATATACCATAGTACAAAGTCCAATTTATAACGGACAACATATGTGTAATATAAATTATTTGAAAAATATTTCATGCCAATAAAATAAAATATTTTATGTATGGATCTGACATTTCGCACACTTTTCCGTAAAGTGGCATATAATTCAAAGAGGTATTAAATGTGAGTAAGTCACTGAAATATAACAATACTAGCCGTTACCCGTGACTTCGTTCACGTAACATTAAAAAAAGAATAAATGCATTAATTTAGCAAAACATTTCACTTGATAATTAACAACATATATAATTAACCAAAGCTTTATCACATTTTATAGGAGACCATACGGTATTTCTTTGCTATAGGGGCCTTGACATAACCCAGTCTTAAAAAAGTGAAATTTCATGCCAAATAATATATACAATCGCGAAAATGAAACTGCAACTAATGAAAAAAGGAGGGCCAAGTAAAATCTTGAAAATCGAGGAATTCCCCTTCGTAAAACGAAAAACAACACTGGCAGAATTCTTCTATACAACAGTGCATTTTAGATGGTATTTGGTGTACAATTTGTATATGTGTGCATTGCTAAATGGGCATTATTAAATTGTTTATTTGCATAGACATATGTTATATATTTCTTACTACATTATCTTGTTTATGTATATATTAAATTAAGTGCATCACGCTAAGTGGTGTAAATAGTGAACAAACTGCTTGTGGATTTTATACATTGATAGCTATTTCACAAAGATATAACAATCTGATGCGATTCTAAAATGTAAATAAAGGTTGCTGGAAAGTACTTTAAATTCTGCCCAATTTAACCTCGATATTTTCTCTATCGCGTCAAGAACACTATAAGCAAATAAATTACCGACGACACAAATCTGATGATCTAAATTTACATATTTTTGTTAGTATATATAAGATTATTTTAATTTATTTCATGCGCTTGAAATTTTTTACGCTTTCTCTAGGGTTAGGTGTCGAATAAATGTACTTTCTTGTTATTTTATTTTGTCATTTCTATTTATTCTATTTTCCATTCATTCCATTTATGGATATTGATTTAATTTACATATTCGTGTCAAAGAATATTCTTTAAAGTTATTATCAGGATTAGGATAGGATTCGATTAGGGTTAGGATTGGGAATAAAAATTGAACGACAATGGCATGACCGATTCAGGTTTAAAGTATGAAACAGGATGTCTATTTACATCATGGAGCAATTAGAAAATTATCGGCTAATATTTTTAAATATGTTTTACAGTCATAGTTGACATCAAAGGTGAGCGGGGAAATGATCATCTAAAATACCATTAAGTGTTTACCACGCATGAAACAAATCTGGTTACAACAACGTATTTAATTTTGCGCCAAATTTCACTTGATAAAAAAAAAAGGCAAATTGACTATGGACCTAATTTTAGACCCCTAACCTTCCTATTCTCGGAAATTTTCTACCTATATCTAAAAAAAAAATTAAAAAAAAATCTACTATATAGAACGCGCTTTCACGTTTATAATGTTATGAATTGGCACAATCGGCTTGTTCAAGTTTACACAATTCGGCTGGAAGAAAAGATTCATTACTTTTTGATTTCTTCTTTGCTTTTGCATTACGCGAATTTGTTGGTAAAATCGATTTTCTTTTCGATAACATTGTTGTTTTTTAAGTTTAAAAAATATTGTAATTTTACTTAAACATTGCTTTAAAATCTATGCAATTTTTCTTATCCTACAAGACTTTACAAAAATCTATTATGAAACAACTTTAAAAAAAGCTATATTTAAAAACGACAACAAAGTTTTTCCTATTTTAAAACTAAAAGAAATGTAATATTAAATTCCGGTTCGAAACGACGATTTACAAATGTGTTTCGATTGTTGGAAAATGATAGAGGAAAAATGCTGTTACTTCGACATAATCGTATTAAATCTTTAGCTTTTATATGAAAAGCAACTTTCTTTTAAAAATTATAGTTATTTTTATTAAAATTTTCTGATTTTCGATACGGATAATTTTGCGATGCATATCATTGACATTTGCCATCCAATATTTATTTTTTTTTTTTTTACTTTTTAAAATTTAAATTAAAAATATGGTAACTTTATGTTAGCCGTGTGCAGACGATAAATCGCCAACCTATCCCATAATTTGTATTGAATTAATTAAAAATATAAATCTTTCACTCATTTCATTTAAAACACAGAACTTTAATTTACAACACATACATTTAAAATACATATATTACGTACATTTAAAATAATTCTTTTCATGTGAAAAAGAAAAAGAAAAAAATAAGAGAAATTAATCACAAGTAATTTGATAACCCAAGATCATTTTATTTTAACATCAAAACAAATCTGTTTTATTTTTCTATATATGACATCATATTCGCTTCTTTTCCATACTTACTCGTATTTATGCACTTTGTATTATTATCAAATATTTGAAAACGCACGTTTTATTTCTAATATGACATCATTTCATATTCTGTTTAATTCTTAAATAATTCATTTCCTTTTCATTTTTCACATGGATATTTATCACGTGAAAATAAATTGTTAATTAAAAATTATTACTCAGGGGTTTTATTTCATATTGGCAACAATAAAGTATTAGCAACGGTAAAATAAATTTAACCATTTAAAAAAAAAAGCTGCAAAACCGGGCCCTTTGGGCCAAACCAAGCAAACCAACCAACCATTTTAAAATATACGAAAAAATGTCCATTTATTCTCTATGAAAATAATGAAAATTTGAATTATTAAGAAAAATATTGAAATAAAATAAACAAAAACCAGCCTATGTTCATATGAGGGTTATAATCAACTTATATGCAAACATACAGGATAATTAAATGCTTCATTTTGACGCTGGCTTCAGCCTAACATTTGCACACAATCAGATTTATAATATTATTAGGATGTTGCAGAATGTCATGAAAACGTATTTACTTTTCTTTAAGGACGTCTGAGAAGTATTTTATCAATTTTCACATTTTAATAATTGAAATGCATCGCTGTCTTCAAATCGTCAAATGAACTGTTGTAATTTATATGGATGGAAAATGATAACTAACTTATAAGCCTGCATTAAAATACTATTGATTGTTTTCTGGTCCATATAATTAAGAAAGAAATTTGTTTTCGGACTGAAATATTTTTATTTATTTATTTATTTATTTATTTTGTGTGTGTGTGTTTGTTTTAGCAAAAACTGCGAATTTTTGAGTTGTGTCACTTTTCGAATAAGTGTCTGATTTTGCGAACTGCGTAGAAATGGATTGAAATTTGTCTCTAAGACGTGTGCAACTCTTGATAAAAATTTTGCAATTTAACGAAACTTTATTGTTTACCAAAACTGAAAAAGAGTAATCCCTTACGCCTTTTTTTTCGGTGAAAAAAAAAAGGGGGGGGGATAATTGGTGTTTTTTATTATTAATTTCTCAAATAAAAAAAATATTTGCGTAGCAGTTTAATTTTTTTTTTTCAAAATTTCCTTTTTTTTTTTAAATCTCAAGTTTTTTTTATATATTTTGGCTGAAAGAATATTATTTCCCGTTTGTTGAAAACTATGAGGATATAAATAAATCTACAGATTATGAAGACAACTATACTAATATGCACTTTAGTGTTAAGCCTATTTTCAAAGATTGTACATTAATGAGAATTCTGGATAAAATCAGCTTAAGTTCTGGAAGATCATCATGATGGAAAGATATAGAAATCCTCTTCATATTCAGGAAATGCATTAGTTTACTTATTCTGCTGCAGAGAATTAAGCTGCATTAATGTACATATACTCTGTTACAGCTGATTAGAAAGCATTAGAGATTGCTTACTTTACTGTAGATGAATAGTTTGCATTAGTTCACTTAGTGTATTGTATCATGATATTGTGTCATGATGTGACGAGTTGCATAAGATATCACAATTTGGTCACTATTGCGACTGCGACATTTATGAGCATTTGTGACGCTACAGGAGCCACATCGACCAGCTGTGCTGCAAGTGTTTTGATTACTTATGTGTCGTACAAATAAAATATCGCATTTGCAATTAATCATAATGCAAATGAGATGTTTTATTTGCATTACACATACGCAATCGAACATAAAAGCAATCATAAGCAACTCATAAGCAATCGAAACCCTAATAGCATAGCAAGTCGAAGTGACATCACTGTGACGTGACAAATAGTTACAAATGGTCGCAAATGTCCCAGTTGTAATGGTGACCAAATTGTGATATCTTATGCAACTCGTCACATAATGACTCTTCAGGGACCGTTACTTCGTTACTTCACTGTGAAGTCGCCCTGGCAGATTTATTTTGACTCACGCGCCACAAGGCGGCTACAAAACAACGCCACGTGCAACTCGCCTCAACATGGAACATATTAACGTCACAGTGGTGTCGCAGTGACTCGTTTTCCACGTCACGAAATAGCATTGCTATGTGAACAGTAAGAATAGCATTTGGGTCATGGTGATGTCACATTTGTGTGACATTCGGGTTCATGCTATTAAAAAATTCTTATTGTTAAGGCTAGAAAAAATTGCATCATTGGATCAAATTTATTGAATTTTTGTATTTTAAAAGTCGACTACATTCGTTATGAAATGAAAAGAGGGTGAGAATTGCGTCATTTTGACGTAATGATGCAAGAAATTTAGTTATAAGAAGAAAATTGTGCTTGTCCTTCAGAACATACATCATTTTGAGATGCGAAGACGTTTCTTACGTTTTAGATTAAGGTTCCATATTTCTTTACGTACTTTCTTATTGGGCATAATATTTCTATTAGATAGTTGCGCCTGGTATTTTAAAAATATTACTTTCGTGCGAAGAGAATGTACCAAGCATTATTTTAGTGAAAGTTATATCCATTATATAAACTAGAAATGAGTTCTTGTTCCAAAAGGCGCCGTATTATAGCGTGAAAATAAATCATTTTTCTATTTTGTTTTTTCAATGAAAAATTACGAAACTGTCACCTGTTTTTTTTTTCGATGACAATGATATGTTTCATTAAGTTTTACTTTCATTTGTATTTCAGAGCCGGAATAAGGATAAAATGAACGTAAAAAAAAAAAAAGTTCCAGATTTAAATATATATATATATATATATATATTGCGACAATTTCGATCCCATAAAACCTTCGAGAAATAAATGAACATTCTGTATGACTTTCGCAAATAACATAAAAAAGTAGGAGGAAATATATCATTATTATCAATTTGCTGACTAAATCCAAAATGTTATGAAAATTCCATTGACATTAATTGATGAAAAGAAAGAAAAATGTTTCTTAAGACCAAAAAACATAGTCTAAGAAAAGGAACAACTAAGTATCGATTTCATTGCGGAATTAAAACAGGAACTGTAGTGTAAATAAAAAGTTTTTGCTGTTGTTCAAAAACAGCACAAAATTAAACTGCACGATTGTATTATTATTTTTTTTTCGCTACCCACATTTAAAAAATGAAATAATAATTATGAAGGTCTCACATATTTTGTTAATAACGCCCCTAATAACCTAAAAACTATCTAATAAAAAACCCTTGACGATAATTTTTAACACTTTCCAACGTAGTTGACATGACGAACCTCAGTGATATATATCAATTTCAATATTTGAAATAGTGAATCATTATTATAATAAACCACAAAGTTGACATAACGAACTTGCTATTAACATTTAAAAAATTAAATAAAAATTATGAAGTTCTCACACATTTTTAATAACGCCTGTCTGTGCTCTAACTCGCGTAAATATGCACGGATTGTTATAGAATTGATATATGTTATTGAGGTTTACTGTGGCATGTTCGGTATTGAAAATAAAGTGTGTAGCACTTATAGTTTTTTTTTTTTTTTTTTTTTTTTTTTTTTTTTTTTTACAGGGACACTCCAAATAATTCCATTACGGTATATGGAGAAAAATCGTTTGCGGTTTATTTTAATAATGATTCACTATTTAAAACATATTGAAATTGATATATATCACTGAGATCCATTACAAGAGGCTCACTATAGAATATTGTGTGTATAGCATTCATCGTTCATTTACAAGGACACACAAAAGTATTCCGTTACATTATGATCTATGGAGAAAAATCTTTTGCGGTTTATTTTAATAATGTTTCCCAATTTCAAACATAATGGAATTGATATATATCACTAAGGTGCGTAAGAGACTTTCTATAGAATAGTGTATGCATAGCATTCATTTTCAGGTACACACAAAATAATTCGTTACTGTTTGTTAACAATATTTGCTGGAAGTGCTTTTACAGTTGCTGAACGCGTTTCTAAATTTAACTCATTTTTTGTCAATTACTTGGTGTATAAATTCTATAGATCAATATAGGTCTATATAGGTCAGCACAAAAGTTTGCGAGTACATTTCAGCGAGATTTATTGACGAAAATTCCAGAAAGGGAATTTTAAACTGTGGTACGCGTTTCCTAACTTAACTAAAATTTAGCATTTTATGTAGTATATATACAAATCTATAGATCGTATACCGGGTGCACAAAAGAGTTAGGATATTTTTCTGAGTATTGTTGGTATTTCCAGAAATTGGGTTTTGAAATATTTTATGCGTTTTCCAAATATTTTACTTAGATATCATCTATCACCTTATTAAACCGTAAAGATAATTACTTTGGAAGTGTTGGAAAGTGTTAGATAATCTATGCCTGACGTATGATTTTTCGTTCTTGTTTTCTGTTAGAGAGTGGACAAACGTCACGGACACACGTTTTTAAATAATTCTATAACAAAATCATAATTACTGAGAACTGTCATGATAAGTTTAAATCCAGGTTTCCAGTTTTCATAACAAAATAACAAATATATTTAGCTATTTCTGATATTAAATTATATAAAAATTATATAATTCTAAAAAAGCTTCCCTCGAGGGCCATCCATCTTGATTAAATATTTCTCGGTGAAATTTTTCTTCAAAAACTTTCTCGCGCCTATTAGTTTGATTTCTAAATATTTGTGTTTTTAGTAGTAAAAAAATTTTAAATGCAGACAAAATTTGTAATTTTTTAAAATTAAATTAAACGTCTTAAAAATTTTCTAAAATCTATGTCTTCGATTAAGGACGCCTGTAGCAAAAAGGTTAAGAAAGTGATGTTATTACTTTATTTATCGAAACTGTAACCAAACTCAATCTATCCTTTAAAATAAAGCATTAGAAAACGAATAAATAAATAATAAGGCTAATTTTCTCTGTATATCAATCTAAAATCCTCATGAAATTCTAATAGAAATATAATTCATTATATCAGCGCGGTACTTAGCTTCATATACAATAGAGAAAAAACTAGAACGAAAAATCATGCATCCGGCATAGATTATGAAACATTTTCCAACACTAACAGAATATTATTAAGAAATTTGATTTTTTCATGCTATGAAATGAGATATCTAAATAAGGAAATACATAACTTAGTAAAAACCACTTTTCAGCAATTGCTGTCCATATTCGAAGTCTTTCGTGCAGCCCTGTATATGATCTACAGAATTTGTAAACAACACGTAATACACTGAAAATTACATAAAATTGCATATCACAGCGGAAAGAGCACTTCTAGCACAATTACCGATCATAGTCATACGATCTCGTAAGCAGTAATACGCTGCCACGCATGCGCGGTAGCGTATTACTGCTTATTTTACTGTTTATTATTGTTGTTAATTTTACGGTATAATACTGGCAGCTGGGATGCCAGTATTATACTGTAAAATCAGCACTTTTTTTTCCTTTTGCAGTGCACCCAATACACTAAAAATTACATAAAATTGCATACCACAGCGGAAACAGCGTGTTACCGATCATACTCAGTCTTTTAATCCATATCTTTTGAGCGTTTCTGTACATGAACGATAAATCCTACGCACTCCATAATCTATAGAAAATAAGTTGTATTAAACCTTAGTTATCCCTTTAAATTTCATCATGTTTCAAGTATCATAACATGTTCAAAATGTACAGCAAACCATTTTTCCCCGTAGATCTTAATGTAAAGGGATTATTTTGTACGTCCCTGTAATTGAACTATAAATGTTACTAATTGTATACTACGGTGAAAGCATGATGTAGTTGCATATTAATTTCATTATGTTTAAAATATCGTAAAATCAATAAAATGCGCTGCAAACGACTTTTCTCCATAAACCATAGTGTAATGGAATTCTTTTGCATGTCCCTGTAAATGAACTATAAATGCTACACACTTGAATTTCAATACCGAACTTTTTATTGTAAAATTCACTTAATGTATAAGAATTTCATGACAATCCGAGTATATTTACGAGAGTTAGAGCATACGGACAGACAGACAAACCGGATTCAAAAATACTTTTCCACTATGTTGGAAAGTGTTAAAAACCACGTCGGTAATAAACTTTCCAATTTCTACATTTATTCAATACGGCAAAAAGCTGAATTGGATAATGTACAAATTACATAAATACAGGTTTCTCTCTATTAGTGTCGTTTATTAATTCTCGCGATGTTTATAGCACTAATCGAAGCTGTACTAATCAAAAAATACAGTGGAGGGGAAAAACTATAATAGATTCGCAGCTTAACTTTCTCAAAAACCCCAAATACATAAACAGACAATCCAATAATGTAACTACGATATTGCTTTTGATGTATTATTGTTAGAAAGTACATATAGCAGCTTGATAGCTGCAAACAGCTGCATAGCTTCAGCTTGATAGCTGATAAAAAAGTTTTATCTAATTTTCAGGAACTTTCATTAACAGAAATGTGTAATAATGTAATAAGTAACAATCAAGAAGCATTAAAAAGTCAATTTTAATTTTAATTCTGCATTGCTACAATTTTTTAGGTTATTTATGTTAGCTTACTTACCATTAACTTAATTTATAAAAAAAAAATACATAATTTGATGTAAAACTTATTGTAATACAATTTGATTATTTAAAACTTACACACATTTTAACTTATTTGAGAGACAAATTGCACATTTCCCCTCCTTCTTTTTCGAATACATTTTGTGGTAACACCGAATTTAATTTTGTAAACCTCGGTGCACTTGTATATTTCTTCTGTTGTCTGGGTCTATAATCTATCATATTTTGTTTGAAATATTGTAACTTTTTAAAAGCTTCTTCGAATTCTTTTATTTTTTTTCTTTTCTTTCTTTATTTTTATTATTTATTTATTTATTTTTATTTTTATTTTTATTTATTTATTTATTTATTTTTTTGGGGGGGGAGGGGGGCATTTTCTTCCAATTTCAGTTTTAAAAATTTGACGTCATCTTGCTGGAGAAAAAAAGGATCACCCATTTTGTGTTTTGCGTATTAATCTAAAATTTCCACGCACTCTAAAAAAAAGTTCAACACACAAACTGAAAATCCCACAAATTGAAACCAAACTAAATATAGGGAAACCTGTAATCCGATTTGTCCCTTTATAAGTCAACGAGAAGGATTATCATATTAGTTGAAAGAAAAATAACTATTTTTTCCCCACTTCAGTTTTTTAAAATGTTTATTTTACATATGAAACAATCACCTTTCTGTATTTAAGTAAGAGGTTCATTAAGTAGTAAATTTCCTTTTCTTGAAAGTTTAACGGATGCAAAGCGGAAATGTGCTCGATTGTTTAATAATGATATTTTTCCTCCCGGAAATTCTACGAGTGCATTAAATAACGGCTTTTCCGCGTGATAATGACCCGCCACTTTATTTTTGAAGACTTATAAACTTCTACGCTGTACCTATTACTGAAGACTTAGAACTACACTGTAAAATGCAAATAAAATATTTTTCACGTTCTTTCGTTTATTTTCTCATTCTTTGAAATAATAATAATAAAATAGATCGTCAAAGTTTGTATTTTTTTAAATGTTATATTTTTTAAATAATCAGTTTTGCACCGGCAATGTTAAATATTTTCAAAATTTTCATTTGACGCCAATTATTATGCTTGGTGACAATAGTGATTAAGTTCCACTCGATGTAAGACTAGCGAATAGCATGGTACTTTAAAGAAATGTAAAATAACTTGTGCAACATTAAAAATCGGAACTTTTGGCGTCCCACGCAGTGGTTCCGCGGGACAGGTCTTGGAGCTATCCCGATACCGGGTATATCGGGACACCTGGTAACACTACTTGTATCTATCTTTACTGGTGGCTGAAATGTTGTTCTAGGAAGTGATTTTGTTTGAAATATGACGGAATAAGGACAACTGCACGTTAAGAGTTATTAGCAACAATGTCCTACTTCTTTCCCAAGGACTATTTCGTCATCTACTTATAATAAAATCCAAATGTAGGAAAGTCCATGCCGGGTGCGACCACTCTGGTCTGCGAATCGACCACAGCTAAACGCCATGTTAGGCTTAATGTAAAACATATGCTTACATATGACAGTTAAATGTTAATTTTTTCTACTTGAAATCATGTCGGTTCAGCATATTTTCATATAAAACATGTATATCATATCCAGTTATAATGTTTTAAGTTCTAAATTAAAAATGACAGATTAAACATCGGATTACCAGATATAAACAAATTATCACTGTAGCCATTCAGAATCACAAATTCCAAATCTACAAACAAAAGAATGAGTCTTTGAACGCTTCATTAAAACATTCGATTCTGCTCATAAAAAGATTGTAAAAGCATATTAAAGCCTTTAAATATTTTAAAGAATTTTTTTAATTTATTAACTAAAATTACTAAAATTGCAAATAAAATTACACTTTTTTCAGTAATAGCAGTGACAGCTTTCATAGAGAGGCTTTGCGATGATCGATCCACCAGTATTACATTTTGTCCCTAAATATTGTTTTGGCACCATCTATCGGTAGTTAATATAAACAAATGAACTTTCTGTTTGAAAAAATATTTTATATAAAATAATAATAAAGTTGTAAAATAGTATAAAATGTATATAAGCACACTTTTTAAAATAAGAAAAATTCGAGACATATTGATTTATTTCAAGCTAAACATTTAAAAGCTTCGGCTTAATATATTATTCCTTTTTTAAAATTTTAATTTGGTTACATAAATTTTTAAGAGCCTAGCTTATAACCAATTAAATTATGAAATTTTGCTTGCATTGTAAAATGAATATGTTTTATGAAAATGAGACAATATTTCTTATGCGGCATATTTTTATATAAAACATGTATATCAACATTTCTGTAAACAATTTTTTCTGTAAACACTTTTCTAAGAAATAGCGGTGAGGTGACAGCTTTTATTTTGGCGCCATCTTCGGTAATTAATATAAACAAAAGAACTTTCTGTTAGAAAAAATATTATATAAAATAATAAAGTTGTAAAATAATATAAAATGCATATAAGCATATTTTTAGAATAAGAAAAATTCAGGACGTATTGATTTATTTCAAGATCAACTTTTAAAAGCTGCAGCTTAATATTATTTCTTTCTTAAAATTTTAATTTAGGTTATATCAATTTTTAAGAGCCTAGCTTACATCCAATTAAATTCTGAAATTTTGCTTGCATTGTAAAATGAATATTTCTTTTGAAATGTAATTAAAATATAAGGAATATATAGCACCGCATATCACATATATTAATTATATCAATGCAGATCAAATTTTGATTTTTTTAACATAGTGACATTTAAAATTAACTTTGTAGTGAAAAAAAATTGTAATTTAATAAGATAATGTGAAAAGATATTTTTCAGTCATACTAATGCAATTATTAATTTCAATTTACTTATGAAATAAGATACGATTATTTTTAACAATCAAAATTTATTATAGTCTTTTCGGGCATATTTTTTAAATAAGAAAAAAAAATCAGTCTTTAAATTGAGATATATTTTTAAAGTTTAAGTCATATAATCTACTTTCATCGTTGTATATGTTTTAACTATTCCTTCATTACTGGAAAACCCTGTTTTTTCGGTCATTTTAAATGGGATGTTTTCCTACTGTGAATTAAGAAGCTAATATCCATAAACATGCATTTTTTTGTCTCTTTTTATATCTATCTTTCTGCTACATATTTCTTTCTTCATTACTGGAAAACTTTGTTCTTCAAAAAATATTAAAATTCAACTATATTATATTAACTTAGACAATTTAAAACGTACAAAATTTTAATATTTTGTACAATCTTAAATCATTTCAGAATTTGCATTTAATTTTGCTTATGTAGCCAAACAATGAGCTGTGAGTTAAGCTCTTTAGAAACTCATTAATAAAAAAATTTTACAAAAACTTTCGCACATGGATTAGTTTTTTAATATTTTTGAACGTTTTGTCCAATTGTTGAACTATTTCAGAAATTGAATATTGAGTAAAAAAAAAAAAAAAAAAAAGATCATCATCATTTGTATATTTGTAGAAATCATTTGCCATTCTTAAAATGTAATTTTCTACAATACAAACCTTTCAATAATAAAATCTTCATGTTGTTTGTTTGTATGAAGTCTTATGTAACATTCATTCATTTTTGACGGGGGTTATACATTATATACTAGTCACCATAAATTCATGGTTCACTTTTGGATGACTGCTAAACACAGTTAGTATTTTTAGAAATGTGTAACGATGGTTCCAACGACCTGCGCTTTCGCTTTAGCTCCTGCACGACTTTTAAATATCGCATATTTTCAATTTTTACATAATCGAATAGACAACAAAATGTACTTTCAAATGAAATGTGTTAGAAAATTGTAACTCAATTTAGTAACTTTTGAAAATAATTTTCAAGCATAATTAAAAAAAAAAAAATCTATCTCAACAGTGAACATTTGTGGCAAAGTTACAACATTTGGCGACTGATTACCCAGAGAAAAATGAAAAAAAAAAAAGGCAAATTCATCATAAGATCAGATTGAACGTGAGTTACCGCACTTTGGCGCTAAAGTGAAGGCTGTCAATGAAAAGACAAATTTTCATTTTATGTTGAAAATATAATTAATATTAAATTAAGTTAAATTGGTTAAAAGATATGTTTCATCAGAATATGCTTTGAATTATTTTCTTCATTTCCTTTTCACATTATTTCGCTTCTTTGTTTTTTTTTAATCGCGTGTTTTGGTGATTTGGAGTTTAGATAATTCGAAATTTTTCCACGTCGCCTTGGAATTTCAATTAAAGACAGTCTACTGCATGTCCACACATAAAAAAAATAAAAATAAAAAAATCCACGATCAAACAGTGTTTTAAAAATTAGAACGCGAGAGTTAGACAATTTTAAAGACATCTCCGTTTAAGAACTATTGATAAATAGCTGTATACGATAAGGTATGATTAAGACAGACAAATCCCAAGTAACATGGAAAACAGTGACTTAATAGAATGTCTTAAAATAAATGTAAGCAAAAACTCGAAATAATGGTTAAATTAAGTAACTGGTTTCGAGAGCAATAACATTTAAATCTCTTCCTTGGGTTTACTGTCTCTAGATAAGTAGGAAGCAAGTCTTTTCCAGCTTACCACCGTCTTGTTTTTCAAATGTACACTGCAAAAAATAACTGTTGATTTTACAGTATAAAACTGGCGCCCCAGCTGCCAGTATTATACCGTAAAATTAACGTATTAAATAGTAAAATAAGCAGTAATACGCTGCCGCGCAAGCAGTAATACGCTACCGCGCGCGCATAGTCCACTAAATTACAATAACAATAGAATTTCAATACAATAACAATAGAATTACAATGCAATTCAATTACAGATAAGATAAATTGTCATACAAAATTACATAGATACATTAATACTGCAACAAGATAAGTATCCGTAATAGCAGAAATCTAATGCGGATAACATTAATTAAAATTGTGGTAAGTTTCAATTAATTTTTATAAATAAGAATGAATAAGTGCAGAATAGCGTCATCTAAATTATTCTGATAAAAAATTGTATACATTTTCATATAAAGCAATTTTCTTTTAATTTTTTAAGCAAAATTGTGTTTATTATCAAGATGAGAAAGCTCTGTTCTGCTGTTGTTGGGTTATTACATTTTAAGTCGCTAATTCTATAGACTTCGATTTAGTTTTATGGATAAAAGTAATTTTTCTTATACAAATAACGCCCTGTACTAAAAGGATATCCGCTACATGTTACATTAAGGTCATAACAAAATAAACTGACCGTTTCCGTTTACTCTCGTATAAAAACACCAGCAGGCCAGATAAGAGAGAACTGGATCAATAAACCATGGGTACGATGCAAAGCACGGAAAGGTATCAAGGATATCCGAACAAGCTGCGAGGAAAATGAATAAGTGAGCATGGGGCTTAATGCTTTTGTTTTTACGAAAATACTTGCGACCTTATTCTTGGCCAGTAATGGTTTTCATGAAGACAAATCGCGATAAAAGTTATGATAAATCACCATTAGAGTTATTGGAATCAGTGGCGTAGATATTAGAAAAGTATGAAAGGTGCTGAAGATTAGACATTTTCAAAATAAATTGATCAATTAGGGTTATCAATAATTAGTAAAACATTTATGAAAATAATATATTGTTCAAATTATCTCAATGCCGTTATCACAAGATCATTATTGAGCTGAGCAAAGCGAAGCTCTTTTGTAGCGATTCCGATGGTTTCTTTGTAACTCTTATAAAACCCCTGAACCGTTCGACCGACGACCATCTAATTCAGCATAATAATAAGTTTCCCCGGTTAAAAAAAAAAAAAAAGACTGACAAAAATTGTGTCATTGAGGAATATTATAGATCAAAAGTGACATAGCTACCTGAATAATAAATTTATCTTTTTTGCAAATTTATTAACTTCTAAACATCTCACAATTTAAATTTTTACACCGTCGAATAGGGAAAAAAAGTGTTGTGATGTGAAATCCCATATAGTTTTAAATTAGCTGTTTTTACTTTAATAAATTTCTCTTTCTATAATTCATTTATTAATGTTTTGCTAAATTTTATTTAAACTCTTTGCGTGCCTATTCCAAACAAATAAAAGAAATAAGTCAGCTTTTCTGCGGTTAAATGCTCCCACGCAAATTCTCATCTTTAGTCCTCACACGCGATCAAACGCTTAAATCAGATTAAACAAAAAAAAAATTAAAAGAAATATCCCAGCTACCAAATCAACTCTGCTCCTTTTCATGTTCGATATATATTTTTTCATTATGCAGTTGTTTCTTTTTGAATCATAAAGGATATGCAACAGTCATCACGCTGTATTGTGTCTATCCATAAACTTCTCATGGGGTTGTGAAAATTCTTCTGTAACGCAATTATTGGCGATGTTTAATCTTGCTAAATTGTTAGTTTGACTATAAGTTCAAAAACTCATCCATATCGTCTTATTAACGGATATTTTATTGTTCATGTACTCTCGCCAAATTTAGGATGCCAGAAAATGTAACGAAGAAATTTCGGCGTATGAGTATATCCATTCCTTCTCTGACTGCCGGCTTGAAAACATGTAGATAGTCGGCTTTTATACGAGGATTAAGGCACCACCCACCGCCCATTGTGCTTCTGCTTTTCCTTTCCTTTTCATTAAAGTTTTTCAAAATCTTCAAAGACGTATTCGACTCAATTTTACCTTCCAGAAAGGGATTTTTATCAACACTTTTAAAGAACCTGCATTAATGTATATTTCCCACTATTTATTTTAAATTACTTTTCACGGCTAACTAAAGTTTTCATTATAAGTGTACTTTTAAATGCAATTTGTTTGAAAACGGTATCTTAATTTACTGATATTTTATTAATTATAAAATTATTTTCAAACATGATTTAAAAAAAAAACTATCTTTAGTACGTCGCTTACAGAAGATTGACACGTTTGCACTTAAAAGAATATAAATAGTTTCCAGTTAACATTCCACAATGAAATTGATAGTTCATCAATACAGATATAACAGAAAAACATAAATAAAACACAAAGTTAACAAATGTGTAATCAAACTACGCGCTTAAACACTGAAATAATCAGAATCAACATTTCTTTAAATAGTGACATCTTTGGCTATTATCTCGAACGGGCGACTGTAAGCTTCTAGAAAATGATGTCATTTTTATGCAATCATTTTACATTCAAATTTTATGATTGAAAATGTAAATTTCCATTTAAAAATAACGCCATACGAAATAGAATTTCACTAAATGCTACGACATTTAGTTGAACGTTTTGCATCTTTTTTTTTTTTTTTTTTTTTGTATTGTCAAAGAAATCTTCAATTTTTCTGTTACAAAGCGTGCGCTCTCATTAAAAAAAATATTAATAATAATAATGGATTTTACTATGATTACCTGAAAGTAACGTCATTATTTCTGATTGTCGTTTTAACGATTTATGTGCGCGAATGCACAGAGCTCCGTTATTGTGATCGCCGTATTTTTAGAATATTGCATTTTCATTTATCTTACCCCATGGTTAGTGTCGTAGCAGAAGGGCTAGTGACTTTTACTTCCGGAAGCGTTTGTAAAACAAGTGCGCGTCTGGAAAAACCTAGGATAATGCCTAGAGCTCGGCGCTCCTATTAGTGTCCGGTTACCCGAAGTTCCTGGGCGACTCGGATCACGGCTTACTCCAGGAGTAGGCCGTTCTCGGATGTGTCCCCAAGTGTCATGCGGCTTTGTACTTTAGTACATTGGCTCTGCTGTTTTAGCGACTAGGACTACTATAATACAGACTGACTCATCAAGCATTTTGTTTCTCACTTAGACCAATCAGCGATTTTTGCCCGCGCGGCTAGAGGTGTGGTGGCCCGTGGCCAATCGTTCTTCTCCTACGGGCAATTAAATGGCGGCGTGAGTCAGCCCGAATTATAGGAGCCTTATTAGCGACCATGTCGTCATTGTGCTTAGGTGCAGGGGGCACTGAAGTGCATTGAGAAGTGCCAACACCGACTTGATATTCTACTTGATCCTACTTGATATGCCAAGTTGGCATTGCTCCGCCTTGGCCGTAGAGCGTACTTGCGTGATGTCCTGAGTAAACTAAGCCCAGCTAGAGATCCTACATTAGATATTCATTAGACATACATTCTCTAATGTAGGATCTCTAGGCCCAACTGATCGCGCTCGATGTAAGCTCATGAGAGCTTGGGTACGGCGGACGTGGCGGTTGGACTTGCCGGAAAGCTCGTTACATTTTACCCCAAGGTTAACAAGATTTGTTATCCGTCAACAAGGTTTGAAAATAGTGCGTTATTAAACAAAAGACACTATTTTGACAAAGGAATTATAAAAAAAGATTACTGCAATACATTTAAACAAACAATACAAATTTCAATAACAATGAAAGATTCCGTTTTGCCTACTGTTGGTCGTAGTTTTTGACGACCAAGAACTTTAGCAGAGCTACTGCAGGTATATTGTTGCTGATAATATGTTAATGTTCATTTCAAAATTAGAAATGGTCAATGTCTGCCTGACAACATTAAATGAATATTTTCTCGATCAGTTCAATTTTTTGCAGGTCCTGCATACGTATTATTATTTTAAATATACGATTTTACATACACTGCAAAAACTGTAGAGAGTTACGCTAATCAAATTATGCGATAAAGGGAGGTTAAGAGCCCCCGCCCCCACACACACATATTAAAAAGTTTTCACAGAAAATAAAGAGTATTAGAGTGTCAGTGCGTGTGAATGTATTTTCCATTACAATCCACCAGAGTTAGATCTCCTGAAACTGCGTGAAATCTTAATTGCAGTGGTACGAATATGAAAGAAATAAGAAATGAAACTACGGGTTGAAAGTTAATATCAAAATATCAAATAAAATGAATTCAAAGTAAAAATGCGACTTGCAGATTTAACTAGTTTATGTACAAAGTTATTTTTCAAACACTGAAGAAAGAAAATAATCTTTGGAACAATTTATGTCGCTTAAATATATATATATATATATATATATGTGTGTGTGTATGTGTGTGTGTGAAAGGAGGGCTGGCCCATCAGCCTCTCTACTATGCTCATGATTAGAATATAGCTGAATGCAAGTTGTTGTTTTCGATTAATTTAACATGATTTCACAGCTAATATCTCTTTTTGATAAGAAATAAGTGATAAATAAAAAAAAGAAATAGTATTACTTAAAAAGCGTTTTTAAGTACGTTGAAAAAAAAAAATCCGAAACGTTTCCTCATAAAGAAGAAATATTTATGAAAATTCTATGTATCCTCCTAAAGAAAACTATCTTTAAATTTGTTGATTATGTGTTCATTAACAACATATATATTAAAATGAAGCAAACATTTCAAAAAGTAAAATATTATTCTTCAAAATTATTAGCAAAAATGTGACTTTTTAAAACAAAAACACTAATATTTAATTTTTTAAAATTAAATGGGTTGTTTTAAACATTTAATTAATAGTAATTGAATATGATATTAGAAAACTCAGTTTTTACTTCTGTCTTTATGTTCTCGGTGCCTTTATAAAAGCGAAACCTCTTAACAGCTACGATCTTTCAATATGACTTATGCCATTCTGTATCTCTTCGATGTTACAACTCCTATGCCAAGGATTAATTATCTAAATAGAATAAAAGAGCAAGTCAACCGAATCATAGTATTCTTTTTCAATTACGATGTTCCGATGTTGCATGAGATTTCGAAAAGTGCTGGGAAAAAAGAAAATTTCTTTTCTAATAGGTGATATCAGAGCAAACATTACACTGACATTATTGTAACCGAATACTCGTTCATTTTGAATTAAGTTTTGAGATTAAATTTAACTCACAGAAAATAAATCACATGAAGAATAAATTATTTTTTAAAAGATTGTAAGACGATGCTTATACGTTAAGAAATAAAAAATCTTGACAGTTAAAATAATTAAATCAGTACTACAAAGTATGAATTTCTTATCAAATGATTTTAAGACAACGCTTATAAGTTAAGAAGCTGAGAATATTGATGGGAGATGAATTTTGTTGCATTAATATAATTTTCTAACCTGCCACCTAAAACTCGGTGCTTATAAAGTTAAATATTTAGTTTTAGTTCTTTTAGATTTACAAAATGGCAACAGCCTGTAATTTTGACTACGATGAACTATTTTCTATTATGACAGGATTAAGAAGAGTAAATTTAATCAACTAGTTTAGTTATTTTAGACTACAAAAGCGGCTACTTGAGTTGTACTTCTTTGTAGAAACTTGTATAGACAGTTAACTATACTAATAATGTATAAACAGAACGGTATGGAGGGTACACGGCTACCTAATAGCTTATACTCTTTTTTTTTTTTTTTTTTTTTTTTTTTTTTAACAATATAGCTCTATAAATAATTTTTTCAGATGGAGACAAAATATCTTTCACCTTTCTTCCTAATTTAAAGCTATTTAACTTTTTTTTATTTCGCTTATTTCTATGTGATTTATATTTTATTTATTTTATGAAGAAATTTCAGGTTCGAATGTTGTAAATTCATTTTCTACTTAAAATTACTAAATTATTTAAGATACAAAAGGATTAATGAAAAATTTAACAGTATCTGTAAATTTGAGAAATTTTGTGGGAAATTTTATTTTATCGGAATTGTTTGATTTATATTAAGTTTGTACATTTCTTTTAAGACGCTTAGAACTATATCTAAATTAGAAAAGAAAAAAGGTCTGTTCATAACGCTGACGTCATTTAGATGTTGGCAACACCTGGCGATTAAATTTTGGTTTTGCCGTTTTCGCTACTGCAATTTTTTTAATTTCTAAATATCGCACATTTTCAATTTTTACACCTTCGTATTGGGGAAAAAAATGTACTTTCAAACTCAATTTGTTTGAAAACCGTTTCGCAATTTATTCATTTATTGTGATTTTAAAAATAATTTCCAAGCATAAATTTTTTCAATCTACATTGCGTGCAGATTTCATAACAAAAAAATAATAACCCGTTTGCACTTAAAACAATAGAAATAGTTCAGGATTTGTCTCCAGCTAATTCTCCATACCGAAATTAAAACTTCATCAATAAATAGATAAATAAAATAAAATTAAATTAAACACAATTTTAACATGTATGAAATCGAACAGTATCAATTTTTATTCCGCCGAATAGGAAAAAAAAAAGGACTTTTTAATATAAATTGTTTTAAATTTGTATCTGAATTTACTGAATGTTTAGTTTTAAAAATAATTTTCAAGCTTTAATTATTCTTAAGTCTATCTCTATCGCATGCAGCCCGGTTACGAAAGATTAATCCGTTTGCACTTAAAACAATATAACTAGTTCAGCGCTTGTTTGCTGCTAATATTCCAGGACGAAATTAAAACTTCGTCAAGAAAAAAAAATAAATATAAATAATATAAATAAAACACAAATTTAACAGACATGCAATCGCTTATACACTGAAATTATCAGAATCAAAAAGGCTTCTGTAAGTAGCGAAATCTTTGGCGATTTCTTCGTCTATTAACTCTTGGCATGCATCCAATACGAAAGGTCGCTTTAATAAATTTCAAAACTTTATTTGAATACATGATTGATAGTTATGATATAAAAATGATTTTTGGTTTTGTTAATGTTTTGTTTGTTAATGTCGGTTTTATTAATCTAAAAAAAAATGTATTAAATGTAAAAAATTTAATTACAATTGGAAAAAATAATCTTTTTCAATTTCTATCACTCACACTTCATGCGTATTCCTTTTTTCCACTATCCAACTTAATTGATTTAATACTTTTTGACAGAGTTGAAAAGTGTTTATGGATTCGGTTTGTATGCTTTTTGGTTTTGTTAATGGGCAATCTAAAAAATATATATATTAAATGTATAACATCTAATTAGAATTAGAGAAAATACTCTTTTTCAATTTATCACACTTCATGTGTATTCGTTTTACCACTTTCCAACTTAGTTGTTTTAACACTTTCCGACATTGTTGAAAAGTGTTTATGAATTCGGTTTGTCTGCTTTTTGTTTTGTTAATGGATAATCTAAAAAAAAATTAAATGTAAAATATCTAATTAGAATTGGAAAAAATAATCTTTTTTAATTTCTATCACTCAAATTTCATGCGTATTCCTTTTTACCACTTTCCAGCTTAGTTGTTTTAACACTTTCCAACATAGCTGAAACGTGTTTATGAATTCGGTTTGTCTGCTTTTTGGTTTTGTTAATGGACAATCTAAAAAAATATATTAAATGTAAAACATGTAATAAGAATTGTAAAAAATAATCTTTTTCAATTTCTATCACTCACATTTCATGCGTATTCCTTTTAACAACTTTCCAACTTAGTTGTCTTAACACTTTCCAACATAGCTGAAACTTGTTTATGAATTCGGGTTGTCTGCTTTTTGGTTTTGTTAATGGACAGTCTAAAAAAATATATTAAATGTAAAACATCTAATAAGAATTGGAAAAAATAATCTTTTTTAATTTCTATCACTCAAATTTCATGCGTATTCCTTTTTACCACTTTCCAACTTAGTTGTTTTAACACTTTCCAACATAGCTGAAATCTGTTTATGAATTCGGTTTGTCTGCTTTTTGGTTTTGTTAATGGGCAATCTAAAAAATATATATTAAATGTAAAACATCTAATAAGAATTGGAAAAAATAATCTGTTTCAATTTCTATCACTCACATTTCATTCGCATTTTTTTTTTACCACTTTCCAACTTACTTGTTTTAACACTTTCCAACATAGCTGAAACGTGTTTATGAATTCGGTTTTTCTGCTTTTTGGTTTTGTTAATGGACAATCTAAAAAATATATATTAAATGTAAAACATCTAATAAGAATTGGAAAAAATAATCTTTTTCAATTTCTATCACTCACATTTCATGCGTATTCCTTTCTACCACTTTCCAAGTTAGTTGTTTTAACACTTTCCAACATAGCTGAAACGTGTTTATGAATTCGGTTTGTCTGCTTTTTGGTTTTGTTAATGGACAATCTAAAAAAATATATATTAAATGTAAAACATCTAATAAGAATTGGAAAAAATAATCTTTTACAATTTCTATCACACACATTTCATTCGTATTCCTTTTTACCACTTTCCAACTTACTTGTTTTAGCACTTTCCAACATAGCTGAAACGTGTTTATGAATTCGGTTTGTTTGCCTTTTGGTTTTGTTAATGGACAATTCCAAAAAATATATATTAAATGTAAAACATCTAATAAGAATTGGAAAAAATAATCTTTTTCCATTTCTATCACTCACATTTCATGCGTATTCCTTTTTACAACTTTCCAACATAGCTGAAATGTGTTTATGAATTCGGTTTGTCTGCTTTTTGGTTTTGTTAATGGATAATCTAAAAAATATATATTAAATGTAAAACATCTAATAAGAATTGGAAAAAATAATCTTTTTCAATTTCTATCACTCACATTTCATGCGTATTCCTTTTTACCACTTTCCAACTTAGTTGTTTTAACACTTTTCAACATAGCTGAAACGTGTTTATGAATTCGGTTTCTCTGCTTTTTGGTTTTGTTAATGGACAATCTAAAGAAATATATTAAATCTAAAACATCTAATAAGAATTGGAAAAAATAATCTTTTTCAATTTCTATCACTCACATTTCATTCGTATTCCTTTTTACCACTTTCCAACTTACTTGTTTTAACACTTTCCAACATAGCTGAAACGTGTTTTTGAATTCGGTTTTTCTGCTTTTTGGTTTTGTTAATGGACAATCTAAAAAATATATATTAAATGTAAAACATCTAATAAGAATTGGAAAAAATAATCTTTTTCAATTTCTAACACTCACATTTCATGCGTATTCCTTTTTACCACTTTCCAACTTAGTTGTTTTAACACTTTCCAACATGCTGAATCGTGTTTATGAATTCGGTTTGTCTGCTTTTTGGTTTTGTTAATGGACAATCTAAAAATATATATATTAAATGTAAAACATCTAATAAGAATTGGAAAATATAATCTTTTTCCATTTCTATCACTCACATTGCATGCGTATTCCTTTTTAACACTTTCCAACATAGCTGAAATCTGTTTATGAATTTGGTTTGTCTGCTTTTTGGTTTTGTTAATGGACAATCTAAAAAATATATATTAAATGTAAAACATCTAATAAGAATTGGAAAAAATAATCTGTTTCAATTTTTATCACTCACATTTCACGCGTATTCCTTTTTACCACTTTCCAACTTAGTTGTTTTAACACTTTGCAACATAGCTGAAACGTGTTTATGAATTCGGTTTGTCTGTCTGGTCGTGCTCAAACTTTCGTAAATATACTCTGATTGTCATGAAATTTTTATACGTTATTGAATTTCAGTATAGATTTTTCGGTATTGAAAGTGAAGTGTGTAGCATTAATAGTTCATTTACAGGGACACACCAATGTATTTGATTAGATTATGGCCAATGGATAAAAATCGTTTGCGGCGCATTTTATTAATGTTACGACATTTTAAACACAGTGAAATTAACATGCATTACTGAGGTGGACTACAACATCCTTTAACCGGAGTATACAATTAGTAGCATTTATAGTTAAATTATAGGGATATACGAAATAATCTCTTTCCATTGTGATCATTGGGGAAAAACCGTTTGCAGAGCATTTTGAACATGTTATCATACTTGAAACATAATGGAATTTAAAAGGATAACTAAGGTTTAATACAGCTTATTTTCTATAGATTATGGAGTGAGTAGGATTTATCGTTAATTTATATAGACGCAGAAGAGAATTCGGTTAAAGATGATGCTAACTAACTATGATCGGTAATTGTGCTAGAAGTGCTTTTTCCGCTGCGATGCAATTTTATGTAATTTTTAGTGTATTACGTGTTGTTTACAAATTCTGTAGATCATATACAGGGCTGCACGAAAGACTTCGAATATGGACAGCAATTGCTGAAAATGGGTTTTTACTGAGTTAGGTACTCGCTTATTTAGATATCTCAATTCATAGTATAAAAAAATAAAATTTCTAATTAATATTCTGTTAGTGTTGGAAAGTGTTTCATAATCTATGCTGGATGCATGATTTTTCGCTCTTGTTATTTTATTCAAGAAATATACAAGCTTTAAAAGCTAACCTTTTAAATTCCATTTAAAGTATACCTCTTCAAAATCCTTTTATTATTGATGGCCAAAAGCATAACATTGGAAACGCATTAATATTGCATTGATTTTAATTTAAGAGCAGTAAAACTCTCTTGGGAATTTTGTTCAAATCCTTCGCTGATAAGGTTTCTCAAACATCATCTTGATTCTACTAAATAATATTTCAAAACCTTAAAAAAGGCGAAAAAGAATTTAATTGAATTTAGCTCTCTGAAAGAAAGATAGAACAACTGATGCGGTGTAAGTAACAACAGTTTCGGATCTCAAAAAGCAATTTAAAGCTGTTGGAGTCTTTTGAAAATAATAATACTAATAATAACAAAATGAAAAATAAAATGAAAACATATTTCTGTTCTGTTCTAGACAACTGTTTTTTATTCTACGAAAATTTAAAATAACCATGAAGGAAAATATACAATAACCTCTTCCGAGTTAACCATTATTCCTAAATGCGTTCTTTATTTATAGAAACCCTAGTAAGTAATATATTTTCGATATTTAAAGAAGCATTTTGTAACAATTTCAGTAAATCTCTCACAGTCTGCTAATTAGGCAGAGTAATCAAAGATAGAAGTTCCCAAGAGTTGGAAAACTTTTCTCACGCTTAGCTGTGGGGGTGACAAGAATGCCGGTTACTACAATAGGAAAAGATGAGCTTCGATCAATCTTGTGAAACTGAAATTGCTAGACAGCAAATATTTCTCTGATCTGACCGTCTATATGTGGGGTCTCAGATCGTGGGAATTTCCTGCGTGAACATTTAAAAGTTCAGTAAGACCTCCCTAAAAAGGCTTTATCCAATGACGTAAACTAAAACTTTTTTTGATTGGTGATCGGAGAATCTTTTGTTCGAGCAAACGGACCGGAGAAGAGGATCGAGAGGAAGGTAGTTAGAGTTTCGGCAGGAGAAGGAGTGTTGGTGGAAAACACTCATCTCAGGACGGTTTCCCTTCTTAGTAGGGAAGGACAGGTTTGCTGACAGATTTTTGAATGAGAGAGTGCGATCTCTCTGAAGTCAAGGCAACAGCCTTGGATTTGACCTTTCGGGGAGAGTGAAAAGTAGCACTAGTTAAGACTTTAAGATTCTAAAACTACTGTAAAAGACTGGACTATTTGGTGATTTGCTATAAATTACAAGTCGAGCGAACTCAGCTAAAAAAAATTGTTGTAAATAATTTTTACCTCTAGAAATTTCAAGAACGCTTTTTAAATAAAATTTGTTCTGAAATATTTAATGAAGGTGATCCATTGTGAAATCGGCTCCACGCTACCCCATTTCAAAAACACACAACATCGTGGATTCTTTACAGCTGGTGGCAAGCGAGTCGGATATTTCGACAAAAATTTATTAGCATTAGTGAAGAGAGTCCAGACAGTAGCAGTGACGCCCGCCCGCATCTAAGCGCGCAAGATCTGACGCCAGTTCAGGAGAGGAAAGCAGAGACCGAAGCAAGCCTTGCAGTGTCACGACAGACCACAGTTCCGTCCTGGAAGCAAGCCCGTGTTTACAGAGAATAGGTCCGAAGCAAGCCCTTTCTAGGAAACATCAGGAGTCGACAAACCGAGATAACCTGTGAAATCGACGACGTCTAGGCCAGACCCGAAACCGGCGACAGATAATGCAGACAAAGACTGTAGAAAAGGTAAGCTCAATTCATTTTTGAGTGGCTCTCATTTTGTTTATATATTCTTTAGTGAGGAAAATTCATTTCTGAGAAATTTTTTATGTGAATATTGATATATGATAAATTATGATAAATTTTTAAATCTAATAACTTTTAACATATTTGGAAAAATTTTATGTATATTTGTTATCAGCATAAAATTTGATAGTGTGAACTTTCTTTTGGCAGTAAAATTATATAAGGATTGTCAGGCTAAATGTGTATATATATAATTTTTTTTTCCCGAAAAAAAAAAAGAGATAAAAATTTTGATTTTTCAAATAAGTCGATTGTCTATTCATGATTGAAAGATTTCAAAGGTGTACTTTTTTATATTATTAGTGAAACAATAGATGTTGTTGATAATCAAATATTTTGAATATGTGATGTTAGGAAAATTTTTTCAGCAGTTGCAAAAAGTGGTCATTTTGTTACCTGCGGGGTCAGAAATATCAAGTATTGGTTGAATTATGAACACAGAATTTCAAATTTCTAAATTTGTTTTAAATTTGTATGATCGACACCAAAACGTGTCAGTGTATTGAAAATTTTACAATATTGAAAATTTATTTTTATATGTATACTATTTTTATTATTCCTCAAATTGAATTGTATTTAAAATTGTTAGTATTATGTGGGTAGTAGCAGAAAATTTTCCATAAAGTGTTAGAATCCCTGTTGCATAAGTTAGCGAGCGAAACTATCATTTTCATCTTTATATTGTATTTACATAAAATTTTAAAATGCAAGAAGTAACTGATCTGAAACAGTGCAGGAAAATTGATTTGCAGAATTTAGCGGAAGAATTGGGAGTGGAAATAGGGAAAAATGACAGGATACCGGTAATTATCCAAAAAATCGAAGCTGCCGATGATTACGATAAAGATTTTGCATTCACGCAAGCTGCGTATATCATAAAAGATCGCGAAGACAAGATAGCCGCGGATAAAGAGGAAAAACAAAGGGAGAAAGAAGAAAGAGAAAGAGAGGAAAAACAAAAAGAACGCGAATTTACGTTAGAACAACTTAGATTGACGCAAGATGCAAATAGACGTAGTTCAACTAACAGTACCGGGTCGGAACGCACACCTAAATTGCCGCTTCGAACAATCATGCATCGATTTGATCCAGAACGCTCGGATATAACTTTGTTTTTAAATTTGTTCGAACGACAGGCGACCAAAGCGGAAATAGAGACAGGTGACTTAGTGACGCATTTATTAGCGTTAGTGCCGGTAGAAATTGCAGAGTTAATTTTAAGGGAACCGCAAGATCAGACGGATAACTTTGAATACGTCAAAAAGTTTTTGCTTGAACGATTCCGTATGAGTCCCGAATCGTATCGTCAAAAATTAATGAAACATCCACGCAATCCAGATGCTCCATGGAAAGATATTATTTTTGAACTCAATAGTTATTTAGAGGGTTGGTTAAATGGGTTAGATGTTACGGATTTCAGTAGTCTGAAAAATTTATTGATTACGGACCAGATCAAGCTCCGTGCTTCTAGTGAAATGAAAGAGCATTTCATTGATTCGTGGGCAAACTACAAAGACCCGTTAGTTTTGGCAAAATGTCTGGACGAATACGAAGCAGTGAAAGGGATTTCAGATAAAAAAGAGAATGCGAGATCTTTTTATGATAGGAAATCTGAAGAAACGAAACTCGAGGGAAATTCTGGAGAAGAAAAAAATTCCGACAAAAAAATAAATTGGCGAGACAAGGAAATTAAAGACAGGGAACGTATCTTTGAACGAAAGAGACGTTGCCATACGTGTGGAAGCGAATTTCACCTAATGGCACGTTGTCCGAAAAGACAAAGGGATATTACGGAAGTAAAATCTTTCGAGAGCATAAATCACTTAGGCGATATAAGCGAAGACAAAAGCTTGTTCCGACCTTTTTTGAGTGAAAACAAAATAAATGGGAAGAAGGCGTGTGTACTTAGAGATTCAGGTAGCTCGTATTGTGTTTGCCCATGGAATTTGGTAAATAAGAGCAAATTAGGCAATGAATATGTTTGGCTTAAACAGACATTTGATAAATATCCAAAACGATTTAGAGTGGCACGTATAAAAATGGAAATAAAAGGTCTCGGATATGTAAATACGAAAGCGGCAATCCTGCCTAGACACTCTAAAATTAAACACTATATCTTAGGTAATAAGACGCAGGCTTTAATAAATGAAAAGATAAAGCGAAAGCAAAAATCGCAAACTAATTCCAGTTTTGAGAACCCGGGGATTGAGATAAACCCTTTAACAGATCCACAAGGGCAGGAAGAAATTCTTTCGTCATTCCCCCCCGAAATGAAGAACCACCGTTCTCAGTGTATTGGGGAAAAAGAAACCCTTTTGAAAAGGTCAAGGAAAGTAGATGAGTTGGTTTTCGACCGGCAGGGTAATTCGAAAAATAAACGCGAAAATATGGAAGTGAGTGTTGACAGGAAGGGTCATCATTCGAAAGTTAATCTGGAGGAAGTGAGCGGATTCACAAAGAGTTTTCTAAAATCCTTCGAAATTCTGTTGAAAGAGAGTAGGGACAGTGGAAATTCACGCCTGTGTGACACTCTTGTTAAAGAAATTGAACGGTTGTGTAAAACGTATTGTTCGGCAAACACAAGTAAAGAAATTCAGTAGTAAGTTTTTGAGTAAAATCCAATCTGTTGTACATATTTGATTATTTTTAGTTTTATTTGTTATTTTGGCATGTGTAGTGAAAAAAAAAAAAAAGAGTCTCTTTCAAAAAAAAAAAAAGTCTCTAATGCTAGATGTTCAAGCAATGGTAAGCAGTATATAAGAAATCAGGTCACTGATGTATATAGTGAGGTTAAATTGAAATGTTATTTGAGCCACTCAAATATGTTGAGCTAATCCTTTTTTTTGCAGATTTTCCGCGTTTTAACCCGGAAAATGTTTTGATGGTGGGGGTGTTGTAACAATTTCAGTAAATCTCTCGCAGTCTGCTAATTAGGCAGAGTAATCAAAGATAGAAGTTCCCAAGAGTTGGAAAACTTTTCTCACGCTTAGCTGTGGGGGTGACAAGAATGCCGGTTACTACAATAGGAAAAGATGAGCTTCGATCAATCTTGTGAAACTGAAATTGCTAGACAGCAAATATTTCTCTGATCTGACCGTCTATATGTGGGGTCTCAGATCGTGGGAATTTCCTGCGTGAACATTTAAAAGTTCAGTAAGACCTCCCTAAAAAGGCTTTATCCAATGACGTAAACTAAAACTTTTTTTGATTGGTGATCGGAGAATCTTTTGTTCGAGCAAACGGACCGGAGAAGAGGATCGAGAGGAAGGTAGTTAGAGTTTCGGCAGGAGAAGGAGTGTTGGTGGAAAACACTCATCTCAGGACGGTTTCCCTTCTTAGTAGGGAAGGACAGGTTTGCTGACAGATTTTTGAATGAGAGAGTGCGATCTCTCTGAAGTCAAGGCAACAGCCTTGGATTTGACCTTTCGGGGAGAGTGAAAAGTAGCACTAGTTAAGACTTTAAGATTCTAAAACTACTGTAAAAGACTGGACTATTTGGTGATTTGCTATAAATTACAAGTCGAGCGAACTCAGCTAAAAAAAATTGTTGTAAATAATTTTTACCTCTAGAAATTTCAAGAACGCTTTTTAAATAAAATTTGTTCTGAAATATTTAATGAAGGTGATCCATTGTGAAATCGGCTCCACGCTACCCCATTTCAAAAACACACAACATCGTGGATTCTTTACAATTTGTAAAAACAAAGTTTCTGTTGCTGCCACTGATTTTCGGAAACTTTTCCGGAGTACTTTTTATAGTGTATTAATAGGTTTCTAAAAAACGAAATATGCATTTTTAAGATGCTATTAATTCCCAATTAAGCATTTTCAGCTGCATAATTGAATTTTTATACATCCAAGAATAACAAAAAGACATTAATTTTAATGTTAATAGTAATGCTGTTAATTTATCGTGTTTGTCGAATATAAAAATGTTTACTTAGAATGGATAACATAAAAAAAACCTATATTTCGGGTTGAGAAAACTCATTAATACACTATAAGTTGGAAATTGTATACGTCAAACGTGACAAATGAGAGGCGTTCGTACTATAGCTAGTTATAAAAATATTCAGATCTTGATGATTTTGAATTCTGTGAAATGGATTGTATCGTCTGCAGATTAATTTCTGTAATAAAATAAATATCTCGATCACTTGACGATTAAACCTCGGAAGATCCTGTAACAAGAAAACACCTATTTAAAAAAAAAAATTAAAATTTTTTAATAAATATTTTTATTAATATCTTCTAAAGTTTTGATTCAATTTTCATAAAATTTGAAATGTCACGACAAAATTCTGCAAAGATTATATATCTTAAATTTCAAACCATTCGTTTGGGTTGCTTTTTCGTTGTTATATGCGGACAGACAGACGGACCAGACGACCACAATAGGTGCTACGTATTTATACAATTACGAACGCACCTAAAGACGACTGGTAAACGCGTTTCAGTGGCAGCAAAAGAACTTTGTTTCTATAAATGATCTTTTAAACCTATAAAATATATTGTTTTCTGAGGTTTTTAGTTATAAAGAACTCTTTTTGGAAACCTTAGTAAGTCAAAAACGGTTATTGTATGTTTTCGTTCGTGGTTATATTATATATTCCTAGATTAAAAAACATCTACCTTGTTTAACAGCGTAGTGTCTTCTTAAAGTGGTATTCATTCAATGGTTTAATAAAGGATGTGCCGTTACGTCATCACTTCTGCTTGTACAGTATGCGGGTAAGCAAGATTTAATCACTGCTTTGTGCTTTAAAAAGGATCTAATGTTTAAAAATAACAATTTTATAAAATTTGATGCATCGCACACTGAAAAAAAAAAAAAAAATGTTGATTTTACAGTATAATACTGGCATCCCAGATGCTAGTATTATACCGTAAAATTAACAGTAATAAACAGTAAAATAAGCAGTAATACACTACCGCGCATGCGCGGCAGTGTATTGTGTCATGTTTCTCTAATCGTTCAGTATGTCATGTTCCTCTATCTTGTTACAAGTAGAAATAATTATAAAAATAAAAGTTTTTTTTTATTTTTTAATTTTAAGCGCTTTTAGGTAGATTTCGTAAGAAATACTACCTATTACATTCTCCCCTAAGTTGGAATTTTTGAAAACTTTTTGCAGATCTACGCCGATTATGACTCCCAGAACCCCAAAACACCCCCAGTTCAAAACTTTATCTATCTATGTCACTTTTTTATGGACACAATAACTCCAATAATTCTGCACAAATCTCTTCCAAATTGATACATAAAATCAAGGGGTATAAAATCTCGGTCAAGTTCGTTAACGGGCAAAATCGAACCAGGGGGAGGGGGGGCTTTTTGTGAAAACAGAAAACCCTCCATAATTACTTAATTATGATACGTATCGAATCCGTTTAAAGTTATTATTACTTCTAGAAAAAGGGCCGAAAATTTATGTATGACAGATTTTTGATATCATTAAAAATGGCCCCAAGGGGGGGGGGGGGGGTTAGAAGAAAAAAATTCATAACGTCGTCAATTCCCAAGATATCAAATCCGCTTAAATTTATTGTAAATCTCCTTAAAATTATCTACAACTTTTATATTGACAAGGACTTTATAGGACCAACTCTTATAGCAAAAAAAAAAAAAAAAAAAAAAAAAAAAAAAAAATTAAAAAAAAAATTCCCTGTTGGCTCCGCCCACAAGCAGACGTGAAAACAGAAAAAAACCCATAACTTCTTAATTTTTATACATATCGAATCCGTCTAAAGTTATTATTACTTCTAGGAAAATTGCCAAAAATTTATGTACGGCAGATTTTTGATTTCATTAAAACTGCCCCCAAGGAGGGGGGGAGGATAGGGTTTCATAAGAAAAACAATCATAAATTCGTCAATTCCCAAGATATAAAATCCGCTTAAATTTATTATAAATCTTCTTAATATTACATATAACTTTTATATTGACAAGTTTTTTATAGGACCAACTTTTACGGTAAAAAAAAAAAATTAAAAAAAAATCCCTGTTGGCTCCACCTACAGGCAGAGGTATATTTCGAAGTGGGTGATCCCAACTGGAACATCATGGCAAATAGGTCTTTCTTCTGCAGTTCCCAATAATCAGGTGCCCCATGGTCTGCGTCTTCGAAATCTACCTGTGCCTGTAGGCCGAGCCGTCAGAGATTTTTTTTTTATAAGCATTCAATGTTTGTCTTGAAAATCGCGCCTCATTTCATACTGTATTTCTTCATTTTCCTCCTCAAATTTCCGTTACAATTCATTCATTTTGTGTGGTCACCGAACTCGATTCTGAAAATATCCCCCCTTTTTTTATGCTTGGTAGAAAGTGCGAACTAATGAATTTATTTAAAAATATTATAATTCGTGCTCTGTTTCTTTTTTTTAAGATATGGCAACCGGAAAGAAACTGAAACATTATTTAAACTACCTTTTTAGGATTTCTAGATTGATTTCTCAACGTATAATTCGAATTTAGTTAATATGATACTTTTAATTGGTTTAAAGCGTATTTTTTTAAAAAATATATTGCACTCTTTATTTTTTATTTATATTTTCTATTTTTAGTTTTTAGATATTTCTTTGTTAGGTTAGAGCTTCACATACAGTTGACTTTTTTTGGCGAGTGTGGTTTGCCGCATCATTATATCCATTGTTGGTGTAACTCGTACACACTTGTAACCATAAAGAATATTGGATAATTTATCGCCTGTCCGGGTAAATGAAAATGCCTTAAAATTGCCTTTAACTTATAAATAAGTTTAAAAAATATTGAAATGTTGCATTGTCATCGAAAACACACCTGTGAATATAATTTTTATAATTTTAGCATTCCAAGAAGTGAGTGAAAAATCAATTACCAAATTCCATCTTTACTTACAAAATCAAAGTTGAGTTAAAAAAAATATATCATTTTTCCTTCTTCATACAGTAAAGCACTGTTTATACATTTATCAAGAGACAGCTAAGAAATGACGTACAAATAAAGAAAAGTACTACCGAAATATTTGTCTTTAGACCTGTAAAAAATTATAACAAACAATCCAGGTACTTTCCTATGAAATAATGGGCAGCTAAGTGCCCAGTTTCCCAACATTTTCAAAGGACGTTTCTTGAAAAATACCAAAAATTTGTAGGAAGCTGTATTCAAATACTGTTGCCGTCAACTTTGATCAGGAATATCTCAAAATGGAAAAGAAAAGCACAATTTTACTATACTTGCTTTTTTATTTTATTTTATTTTATTTTTGTTTGTTTGTTTGTTTCTTTTTTAAACAGTAGAATATATATATATATATTTACTTTGAAGATTAAACATATCAAGTCAGTTTTCCAACTTTCTTTTAAAATACACTCCTTCAAAACTCTTTGATTATTACAGCAAAAAAAATAAAAATAAAAAGGACAATAGGAAAATCTCATTAATATAACATTGAATCTAATTTAAGAGCAGCTAAACTCTCTTGGGTATTTTGTTCTCTTTATTTGTTGATACTATTTCTGCAATACCATTTTTAATCTTTAGATGATATTTCAAAGTTTTTAAAAATACAGTGAAGTATTTTATGGAATTTCAGCTCCTTGAAAGGAGGCTGGAATAACTGATGCGATGTAAGTAACAACAGTTTAAGTTCTCAAGGAGCAGTACAAAGCTTTTGAAGTACTTTGGAGGAAAAAGCATTTTTGCTGTTGTTTAGCTAGATTATGTAAAGTGGTGTTCAATCAATGGTTTAATAATGCATGTGCTGTTACGTCATCACTGCTGCTTGTACAGCATGCAGATAAGCAATATTTAATCACAGTTGACTGCTCAAAAAGTGATCTTAATATTTAAAAATAACAATTTTATGAAATTTGATTTGTCGTAATATTAATTGTAGCATTTATTAAAACAGTAAACACTGGAACAAAATTTTTGAATTATTGTAGAAAGGTCAATTAATAAATATTTTTACCAAATTTCTCAAACAGGAAAATTAAACAATGCATTCTATGAATAAAAAGGAGTCAACACACATAGGGGTCACAATAGAAAGGAGTCAACAATGATTATGTTTACAACGAATGGAATAGCCTATATATTGTGCTATTGATTTAACGACCTTGGAGAAGAATATGGAGACTTTCTTAATAACTTGGCAACCTTGATGACCATTTTGGTTGCAAAATACGCATTTGGCAATTTCTAAAAATGGTAGCTCTATCATGGAAATTTATGGTACTAGAAATGCGTCATCGCTGTTGACGTTATCATGGAGAAAAGCTACATAAATAGGACAGGAGAAACATATTAGGCTGCGTAATTGAATTTATTTCATCCAAGAGAAACAAAATAATATTAACATATAATAATAAAACATAACATAATAACATAACATAATTTTAATATTAACATATTTGCTGAACAAGAAAATGTTTACTTGAGAATGGACACCATCCGAAAAACCAATATCCGGAATGAGAAAACTGATTAATACACTATAAAAATGCTCGCAAACGTTTCCGAAAATTAGTGGCAGCAAAAGTAACTTTGTTTTTATAAAATCCTTTTTAAATCTCGATAATGTGGTTTCTGAGGTGTCTAAACAGAAAAAACGCATTTCGGAAGAGGTTATTGTATATTTTCGTTCGTGGTTATATTATATTTTCTTAGATAAAGAAACATTTGTCTTTTTTTATAATGTATTTATTATTATTATTATTATTCTGGCCAAATAAATAAATAAATAAAATAAAATAAATGAATAAATAAATAAAATCAGCTCATTTACAAGCAATATTAATATGTTATTATTATTATTAATGGGAAAATATTTCTAACATGAGATAGTTAATGGTGCTCAAAATTTTCTCATGCTGCATTTCTAGTTCACGTTTTCTTTATCCAAGTTTCGCCGACAGCCGTCGATGTCACACTCTGAATGTCACGTGTCACATCACTTTGTCTGCAAACCCTGCACGCAAAGATAATGGAATGCGCTTTTCAAGTGATGAGAACACTGCTGTCGTAGAACATCTGGTGTTTGATGCATTGCCGCCCGGCACCGAAATAAAAATCATATTTGTCACAGAATTAGAGCACAAAATATTTTCTTTTGAGAGCATGTAAATATATTTATGATAGGAAATATGGAATATATTCTTATTTATATTCTGAAATTTATTTGTGTCATTAAAGTAAATATGTAAAAAAAAGAAAAGAAAGTAAAGAGAAAGGAAATGAATAAAAAATAATAAAAAAAATGAAAAAAAAAATCATGCGCCAATAATAGATTAAGAAACTCTTTCCAACACGTTCAGAAGGCTTCAAAACTTCACCATTTAATAGTTTGAAAGATGTCATGATAGGAAATATGGAAAATATTCTTATTTATATTCTGAAATTTATTTGTGTCATTAAAGTAAATATGTAAAAAAAAAAGAAAAGAAAGTAAAGAGAAAGGAAATGAATAAAGAATAATAAAATAATAAAAAAAAATCATGCGCCAATAATAGATTAAGAAACACTTTCCAACACGTTCAGAAGACTTCAAAACTTCACCATTTAATAGTTTGAAAGATGATGTCATGATAGGAAATATGGAAAATATTCTTATTTATATTCTGAAATTTATTTGTGTCATTAAAGTAAATATGTAAAAAAAGAAAAGAAACTAAAGAGAAAGGAAATGAATAAAGAATAATAAAATAAATTTAAAAAAAAATCATGCGTCAATAATAGATTAAGAAACACTTTCCAACACGTTCAGAAGGCTTCAAAACTTCACCATTTAATAGTTTGAAAGATGATGTCTAAGATTTGAGAAACACATAATACATTTGAAAACACAATTGCAGCAATTACAATCTAGAGTAGGAGAAGTATCCGAATTCTTTTGTGAAGCCCTGTATATGTTCTATATAGATTTGTTTATGTATTGCACAGTATGCTAAAATTTATGTCAGTTAGGAAATGCATTACATAGTTGAAAATGCCCAATTGCCGTCAATAAATGGAAATATACTCTAGAACTTCTGTGTTGTCCTGTATATCATCTACATAATTTATACACACAAAGAAATAGGCAAAATATTAGTTTGATTTAAAACCGTACCACAACTTAAAACGCACTTCTAGCAAGTATTGTTCTTAAACAGTACTCTAACCGAATTATTTTGTGCGCCCCTGTAAATGAATGAATAATGTTATGCACACCCTATTCTGCAGTAAGCCTCTTGTCGTGCACCTCAGTAATACATAATGTGTTTGCAATAATATAACATCATTAAAATTCACCGCCAACGATTTTTTCCATAGACCGTAATGTAACGGAATTATTTTGAGTGTCCCTGTAAATGAATTATAAACGTTACATACTTCATTTTCATTATAGAACATCCGATAGTAAACAGCATTAACAAATTTTAATTGAATTTCAATCCGAGTCTATTTAGGCGAGTTAGGGCCCGGACAGACAGACAGACAGACAAACCGAATTCATAAACTCTTTTCTATGTTGGAAATTATGTAAAAAAGAAAAGTAACTTTCATTGACAAATAACTGAAAATTAAGTTTTTTCTGAGAATATATATATTTCAACTATAATCAATATGAAAAAAAAAAAAAAAAAAAAAAAAGAAAAAAAAGGGAAATTGTATTTGAAAAGAAGCATTTTTATTTATTATTTTTAAAGAAATTTTTTGAATAGACTGTAAAAACATACTATGCTTAAAATGAAATTAGTCAAGTGACATTTTATGCGTATGAAAATAAAACAAGAACAAAAATGATGCATCAGGCATAGTTTATGAAACACTTTCCAACGCTCTCGTAATATTGTTAAGAATTTCATTTTTTTCATATTATGAAATGAGATATCTATTGGGAATACAAATTAGTTCGGTCCATTTATTTGTGTTCAAATATGTATTTATTTCAAAACAAAATGAATGAACAGATTAATCAAAGTATTAACCATCGCTGGCTACTACTTTTTGCCACCTCTCAGGCAGTTTTCGAATTCCATCTCGAAAAAATAACTCGTCTTTTGAGACGATCCAAGTTTGGAGCCAATTTTCGATTTCTGCGAAAGAAGTGAACCGGTGACCTGCTAAATCCTGCTGCATCCGTCAGAACCTCAGAGCAAAGATACTAGTAGAGAGTAGATTCCTTTGTTATTTGGTCGAAAAGTTTATCCCAAGATCAGCTCGGATTTAGCGTTTTAGTGGCTGCCTGTTTTGGCGGTAATCGCTTTCTTGGCACCTTCGACTTCAGAGAAACACGACGCAATATAGAGCTTCGGCGGGAATACGAAAATTCTAAGCAGGTTTTGGAGGGAGAAAAACCGGTTTAGCGTACTAAATCAGGTGGGAAGCACGTCTGGTGGGTAGGTGATCTTGGAGACCAGAAAGAGGTTAAAAATTTGGTGTCTAGTATATTAGGAGGTCTATGGTCAGAACGCAGAAGGGGCAATGTCTGGAAAATACGCGGTGCGGTAAACTTACCACTTGAGCGTTTCCAAATATCTTTTTACGACTTTTGTGAAAAATCGCCTTTCAACGTCTCTTGGTTTCAGTTCATAAGTCACCCAATTTCCTTGCTTTTCAAACATTCCCATGGACTTCAATCATACGGAATCGGCTCTTGACTCACTCCCAATGATTCTGCAAGATCCTCTTGCGTTTGACTCAGACCTTCATCCATTAAATCTTTATCCTCTAAATCTTTGTCTTCTAATTTTTTTGGCTGTCCAGAGTGAGGCTTGTCTTCAACGCTAGAATCACCATTCTTGAAACGTCGAAACCATTCCCTACATGATTTATCAGTTGGAGCAGCACCACCATAAACTTCCACAGGGCTTCAGCTGCACTTTTCTTCCAATTAAAGCAGAAAATTAAACCCTCCCGCAAATGCTTCTTAGTTAACACAAAATTTGACATATTCAACACAGTAAAAAAAACAAGGTTTTGTATGAAACTCAAAGCGATATAAAATGAATGTTATTGACATGTCTAACCTCTCTAAAACTATAAAACATTCAAAAACGCCGGCGCCATCCTTTGAAAACGGGCCGAACTAATTTGTAAACCCAATAAATAAACAATTTAAGTTAAAAATCCATTTTCAGAACTTGCTGTTCAAAGCCGGAAATGTGTGCGAATTCTTCCATGCAACCCTGTATATCATCTGTATAATTTATGCACCCCACATAACACACTAAAAATAGTTAACATTAAAAATGCCTACCACACCAAAAAACACACTTCCAGCAATTATCGCTGATAGTCAGTGCTGCAACCAAATTCTTTTGAATGTCTTTGTAAATTAACAGCAAATACTACGCCAAATATAATTTATAGAAAACATATTATAGTATTATGCTTCAGTGATGCAAATCTGTTTTATTATATTTGAAGTAGTGTAACTTCGTAGAAATACATTGCAACCCCCCCCCCCCCCACATAGATTATAGTGTAACGGAATTCTTCTACACGTCCATTTAAAAGAAATATAGATGCTACTTAATCCATACTCTGTAGAGAGCATTTTGTATAGTTCACCTCAGTGACATGTCTTCATTTCATTATGTTTGAAATATGTGTAACATCATTAAAATGTACTGCAAACGAGTAGACCATTATGTAACAGAATTATTTTGTGTGATCTGTAAGTGATTAATAAATGTTTTACACCCCATATTATACAGATTTTTTTTAATTGCACTTCATAAATGCATATGAATTTCATTATGTTTGAAATGGTATAACTTCATTACAATGCACTTGAAACGATTTTTTCACATTGACTTTAATGTAACGGAATATTTTTGATTGTTCTTGTGAACAAACTATAAACGCTACATACTTCATTCTGAATAGCGGTCGTGTTAAAAAAAAGTCAATGTTAAAAATAAAATCATTGGGTTAAATTTGCGTCTAAAGCACTTGCTTTAAAAGTAGAATCAAACTCGGTTGATACACTGAAAAAAAAAAAAAAAAAAGTGTTGATTTTACAGTATAATACTGGCACGCTGCCGCGCATGCGCGGCAGCTTATTACTGCTTATTTTACTGTTAATTTTACGGTATAATTCTGGCAGCTGGGGTGCTAGTATTATACTGTATTATCAACACCTTTTTTTTGCAGTGTATTGTTGCATTATTTTTTTTCTCAAAACTTAATCGATTGCTCATTTATAGACTCTTTTATTACACTCAACTTATGGTTTTTGTATGTAAAAATGCAATTTTGTAAACTATTTTTAGCGCACTTCTTGATATGCTCGAATTAAAAAAATTACGTTCACAGGTGTGGTTTCTGATAACAATACAACATTTTAATATTTTTAGAACTTAATTATAAATTAATTCATTAATTTTAAGGCAATTTTTCGTTAACCGGCCACAGGTGATGAATCGCTCAATATTCTCTGTATAGCTTGTACAATTGTATAGGAGTTGAAACAACAATGAATTTATAACGTTGCGCCAATAAATGCTCGACAAAATATGCCAAATGATTGTGAAACTGCAACAATGAAACTTTTTAAAGGTTGAAAAATAGAAAGTATATTATAAATAAAAAATGAAGTGCGTAATATTTAGAAGGAAAAATACACTTTTATCAGTTAATATTTTAATATTAATTTACGATTATATGTTGAGAAATCAATTTAGAAATTCTAAAAAGATAGTTTTAAGTAATGTTTCACCTTTTCTTTCCTTTTCTTAAAAGAGAAACAGAGCAAAAATTACACATTTTTAAATAAATTCACTTGTCTGCGCTTTCTACCAAACGTTAAAAAAAAAGCAGTGAATTTTCCATAATCGAGTTCAGTGCCCACGCCAAATTAATGAAATTAATGTACTTTCTGTAATGGAAATTTTGGGGAAAAGACAGGTATTGTAGAAAATAAAAATTAGGCGTGATTTTCAAGATAAACATTAAATGCTATAAGAGTGTTTTATTTTTTTTCTCCGCCTATTATTTTTAATTTACTATTATTTTAAACTATTATTTTTTATATACTTATTTAAAACTTTATTTTCATTTTCCTTTTTCTATTTCGGTTAATATTTTAATGCGACATCAAATGCTTTGTTTGTTTCTTTCGTTCAGAATAAGCAACTGTCTCGTTTCATGTGAATGAAATCTTTGTGTATACTTACCGCTCACTTACTGAGGAAACAAGAAACAGAAGAGATTCTTTTGTCGAAAATGAGTTGTATTTTCCACCAAAGCAAACTTTTCTATTCAATATACGGGATTAAAAAAATAAAATAAAAATAAAATAAAATAAAAGAATCGGTTCGTTGAACTAAAATAATCGAAAAGCTCCAAGTAAACATAGAACGTAAGATTGATTTTAGAGAATAGTAATCAAGGGAAAATAAAAGTAAATCTTTTTAAAGATACATGTTAAAGTTTTCAATTTTCTGTTAATAAAATTTATTGAAAGAATTATTCCAATTGAAACTTCAAAGACTAACATGCATCATTATATTAATCAGTATCTTATCTTAGGTTATTGTTATGATTGTTAATTGATATCTTACAAATGTTAATCAATAATGCTGTAAGACTTCTTTGAAAGCTTACACTCTTTTATGCAACTCAACTTATGGTTTTTGTATGTAAAGATGTAATTTTGTAGTCGTTTTTTAACGCACTTCTTGATAGGCTAGAATTACAGAAACTACGTTCACAGGTGTGTTTCCGAAGACAATATACAACATTTTAATATTTTTAGAACTTAATTATAAATTAATAACTTAATTTTAAGGCATTTTTCCGTTAGCCAGCCACGGTTGATAAATCACCAAGTATTCTTTAGGGTTACAACTATATACGAATTACGAAAACAATCGATTTTACTATGCGCCAAACTACGCTTGCCAAAATAGGTCAACTGGCTGTGAAACTGCAACAATTAAACATTTTCAGAACTAAAAAGTAGAAAATCTAAAAGTATCAAGAGTAATATATTTTTTAAAATACACTTTAATCAGTTAACAGTTTAATATTAAACTAAGATTACACGTTGAAAAAGCAAACTATAAATCGTGAATAGATAGCTTAAGTAATGTTTTTTCTCTCTCCTGTTGCCATATGTTAAAAAAAAGCAAAAATTACAATTTTTTAAATAAAATTATTAGTTTTCCCGTTATACCAAGTCTCAAACAAAGCGCTGATACATGGGTGCGGCGGTTGACGTTCCTGACGGGTGCCCTCGGGCGCGTGGCGGCGCAGCTCAGTTTTATACCTATTTCTACTAATCAACTGCAAGAGAGATCAGCGACTATCTTTGTAGATTTTCGCGCCCCTCCAGCTTTGGAAAAAGCAAGTGCGGTCCGGTAAAACCTGACATAAGGCGAAGGACCCGTCTCCCTTTTGGGTGTCCGGCTCCGAAGCTGTTGGGGGACTCCGGCTCGTCCCCAAGTGTAAATGTGATGGTCTCCCAAGAGGGTGGGAACCACCGCAAACCGATGTCGTCATTCACTTGGGAAAATGGAGGTAATCAGCAGATGGCGTCGCCTTCACCGGCCGTGGAGCATACTGGAACTCTCCTGGTCGTGCTCGTTAAAAGTTCCTCAGAACTTGGGTACGGCAGTTGACGTGGCTGAGGGTGACCTGAGGGACTGTAAAGTTTTGTTACAGTATTTTGAATGCGTTGGAAAATGTTTCATAATCTATGTTTGGCGCATGATTTTTCATTCTTGTTTTTTATTTGTAATTATTGTTGAAGACATCACTTTAAACTAACTTACTCATCCGATAATGTAGACAATTTTATCCCCAACTGACCGAGCAGAATCAAAACTGTTTTTGTACATTATTTTTTTATTTTTCAAAGGTAACTGATGTTTCTTTGGTTATTGCAAGATCAAGAAATTATTAATAAAAATAATAAAAAAATTCTAACATTGCAATTTTCAAAAGAATTACTAATGACTGTTCGCAAAATTAACAATCAAAATTGCGATATAAGGTGTGTCGCAAAACTAGAAAATGATGTAGTAAAAAGTTCATTTGTACAAGCAAGTTTAATAGTAAAGTTAAATTATGTATGTGCGGCAATTTCTTTGCATATTTTGTTTGTGCTCAATAATTATAACAAATGAATATGTACTAACAAATGTATAATGTCAAACAAATGTATAGTAAATGTATGTCAATATGTATTAACAAATTGTCACTAACTTGGTTTTTAACAAAAACTACTAAACTAAAGAAAATGATGTTTAATTTAGCACAAAGTTGGTAAGCTATTTAATTTCTGTCAAAAATGGAACTCAATTTATTGAACGAAAGGGATTACTTATCACCATTTAAATTTTTACATAGTTTAATGCAGACAAAAAACGTCCTGGAAGTCCGCATTAACGTAAGTTTGCTGGATTCTTGGAATATACATACATGTTTGCTTCTCTTCAACGAATTTCTTGTCACTTTCATTTAATTTTTTATCCCATGTTCGAAGTGTTCATAGAAAAAAAATCCCTGACGGCTCGGCCTACAGGCACAGGTAGATTTCGAAGACTCAGACCGTGGGGCGCCTGTTTGTTGGGAATTGCGGAAGAAATGACCTTTTTGCCATGATGCGATAGTTGGAACCGCCCAATTCGAAACCTAACTTGTTTGCAGGCGGAGCCGGCAGGGATTTTTTTGGTTTTTCATTTTTTTTCTTTTTTGCTATAAGGGTTGGTCCTATAAAAAACTTGTCAATATAAAAGTTTTAGATAATATTAAGGTGGTATTAAAAAAAAATATTTTTCCACGCTCAACAACTCAAAATTTTGAGACACATTCCCAGACTCATTTTTAAAAGTAACAACAGGAAACTTGGCGGCGTGATTTATAAAGACATTTATAAGGGCTCCATGTTTTTATTTTTCGTTCAATTAATTAGAAATTGATTTACAGACAATTATTTTCACAGTACGATCATTTTTTTTTGTTTCCAGCGCTATCGCTTTGGGAAATTCGGTTCAAAATGTCCACTTTGACAGCATTTTTTGAAATATATTCTGCCTTTATCAAAAAATCGAGACAATACGGACATTATAAAGTTTCTGAATAAGAGAACCTGCCAATTGGATGCCAAATGAATTTACAAATGTGTCTCAAAATAAGCAGTTTGGATTTGAATACACCCTTAAGAGGATTTATAATAAATTTAAGCGGATCTGATATCTTGTGAATTGACGAAGTTATGAATTTTTTTCTTCTGAAACCCCTCTTCCGCCCCCACCCTTCCCTAACCCTTCGGGTCATCTTTCGACCCAAATTGCGTTTTATTTTTTTCTGTGTATTGACCAGAATGGTAATAATTTTGAACATCTGCGGTAGGAGGAAAAGTTATACATTTTATGTAGATTCTTTTACAATTTAAATATTAATTATATGTAAATAAAACTGGAGTTATAAAAATTCAAAGTGTGTATATACGCACCGTGTATTTTGATATTATAAACTGGATCAGTTCTCTCTCTTCCCATAAGTTTCAGGAAATTTACTTAGTTCGAGCATCTTTCAATAACCAGAACATTCACATATTTTCTGCTGCTGATGCAGAATAAAGAGTGTTAATATCATTATTGCCAAGAAACTGATGTTATATTGCGGGATGGCGTTTTAAACGAGTGACCGTTTAACAAGGTCTTACTGTATTAGAAATTTCAAATACAAATGACACAATTGACATGGAAACTAGGTAAATTATTCTCTTTTAAATATTTCCAAGGCTAAGAAATTGCGAGTAATTATGCAATTATTACTAAATGTTAAACATTTCTTAAAAAAAAAAAAAAAAAAAAAAAAAACCGACAATTTAGTATTTATAAAGAAGTAGGGAAACGTTACTTTTCCACTACCGTTTTTAGAATTCGGATTGCTTGATTGCCACCACATTTTTGAAATATACAGTAATAGTCGCCTTATTTTCGACTTATATAATCCGTCATTAAATAAGCGGAATATTTTCAAAACTGTGGTGGCAATCAAGCAATCTGAATTAAAAGAAAAATAACTAGCAAAAAGTTGCGTTTTCCTATCCTTGCTCCTAAATCCTGACTAATACACTGCCAAAAAAAAAAAAAAAAAAAAAAAAAAAAGTGTTGATTTTACAGTATAATACTGCACCCAACTGCCAGTTAATAAATGTTGATTTTACGGGCGCGGCAGCGTATTACTGCTTATTAGGTAGCTTTCAATACAAAAAAGTATAAAGCTACCTATTGCAGCCGTTCGGAGGAAAGCAGTTCCGGAAAATTTCGATATATTTTCACCGATCATGATCCCCAGACCCCAAAACCACCCTCCGTTCAAATGTTGATTTATATATATATATATATATATATATATATCTCCATATATATATATATATATCTGACCTATGTCATACGATAACGACCGTATTTATAAATCGATTTTGATGAAACTAATTGTGTGTATTAAGGTCACTAATGTCTCGACCGAGTTCGTTGGCCAGCTTGGTCCGCCATTTTGTTTCAAGATGGCGGCCATTTAAAAATTTAAAACTAAAATAAATATACAAAAAAGTTAAAAATTCAAATTTATTTTTTAATTAAATGTTAGGCCTTGATACGAGGATTCCAGAGCATTTTTTGGTTTACCTCTATCTTAAAAAATGGCTGAGATAGAGCAGTTTGAAATTCTAGGGTGGCTGACATTTTGAAACAAGACAGCACATTACAAAAATTTTCATTGTTGTAATAATTTTCCCAATCATACGCATAAAACTATATATCCATATCCGTTAGCGCCAAATTCTCGCCATACTTGGCGACATTTGGCGAAATATCGCCAAATTTGGCGACCAAAATAAGTCTTCATAAATGAAGCCAATTCGGCTATTGCTCAATAATTTGGCGAATTTCTTATTCAGATTCAGTATTAACGAATCTTTTGTAAACGTTTTCTTTGCATTTTAACTTACTGTTTTCGTGTAACATTAGCTAAAATTTTAAAACGAAGATATAGGAAAGCTACCTTTTCCTCCCGGTACAGGCCGGAAGGACTTTTTTACTGTTTAATACTGTTAAATTTACGGTATAATACTGGCAGCTGGGGTGCCAGTAGTATTGTAAAATCAACACTTTTTTTTGCATTGTATAGTAATTGTCGGATTCCACTTCTCCGTCCACACAACTTCGAAATAAATCCGGACTTTTGATATGCTGCCACCACCCATATGAATACGTGATATCGGGCACGATATTTGATGTATATTCAAGAAAAACCTAACTCTTTCAATTAAAGTTAAAGTAACAATTTATTAACAATATTTACACTTAAACTCGGATGTAAATTATCCGGTTTAACACTAAATCAAAACAATTACAGAAAACGCTCTACGTGTACCGTTAGACTACGTCAATTCATTCCGCACTGAGATTTCTATTCATCTCACACCCGCTCTCTCTTTCTTTCGAGAGATACCGTTAAACACACGTGGCTCAGAGTGCCAACCCTGAACGACCTTCCTCTTTCACTGCCCCGTTCGAACTAACTTCACCCCGGTCTCAACGCTCATTCCCCGAGCAACCTTCACACTTCGCTGCTACGCCCGAGCTAACTTTCTCTCTCTCGTAAACTGCAGAACACCCTCCTTTCTACGGGGTTTCTCCCTCTGTTTCCAAGGGTCCTTGACAACCCTTCCTCCCTCTTGACGGATCTGTCTTCCTAAATAAAAGAGTGCAATAGCTTTCTTATCTATGAAAGACCACATTGCAATGGAAATACTTCTTTCATTCTGTTCAACCTTCCTTCCACTCACATTCTGAGTCGCTCCCCTTCGGATTAAGATTCTTCATAAACCAGCCTCTAACGGTACACAATAGATACAGATACAATACATACAATATGCTAATCCCTTAAGAATAGCTTTCAACTCTTGCAGCGGTGAGAGAACCTGACACCCCCACCTTAGCGGAAAATATGCCTTTTAGGCGCTAATTTTCCTCAAACTATGTAATGTCTGAGAATAGTTCAACAGTTCCTTGATAGGTTTCTTCATTACTACAATTACATAAATATTTCAAGGTGTCTGAAAATTTAACTACTGACATCTCTAATGAACCATATACTAATGTGAGAAATACAAAAAAAAAAAATTACACAATATACTAATACACTGTTATAAACACAAGATGCAAATACAATTATAAGTACACAAAAAAATAAAGTTACACTAGTATTATGTCATTTCAATGTCAGTCCTTAGGCTGATATTGCTGGAGGCGGAACTTTTTCCTTCCAGTGCTTCCTCGTTAACTTAATTTGTACATCCCTTTCCGCAATGCACCCGCTTGAATGGCTAACTTCTGCCTCTGATGTCCCAATTAAATCTTCCTCTAACCAATCAGGCACTTGCCTGTCCAAGTCCTCTTTGTACGTAATAAAGACATTGTACAATTTCTGCCTTATCTTACCCCTCTCCGGTTTACGACCAATCCGATTTTTCTCCATTTCTACCAGTTCGATAGGACCCATAAATAATTCCTTATTTTTCCTTAAGATTGATTTTATGTCCCCAACTTGAATATTTGTTAACCCTTTTATCTCAAATCCCTTCCTGTCTTTATTTTCCGGTTGTTCTCGGTCTAACAACAGATCTTTCCTACAGTCTTCAAACTCCCCGTTACTATCCAAGACAATATCGACTACTTTATTTTTAGCCATAAATGCTCTCACTTCATCTTGATACACCAGTTTTTTACTTCCGTCCCCTAACTCAACTATAACTGCATGTTGACCTGCTTCCTCTTTCTCTCTATCACTCACCTTCAATTCCCTCGTTAATCGACATTCTACACATGATTCGCAATATATTTTAGCTTCCTTCCCCATATTTTCCCAATAAAATGAATGCTTGATTCTTTCTAACATTTTCTTAACTCTCAATTTGTTCCCTAGTAGTGTATATTAGCAAGTTATCGGCCTTATCTCCTAACATATTTAGCAGAATTTCGGCTTGCTGGGTTTCCGGTACATTTTTTGTTTGGAATGCTCGTTCTAAACTGCTAAAAAACAGATTCCATCCCTCAGTCCCTTCTGGAACCTTGATAGACAAAGTTTTAACACTTTTAATCAATTTCTCTAGGCTACTCTCATGATTAGATTATCTAGTCCCATTAGCGTTATTAGCCGAACTTTGAATCTTTATCCTTTCCAACTCTAACTCATGTTCCAATCTCAATTTTTCAGCCCTTTCTTCTCTATCTAACTTCTCACGGTCTAACTCCCTTTCTAACTTTTCACGGTCTAACTCCCTTTCTAACTTTTCTCGTTGTAACTTTTTCTCCCTTTCTAACTTTTCTCGTTGTAACTTTTCCTCCCTTTCTAACTTTTCCCGTTCTACTACTAACGCTTCTTGTTCTAAGCGTTCCGTAACAATAGTGCTAGATAATTCCATAACGGCTCCCTCTTCATATTCGTCGCTCTCCACTATCTTTTTCTTAAGCTTAAACCTGGTATCATCTTCCGAGACCTCAATTCTTAACTCTCCACATATCGCCTGAAGATCCACCCTTTTTAATTTTAGTAAGAAAGCCATACTTTCTACTGATAATTATTACCACCCTACAATAATATTTAAGCACAATATCAAATTAATATTTCCTCAAATCCTACCCTCATAAGTTACCTCCACATATTATACTATTTAACATATTTCAAATAAATAATAATAATTGATAAATTTCCTTAAACAACGTTACCCCACAATTTGCTTCCAATAACCAAGTAACAATAATTTCAATTTGATTAGTATGCAATACAGATTTTAAATTTATCATAAATAATAAAATACAATTTACACAATAATACTGATACGTTGCAATTTGAATAAAACACTGATGCCAATCACTACATAAAAATATCCACCTAACAAAAATTTGCATGAAATACACATAAATTCCTAAATTTAATCTCAATAAAATATTTCAATTTCAAAATTAGTTCTCACATTAAAAAGTAAATCACAGCACTTTTTTTTTCTGGGCCTTCAGTTCTTCCTTGAAGGTTATTTCAATTTAATTTAAATTCTACACAAATTTGCTTTCCTCATTTACTATCAATATTTCAAACTTAAAGCAAACAATATCACTTAATTTAAATATTACTTTAATAATAATTTAAATTTAAGAAATTTCAATTATTCCTTCCAATTATTAACACAATGCATTAATTTTAATCCTTAATCTTATCCGTTTAAAACAATTAGAAAATCACTTCTAGTAATTAATATAAGATCCTTTTCTTAAAACAATAGTGTAAAATGGCTGTTAATATCTCATTTGATTTAGACCAATTATTATATTGCACATAAATTATCATAAATTAACCACAACATTAACTTAAATTCCAATCAATTATACACAATAAAAAAAGTAGGTTCGAGAATGTCAGTAGAGTAAAATGATCAAAACACCTTACCTCGTACTTTATTCGCTGGGCAATTCTCTGCTCACTTTTCCACAGGGTAAATCTTGCACTCTCGGGCCACAATCACTGCACCTTGCTTCACAATGCACAAAAAACACTACGCACAACACTACACTAACACAGCACCACCACTAATTCACTTCACTGTAATGACGATAGGCTAGCTGGCACTGGTCTACGACGATAGAGCACAAACACTTCCGCTAGACGATCCTGCACAAACTCTCAGTAACACGGCTAACTGGTGCTGGTCTACAACGATACGGCACGAACACTTCCGCTGGGCGATCCGGCACAAACTCTCTGTAACACGGCTAACTGGCACTGGTCTTCGGTGATTCAGATCCCACCGCTGCCACCATTGTCGGATTCCACTTCTCCGTCCACACAACTTCGAAATAAATCCGGTCTTTTGATATGCTGCCACCACCGATATGAATACGTGATATCGGGCACGATATTTGATGTATATTCAAGAAAAACCTAACTCTTTCAATTAAAGTTAAAGTAACAATTCATTAACAATATTTACACTTAAACTCGGATGTAAATTATCCGGTTTAACACTAAATCAAAACAATTACAGAAAACGCTCTACGTGTACCGTTAGACTACGTCAATTCATTCCGCACTGAGATTTCTATTCATCTCACACCCGCTCTCTCTTTCTTTCGAGAGATACCGTTAAACACACGTGGCTCAGAGTGCCAACCCTGAACGACCTTCCTCCTTCACTGCCCCGTTCGAACTAACTTCACCCCGGTCTCAACGCTCATTCCCCGAGCAACCTTCACACTTCGCTGCTACGTCCGAACTAACTTTCTCTCTCTCGTAAACTGCAGAGCACCCTCCTTTCTACGGGGTTTCTCCCTCTGTTTCCAAAGGTCCTTGACAACCCTTCCTCCCTCTTGACGGATCTGTCTTCCTAAACAAAAGAGTGCAATAGCTTTCTTATCTATGAAAGACCACATTGCAATGGAAATACTTCTTTCATTCTGTTCCACCTTCCTTCCACTCATATTCTGAGTCGCTCCCCTTCGGATTAAGATTCTTCTTAAACCAGCCTCTAACGGTACACAATAGATACAGATACAATACATACAATATGCTAATCCCTTAAGAATAGCTTTCAACTCTTGCAGCGGTGAGAGAACCTGACAGTAATGATTGTGACATTCGTGATATTAACAAATTATCTTTATGTTGCATTCGAAAACACCCTCTGTTTCATATACAAGGTACGGTCAAAAAGTTTCCGGAATAGGTCAATTACAAATTAATAAAAAGTAAAACAATAATTTTACCTTATTGGCCTTCACAGTACTTTCCTCTTGCATCCACATACTTCATCCAGCGTTCGTATGACTGTTCAAATCACTCCTTGAATCCATTTTTTGAGACGTCCTTCAGTAGCTTCGTCGCATTTTCGGTCATCTCATCTGAATTCATAAAACTGTGTCCCTTCAATTTCATTTTCAGCTGTGGAAACAGGTAAAAATCCGTTGGTACTAGGTCGGGAGAATAAGGAGGGTGTTCCAGAGTGGTAACATTGTGTCTGGCAAGGTAATTTTTTACAGCAGAGCGCGATGTGGTGGAGCATTGTCATGTAAAAGAAACCAATCATTTGTTGCCTATTTTTCAGGTCGTTTTCGTCTGATTGCATATCGTAGTCTTTAAGGATCTCCAGGTAATGTATTTTATTGACAGTTTGTCCTTCAGGAATAAATTCGTATGAATGATGCCCTCTTAATCGAAAAACACCTCCAACATCCTTTTCCCTCGGCGTTTGTCCAAGCGAAATTTTTCCTTCCCTGGTGATGTTTTTGCTGACCTTTAGGAAAACGCTTATGTCATCGTTTCCGTATGCTTTCTTCACCTTCTCGAGCTGCTCAGAAGGCAATTTCTCGAGCAAAACGCAGAATTTCATGTGTGCACGCTGCTCTAAAGACGACATTTCAAAATCCGACGAATGAAAAATTCGCTTTGTCAGAAATGATCTGCAGCTAACGCCAACTATACCGGAAATGAATTCCAGATGCCTGTGTGTTTTCCTTATCATTGCTGCCAATCTCCAAAAAAGATATTTCCACTCCAACGAACACCTGCGTGAATGTAGGCGATCATTCCGGGAATTTATTGACTCTACCTCGTATAACGAGAAAGTTGCACAGCTGACATGCAAACTGGGTAAATTATCCTCTTTTAAATATGTGCAAGCTAAAAGATATTGCGAGTAGTTATGCAAATATTACAAAATATTACACATTTCTTTATTTCATTTTATGACAATTTAGTATATTTGTAAGTAAAATTCAAATAAAAAACTAGACCATTACTTTCAAAACTATCGTTAAATTTTGTAACACTTTGATGCATAATTTAATAAATATAAGATTGGGGAATACATTTGGTAAGAGTATGCAAATAAATTAATTCAAATCCAGTAAATTAACAAGATCCAATTGAAATGAAAATGTTTGTGACACTTTATCAACTACATCTCATTTTCAATAAATTTGATGAATACATTTTCATTAACAATGTTGATTAGAGATCTACAATTGCATTCCAAATGAGTGGATGAAATTCCAACGGAACTCAGATTAACCATTCTAATACTATTATATGAGCTATTGTGCGTGTGATATACTATGTGAATTAATACCATACGTCTAATAGCGCCATACGTCTAATCAGTTTATAATATACTAGTTGACGGGTCCGGCGTTGTCCGGCCCTTAAAAATAACCATGAATAAACTTCAAATTTGTATGATTTTATATTTTCAACCCGATTTCGTATGCATTTATATTTTTAAAGGAAAAATTCACGAAAAAATAGTGATAATTATGTTTCCATCTCGCTTTTTTATATGTTTTCGCGTCGTGTCCTTTAACCCTTTAACGGGCGGTGGTCACAAAAAAGGACACCTAATTTTAATTCCAAAACTGACAAACGGCACCAAGAATATTTAATTAAAATGTTCCTTTTGTTAAGTACCGGAAAATAAGCAAGTTTTTATTTTCTAATGAATTCATTTGTAATTTCTGGTGTCAGTCCATTATTTGATCATTTTACAAACTTACTCCGCGCCGGAAAGGGTTAACACCTTCGCGACGAGCGTCATTTACAGAATTTTTAATCTTTTACCACCGATTTTTCAAAACAGAAATTTTCGCCTAATTGAATCGCAGAAATGCTATCATTAAATAAGGCAAAGCTTACAATAAAAAGTAACTGGTGGGAATAATCGAGGATTCTGAGCATCTTATGCATCACATATACGTGTCGCTCGTCCCCAAGGGGTTAACATAACAAAAAAAAAAGCTCTTATCGCCCGGACTCTCTGAAATTTAAATCGGTTATAAATATCACTGTATCCAAGTTCTTTTTAAAATTTTGTAAAAAAAAAATATGCATATTTAGTAGTGAAAACATGAGCCAAAGCTGAGGGAAGTCGCACCGAAAAACAGCTCGCGTTTTAGCATTTTCATCGAAAATTTCTTCGATTTTATTTATTTTTTAAATACTTGTACTCGTTCGAACATTCCGAAATTTTTATAAGTGATGTAAATTTGATCTGCTGAGGTGCTGTAAAAATATTGTTCCAAAATATCTATGTTTAGTTACTTTTAGCTACTTTTATTTATAATATAAGAAGAAAGTCTCGTCTTCGGGGGAAAAATAGTTTTCGGGAGGTGCGAAGTGACCTGCAGTAGCAAATTTTTTCGAAAGGGTTAAAATTCGTATTTTTCAAAACCGATTGCACTACCGAAGAGAAGACTGTCTCAGCTTTAAATAGGTATGTTTTGAGAATTGGTATCTTTGAAATCAAGCCCTATATTGGAGCGTTGCCGATAGGAAGAAAACGTCAACCATGAAAACGATCCTTTTTCATTCTTTTTTTTTTTTTCAAAAGGTTAACAACAATATTTTTTCAAACTGATTGCGGCATTTAAAACGTAAAAATACGAAATTTAAGAATACGTTTTCCTTTTTCCCGTATCCCGAACGGTTTGGGTGATGGGCGTTAAGACAAATGACCAAAAAACAGCGTTTGGTTTTTCTCTTCTACGCGCTCCTCAAAGCAGCGCTTGCCTCCGCCGAATTAAAAAAAAAATCCTATTTTTGACAAGTTTTTAATTTACATCGCGGCTAATTATCAAAAATTTAAAAATCTGAGCCTCAGGTGCATTGGGACATGCCTTGTGCTATCCCCATACAAATTTTCAGACCTCTGTGTCCGATAGATTTTCTAGCCATCGCCAACACACATACACACACACAGACAAATTCTGTTCTTTTATTAGTATGAGATATTTGCATTCTCAATGAAAATACATATATGAGCTGTTAATTTAGCATAATTTTGACCACCATGTCTTGTTGTATAATTTTAAATGGAATCGACAAACAGATATAACTAGAAATTTAATAACCTCTATAGCAAGCCTTTCTCTTTCTCCTATATGGGATGCAAACGTCAGAATCTTGTGAAGTATAATGCATTGTTGACCGTTGAGATGAATGCGTGTATTTTGAATATATGTGACTCCACCCACGGACGGTACAGCTGCATTTTATACATTATATTATTTCTAAAAAATATACGCAAATTTCGTATTTATGCAATTAGTGTACTATGCATATAACGATAAGAAATAATACCATTATTATACACATTCATTTTTAATACACTGAAAAAAAAAAAAAAGATGTTGATTTTACAGTATAATACTAGCACCCCATCTGCCAGTATTATACTGTAAAATCAACACTTTTTTTTCCAGTGTATAATTGCGAACGCAGAAAATATTTTTGTTAAATAATTCAACATACAAGAATAAGGCCCATAGGCGGAACTTCAGCTTAAGAGCTCATGCTTAGTAATCGAAAGACATTTACAAGCTAATGTTAAACCAATGAATACGTTATTTTCCAATTTCTCATTTGCATTTCAATATTTTGAAAAATTTTTTTCATAAGATATCTAACTAAAAGTGTCATCAGAAGAAAAAAAACTGTAAATGAAATCGAAAGAGTACGAAGATACCCTGTTGGACATCGACTCGGATTATGAAAAAAAATCATTAAAAATTATTGAAAATGCAAACGAGAAATTTGAAAAGAATGCTGTGCCATTTCAGCTGCGAAATTAAATTTATATACGTCCAAGAGTAACAAAATAATATTAATTTAATGTTAATATTAATGCTGTTAATTTATCATGTCTGTCTGTAAAATATATTTGTTGAATATGAAAATGTTTACTTGAGAATTGATAGCATTCAAAAAACCTTCATTCGACGTTCAGAAAACGAATTAATACATTATGAAAAGTACTCGGAAACGTTTCCGAAAATCAGTGGCTACAAAATAAACTTAGTTTTAATAAATGCATCTTTAAATCTCGAAACTATATTGGTTTCTGAGGTTCTAACGATAAAGAACGCTTTTCGGAATCATGAGTCTACGCTGCAAAAAAAAAAAAAAAAAAAAAAAAAAAAAAATGTTGATTTTACAGTATAATACTGTAAAATCAACATTTTTTTTTTTTTTTTTTTTTTTTTTTTTTTTTTTTTTTTTTTCAGTGTAACTCTGAAGATGTTATTGTATATTTACTTTCTTGGTGAAATTGTATTTTCCTAGATTAAGAAACATTAAACTTTTTTTACGATGTAATTAGTAACTCTCAAAAATTATGTTTGAGGTTATTTTATGAAAAATATTAAAACTAATGTTAAAGAACATTTGAAACCGAAAAATACGAATGGCAAAAAATCTTATACTTTATCCATTGAGCTCAGCTCAGTCACTTTATCCGAAACTATTCAACCCTCAACATCAAAAGGATCAAACAATAAAATAGATTATTGATAACTTCATGTGGCTGTGTATCCAATCTCTTCTGAAAATAAGGATTCTGATATACCTTTGTATTTACCTGCAGCTAAAAATAAAAAAGGAATACTTTGAAAATCGAAAATCTCGACAAAATAGATTTAATGATTTCGTAGGGTCGAGTTTCATATCTTTTCTGAAAATGTGGATTCTGAAATACTTTTGTATTTACCCGTACACTGCGAAAAAAAAAAAAAATACTGTTGATTTTGCAGTGTAATACTGACACCTCAGTTGCCAGTATTATGCCGTAAAATCAACAGTAATAAACAGTAAAATAAGCAGTAACACGCTACCCCCTTTTTTTTTCCAGTGAGCTAAAAATTACAAAGGAATCTTTTGAAAATCTGAGAACACCTAAAACATATATTTACCCAAAATTTTGTGTTTTTATTCTGCCTTAGCTGAGAGACAGTTTTCTAAGTTCGAAATTATAATTACAGGAAAAATATACCGTCTGAGTGGCATCTATTATCAGAGTTACTATTTTTAAATAGATTGCCTCAAAAAATATTCGGAATAATTTCATATACTTTATAAAGGTTATTGTTAAAAATATGTGCTAAAAGCTTGAAAGCGAGTTTTATACAAAACATTACTTTATACAGGGTGATTAATTTAAAAGAGAACCCGTTTGTTTTTTGCATTATCCACATCTATAATATATGGAGCGAAACTTTCAACATCATTACTTATTTAATATATCTATATTTAATGTGCGGGTATCTTTTTTTCACTTTCTAAATACGAAAATTCGTTTTTTAAACATAAATTCACGTGAATATCACTAGTAATTTTTAATCAGATTCTGCATTTAATTTCAATAGGAATCTGGCCAAGTTGAAAGAAGCAGACGATTTAATCAAATCATTTGCACAGAATCGGATTAAAAATTACTAGTGATGTTTACGTGAATTTATGTTTAAAAACCGAGTTTTCGCGTTTAGAAAGTGGAAAAACGACAGCCGCACATTAAATATAGATATATTAAATAAGTAATGATGTTGAAAGTTTCGCTACATATATTATAGATATGGATAATACAAAAAACAAACGGGTACTCTTTTAAATTGATCACCCTACATAAACATAAATAAATCATTTCGTGTATTAAAATATTAAGTAACAATGAAAATATTGCGTTTTTTTTAAATCCATTTATCCAATTTATTAAAAAAAAAATGGTATATTGATATTTTCTGCCCGATATTTTTCCAGGTATCGATGTTTTTAAAGCGATATCGGTTTATGGATATTTTGAAATATTTTCCCATCATTAACTTTGACTCGGAAATAAAATCTACCAATAAGGCACTTTATTTACTTACAATATTTATTTATTTTTATACTTCTCTAGAACATATTAAAATTTTTATCAATTAAAAAAAAAAATTCAAATAATTAAAAAAAATGCAATTTTTCAAAAACATCGAAAAACATTTTTGAAAGTTTATAAAATACTTAGCTATAAATGCGTTCTTCGCATGGATAGAATGAAAAAAAAAATTATCAACCCTAAACATAGAAAGACGTAACGTTTCAACGAATATGATATAGGTTAAAGTATATCGGCAATTTCATCCATATAAATTAAACACATTATCATGATTGTTTAAAGGAGATGCACTTTTCATTTTTATTATAAGCCTAGACTAAGATCACAAAAGTAAATTGTTTTTATTTTCATGGATAAACCAAGCTCAGTGAAACTATTAAAGTGGCTAAATGGCGAAAATCCGTCATTTAAAATGAGTCATTTCTAAAAGAAAAAGTGCATTTTCATATATGAATTTGAAACATTTTACATAAAACTGCGCAAAAATGAGTCATTATCCATTAAGTCTCAAAATTCTTACTGTCCATATTTGGCATTTTTTCATTTTCCCAATTAAAAAAAAAAATGCAAAACCAAAATTATCATTAGCACTGGGCGAAGAAACAAAATGGAGAAAGAAAATAATCGTGTGCAGTTTGACATTTATTGAAATTAAAAGCAAACAGTTACATGTTTTATTTATTGTTTTAAATAATCATTAAAAGTTCGTAAATTATGTTACAGTTTTAAAAGAAACTTTATCTTAAAGTGTATTTTTGTTCTATTGTGTGCAGTCAAAACTGGAATTATGTGGTATTAAGAAACGTGAAGACATGCGAATGATGAAAGAAAATACCTAATGCAAAAATCCAGTAAAAAATTCTTTAAAACTTAATTTTAAAAAATTAAACCGAATTTTGAAAAAATCTCTTTGGGGAGTTCTCGGGAACACCCTGGAGTGTATCTATGTATGCCCAATGTCGTAACGCTGTACTTATCTTCACAGCGTGAGAGCCTACACAAACTCTTCTCTGTAAAAAAAGGACAAATGTTTCTTAAGCTAGGAAAATATAATTCTATAACCACAAACGAAAATATACAATAACAACTTCCGATTGCCCGCGATTCCGAAAAACGTCCTTTACCTTTAGAAGCGTCAAAAATCGATGTATTTTCGATATTTAAAGAATCATTTATAAAAACAAAGTTTCCTTTGCTGCCACTGATTTTCGGAAACGTTTCCGAGTCGTTTTTATAGTGTATTAATCATTTTTTTTAACCCGAAATATTAATTTTTCCAATGCTATTCTTTCTAATGTAAACATTTTCATTTTTAACAAACATGTTTTACAGACAAACATCATGACAAATTAACAGAACTAGCATTACCATAAAAATTAATATTATTTTGTTATTCTTGTATGTATAAATTCAATTACGCATCTGAAAATGTTTAATTGAGAATTCATAGCATCCTAAAAGCCAATATTCCGTTTTGAGAAAATTTATTAATACACTATAAAAACTACTCGGTTTACGAAAATCAGTGGCAAAAAAAAAAAAAAAAAAAAAAAAAAAAGTGTTTATAAATGATTGTTTAAATCTCGATAATGAGACTTCTAATGTCAAAGAACGCTTTTCGGAATCGTGGTTAACTTGAAGAGGTTATTATATATTTTCGAACGTGGTTATATTATTTTTTTGCAGATTACGAAACATTTCTGTTTATTTTACAGTGTTAATTTTATTAATATAAAAATAGATACAGAAGTGTAAAATAAATTTCTCTTGATGCTTGCATTGCTGAGTTTGTACTGAACATCTTAAATAATTTACATTTTAGTATTTTTAGCTAATGACTTTCAACTAGAGATACTTTAAAATGTCGCAATCTTCAGCATTACCTTTCTTTCATGAGTCAGTATATAAAACTGATTCACGAGTTTTTTCCATTTCTCCATAAAGTATAAAAATTTACATATGAAAGAACTATCATTTTAACATTCAAAATGCTTTCCCTCAGAAATTCGATATATAATTTTCTTCCTTCGTACAAAAATATGGGGAAGAAAAGTATAGTGGCTTTTAATACACTTCCGTGACTAAATTTTAAATAAAAAGTAATTCCATCCACTTTCTTTGTGTGTATATAGATTTTTAAATTCCTCTTCTCCCAGATTTCCGACACCGCAAGACATGAATACGAAAAACTGCACATGTATCTGTAGTTTTCTGGCGTATCTTATGCAGAATGAAATTGTCAGTGACTCTCTGTAGTGTGTCATCGGAAATCGACACACAAGCTTGACAAATAGCCTCTTCAAACTCGCCGATCAAATTTCAATGGCGAAATCTTGGACGGCTACTCTTTCTATGCTTCTAAACTCGCTTTAGAAGGATGCTTAACGCTCTCAGCGCCATCTATCAGTGCTATTTTTAACTAAATTTTGAGATATATATATAAGATTCTTACGATTTTTTTAATAAACATACCACTGGTTTCATGTTTCTACCTATCGCCGTTTCTGGGTTATTGATTTTTAAAGTTAGGGATCCTTTGTGAAACACCCTGTATATATATATAATATAACCACGAATGAAAGTATACAATAACCTCTTCCGAGTTACCCATGATTCCGCAAACCGTTCGTATCTATTAGAAACCTTAGAAACCAATATATTTTCAAGATTTAAAGAAACATTTATTAAAACAAAGTTTCTTTTGCTGCCACTGATTTTTGGAATAATTTAATAGTATATTAATCAGTTTTCTCATTTTCTCATAAATTTGGGTGTTTAGAATGCTATCAATTTTCAAGTAAACATTTTCATTTTCAACAAACACGTTTTACAGTCAAACATGATAAATCAACAACATTAATATTAAAATTACTATTATTTTTTAACTCTTTCGATGTATAAATTCAATTATGCAGTTAAAAAGGATTAATTGAGAATTAATATCATCCCCAAAAACCGGCACTCCAGTTTGATAAAACAGATTATTACACTATAAAAACTACTCGGAAGCGTTTTCGAAAATCAGTGGTAGCGAAAGAAATTTTGTTTTTATAAATGATTCTGAAAATATATTGGTTTCTAAGGTTTCTAATAATATAGATCGCTTTTCAGAATCGTGGATAACTCGGAAAAAGTTATTGTATACTTTCTTCCAGGGTTATATTATATTGTCATAAAAAAAAACATTTGTATTTTTTTACTGTGTGTGTTAAAAGGAAAAGCAAAAACTATTTCATTTTTTTTCTGGCATAATTCATAAACGACAGAGTTTCTAAATACTTTCAATTGCCGAAAAGACGTCGTGTCAATTATGATAAAAGCAGTCCGATTGTGAATCATTATTATAAGGGGTGTACCGAGTACTTACTGCTTTGGCCGAGTTGTCGAGTATCGAGTATTCGGACATTTACTACTCGGCCGACTACCGAGTGCCGGGTATCGAATACCGAGTAAGTATTGTGTAAGGAAAAAAAACACTCGTGCACACATTGAAGCGACCTTAGATAACACTCAGAAGATAAGAAAAATTTGAAACTCAATTGCATACATGCACACTAGAGGTCTGCACGGGACGTAATCTCCAGACTCGGGCCCGGCCCGGCCAGGTATAAAAGAAAAATGTTCGGCCAAAGTCCGGCTCGCACAAACCCATTTTGCCCCGGCCCGGCCCGACCCGGCTCGACTGAATTTCTATAAAATATATTGATATTTCTGAAGCAAGATTATCCTAAAATTAAAATTTTTCAAAAAGCACATTTACTTACACTGTAAAAAATGACCAATGTTTCTTATTTTATGAAAATATGCTATAACCACGAACGAAAATATAATATAATCTTCTGAGTTATCCGAAATTTCAAATAGCATGTTACATTGTCTTTTGGATCCCCAAAAACGAATGCATTTTCAAAATTTAAAGAATAATTTATAAAAACAAATCATTTTTAGCTGCCCGAATTTTTCAGAAACGTTTCCGAAGGAATTTTATAGTGTATTAATTAGTGTCCTCAGCCTGGAATACCTGTTTTTCGAATGCTATCAATCCTGAAGTAAACATTTTCATGCTTAAAAAAAAATGTTTAACAGACAAGCATGCAAAATTAACAGCGTTAACAATAACATTAAAATTAAGATTATTTCTTTACTCTTTCATGTATAAATTAACTTATGCGGCTGAAAACGTGTACTTGAGAATGGATAACATTCGAAAAACAGTTATTCCAGCCTGAGGACACTAATTAATACACTATAAAAACCCTTCGGAAACGCTTCTGAAAAATTCGGGCAGCTAAAAATAATCTGTTTTTATAAATTATTCTTTAAATTTGGAAAATGTATTCGTTTCTGGGGATTCAAAAGACAATGTAACAGGCTATTTGAAATTTCGGATAACTCAGAGGATTATATTATATATTCGTTCGTGGTTATAGCATATTTTCATAAAATAAGAAACATTGGTCATTTTTTACAGTGTATGCATAGATTTTATTTTCAGATTATAATCGAAATGGATGCGATGCAATGCAAAATATCAACATGTTTAATGACCACATAAACAGTTTACGTATTGATTAAAAAATTGACATGGACAATAATATTCAAATAAAGATTCAGTAAGAGAAGAAAAACCCGTCATAGAAAGGTTCCATTCTTACTAGGTACATAGTCTGTTGTATATGTATTATATTCTTTTTGCACGTATCAAGACATTTTTCCGTTTAAGACAGGTTTTTACCATAGGCAGTTTCTGTTTCCTAGGTTTTACTGTACTTTAATTTTTTGCCTAGAAATGTATGTAGTACTATTCTTTAAAAAGAATTTTAATTGTAGAATAGTGGCCATTTTTTGCAAAAATGTGTGTCGGTCCTCATTTTACTGATTTTTGCACGGGCCTGAAAATTTCAGCCAGTGCAAACCTCTAGGCAGAATGAAGTATAGGCCCAGCTTGGTCCAGAAAAAAGAAGTCTGGTCTTGCCCGGCCCGAGTTTGCAGAAAAAATTTAAACCTGGGCCGGCCCGAACCTGCAGAAAATTATTAATTACCATCAATAGTCAGAAAAATATCCGAATTTTTTTGTGCAGCCCTGTATATGATCTGTAGATTTGTACATGCACTCATACTATTATAAAATTTAGTTCGGTTATAAAATGCATAGCATAGTTGAAAACTGCCTTTCAACAATTCCCGTCAATAAACGGAAATGTACTCAAAATCTTTTGTGCCTCCCTGGTATAGGATCTATAGAATTTATACACACCAAGTATTATGCAAAAAATAAGTTAAATCTAAAAACGCGTACCACAACTAGAAACGCACTTCCAGCAATTATCGCGTATAGAATACTGTAACCGAATTCTTTTGTGTGTCCCTGTAAAGGAATGATGAACTCTATGCATACCCTATTTTATAGTAAGCACCTTATAGTGCACCTCAGTGATCTATATCAATTTCAACATGTTTGAAATAGTGTAACATCACTAAAATACACTGCAAAAGATTTTCCCCCATGTTATATAACGGAAATCTTTTGAGAGTCTCTGTAAACAACGTATAATGCTAATCACTTCATTTTCAATACCGAACGTTCCATAGTAAACTTGAACAACATATATAAATTGAATGTCAATCTGAGTATATTTTACGCGAGTTGGAGCACGGACAGACAAACAGATAGATGGCAGACAGACAGACAGGCATATAAATGGCAGAAAAACAGACAGATAGATGGCAGAAACATAAACAGACAGATGGCAGACAGACAAACTGAATTCATAAATTTCTTTTCAACTATGTTGGATAATGTTAAAAAATACTTTATTTATCTTGACCACACTGTCGCGTAGTAAATAAAATCTGCTGCCAATAAGGCAGCTTTTTATTATTATTATTATTATTTAAGTTTTTCCTAAAAGACAAGAAGTTAGAAATTAAATTTACAAATTAAATCAAAAAATTTTCAGAAATTTTGAAAAACCTCTTCAAAAATTTCCATTTTCCCAAAATATAAAATTTACACATGAAAGAAATATATCTTAACATTCTAAACGCTTTCCTTTAGAAATTCAATATGCTTTTTCATTCGTTTAGAAATATAAGGCTCGAAAAGTACACTTCTTGTTAATAATACTTCCGTCACTGAATTTTGAATAAAAAGATATTCCACCCACTTTTTAGATGTATAAGATATTTATTTTCGTACTTCTCCAAGATTTCCGATAGCACAAGATAAGAATACAAAATATCCCACACGTATCTCAGTTTTTTTGCTGTATCCTTCTATCGTAAAAGTATGACGGATCGGAAAAAAAATTGTTATAATCGATTTTTATTTTCGTCTCGTATAATTATGTGTTTTTTGAATGGAATAGTATGTTACTTTAAAAGGTTCTGTGTATTATAAGTACTGAATAATAAATATAAAAACTTTTTGCATATTTCGTGTATGTTTCGTACAAGTTAGACTGCAAAAAGAAAGTGTTGATTTTACGGTATAATACTGGTACCCCTATGCTACCAAACCAAGTATTTTACCGTAAGATTAACAGTAATAAACAGTAAAATATGCTACAAAAATACGCTAGTAAAATAAAAAGTGTATTACGCTACCGCGCATGCGCGGTAGCGTATTACTGGCCTTTATAAGTGACGGAGTATAGCTACACCAAAAAAAAAATTGTGGGCGGCAGTGTATTACTACTTATTTTACTGTTTATTACTGCTAATTTTACGGTATAATACTGGCAGCTGGGGTGCTAGTATTACACCGTAAAATAAAAAAATTTTGTTTTGCAGTGTAGAAACTGAAACATTTTTCCGTTACATTGTTAAAAATGAAGAATGTTTCGTATTCTACTAAAATATAACAACGTACGAAAATGCACAATAACCTCTTCGCAGTTACCTACGATTTCGAAAGCACTGTTTATTTGTAGAAACCTCAGCAATCAATATCTTTTTGTGATTTATAAAGAAGCCTTTTTAAAAACATAGTATTTTTGCTGCCACTGATTTTTGGAAACGTTTCCGAGTAGTTTTTACAGTGTATTAATCAGTTTTCGAAAACTCAAATATCGGTTTTTAGGGTGTTTAAGTAAACATTTTTAACTACGTAATTGAATTTATACGTGCAAGAGTAACGAGATAATATTAGTTTTAATCAGGGTGGTGCAAAATTTTAATTAGATTAACTATTGAAAACTAACGATTAAAAGTTTAATCATGACTAAAGATTGACGATTGAACTTTATCGTCAATCTTTAGTCATGATTAAACTTTTAATCGTTAGTTTCAATAGTTAATCTAATTAAAATTTTGCACCACCCTGGTTTTAATGTTAATGTTAATGCTGTTAGTTTAGCATGTTATTCTAAAATATGTTTGTTGAACATGAAAATTTAGAGTGGTTAGCATCCGAAAAACCGATATTCCGGTTTGAGACAATTTATTAATACACTATAAAAGCTATTCGGAAACGTTGAAAAAAATCAGTGTCAGGAAAAAACTTTGTTTTTATGCATACTTCTTTAAATCTCTAAAAGATTTGGTTTCTGAGATTTCTAATGATAAAGGAGCGCTTTTTCGGAATCGTGGTTAACTCGAAAGAGGTTATTATATATTGAGAGGTTTATTATATAGGGTGGTCATACAGTCTTTCCCTGATTTCAAAATATTATTACGAAATAACCATTGAATGTAAAATTTTTATTATGGAAAAATCATGTTCTTAAGTTTTTTTTTTCATCTGGATGGATGATTCCTTAGACATATGGTTTGGTCAATCCAAGGCCCTTTTGAAAAGCAAATTGAACATAGTTTACACGAAAATCCTTCACCTGACACACTGTAATAAATACAGTTATTAATTAAGTTTTTCATATTTTTGAATACTCAGGGGATATTAACTCAAGGTCAGGATCACAGATGCTGTGTCTAGCGTGACAACCCAAATGTTGGGCAATACGTGACGAGAAATGGAATACCGCCTTGACATTCTTCGAGCTACCAAGGGTGCTCACATGGAAATTTACTGACGTAAGTACTTGTATTAAAAACTTCATAAATGTCTTTACAATATTTTGAAACAAGCATATGCCTAATTATATTAGTCTTTCTGCAATAAATTATTGTAATCAGGGAAAGACTTTATGACCACCCTGTATATTGAGAGATATATAAGAGGTTTTTTTATTGCAACATTAAAGACGTGAGTATAAAACATCACAAATTTTACTGAATGGTGTATACAAATTTAAAATTTTATACATACATTAAAAATATCGACGTTTCGACCACCTTCTATGGTCATCCTCAGGAATTTTTTTTTTATATTGCTTCTCCTGCATTCATTAAAAGTTGTGATGTTTTATACTCACGTCTTTAATGTTGCAATATTTCATGGTGTAATCGTCCAGCATTTATATTGTTATTATATTGTTTAGTAATTTTGAAGTCACATTTTTGTGGTTAAAAAGTGCATCAAAAGTGAAAATTTTGAAGCAAATTGAAAAGATAAACTGATAGAATTCTTAAAATTTTAAACGTCAGACATGTTAAAAAAAAAAAGAAGAAAGAAATCGTCGTACGGGAAGGTTTAAGCGCATACCGTACAGTAAGCCGATAAAACGTACAATATGACAACACTAGCCACAGTAGCGTTCCCTCTCATTCGGGTCAAAAGAGCTATAAGCTATCTTGCTTAGGGGTTTAACCCGTGGATGACAAGGAACGGGTCTTCTTGATATTCAAATTTGGTATTCTAATTTATCTCAGAGTCTTTGGATCACACTACGAGACACATTAAGACGTCTAGCAACATCGGCTTGTTATAACCTCATTTCGTTCCATTCGATTATCCGTCGTCTTAACGAATCAAGTAAATGACACCTGCTAGACATGGCCAACAATATCTTAGTACCAAATATTGAAGATCAACAAGTATAATAAAAAATTCCACATAAATTGCAACAAGTTGGAAATTCTACGTTAAACGTGACAAATGAGGTGCGTTCTTACTATGACTAGTTTTACAATGCAAAAAAAAAAAAAAAAATCATTGTTTTATTTCAGTGAAATTAATTATACCATCTGTTATGAGCGAAATGAACATGCCTTTCTTTTCTCTTATTACGTATGCCACGTTTACGGATGCAAATTTTTTTTGACACCAGATAGCGCTGCAAAATTTACATAGAGATCTTGCTTTGCGAATGATTACCTCCATGGTTTAATATTTATATGATTCACAATGAACGAATTTCTTGTGTTTATTTACTTTAATGGATATTGGGATTAATATTGGGCTGTTAACCTAATTTCTCTCAGAATCTGTACATTTTTTAATGTACTCATCTCTCTGATTAACTCATCTCTCAAACAAACAATTTTTTTGAACGATCTTTCTAAAAAATGTAACTTTTATGCAATTTTATTCGAAAAAATAATTTTGAATAAAAATGGCCGCTTGGTGTATGATACAAGAAGTGGTTAGCCCGTATTGTTGTCACATGACTTGCGCTTTTATTATACAGATTATGTATGATAGGATTTAACAGAATGAAGAAAACGTTTTTTAATATATTTTTAAGTTTTGATTAGATTTTCATAAAACTTGAAATGACACGACACAATTCTGCAACGATTATATATTAAGTTTCAAACCATTCGGTTGGGTAGTTTTTGCACTATTATATGCGGACGGACGGACCAGACGACGACTATAGGTGCTACGTATTTACATAATTACGAACGCACCTAAAAATGGGATATTCGCAGTTTCCTCCGACTACCGTATAGGTATCCAACTCTTAAAAAAAAATAGTGCTGAGTATAATATGTTTATAATTGTTTCACGAGGTTTTATTGGAGTTACTTGTGATAATTCATATAAAACATATTTTATAACATTTATTATCATCATTTTGATGATAGACGAAAAAAAACAAAAAGCTGTACATTAACTTTTGGAAGCCAGTGTATATATGAACGTATGTATTGCATTTGATAGAAGTTTTGACTTTGAACTATGAATTAAGATACTCTGTGAAAATCCAACTCTTTCTTGAATCGTGTTTCCTTTAGTTTTATTTTTTCCGTTTGTCAAGTTTCCCCGGAACGCAAGACCAGAATGTAAAGTAGGACATAAATATTTGCTTCGCCGGCGTTTATTTTCCTCTGAGGCCCATCTTTTGGACTAAAAAAGAAACTCCTCTCTATTGATTTTCTGTCTGACACGAGCATGTCTCTTTAGATGAAGTTGGCTACTCTCATATTTCGGAAATGTTGAATGTATAGAATAAAAGATTTTCTCTTTCCGCACTGTTAAAATTTTTCGTTCAAAAACCGATTGTTTAGTTGAATTGGATTTAATGGCGCAAAGTCGATCTTTGGACATGCTGCGCAAAACAAGAATTAAAATAGAATGCTAAAAAAGGCACACTTAAATATTTATCAAAACATTGTCATAAATTAAAATAGTGTTAAAATGTTGATCAAATAAAATATAACAAGAAGGAAAAATCATGCGTCAAGCATGGATTATGAAACACTTTCCAACACAGCCAGAAAACTGTAACGAAACTTCACCGTTAAATAAGATGAAAGAAGATATGTAAGTAAACAGTTTAAAAAACATATAACACATTGAAAAATACAGTTTTCGAAATCGCCTTCCAGTGTCAAAAAAGTAGTTGAATTATTTTGAGCAGTCCTGTATATGATCCATAAATGTGGATATATAGTATGATAAAATTTAGTTCAGTTAAAATATTCACATTTAGCAATTTTTGCCAATCGATGGAAATGCACTCGAAATCTTTTGTACAGCCCTGTATAGTATATTATCTGAAGACTTTTGTACACACCACATATTAAGCTAAAAGGCAACTTAAAACTCACTCGCATCAATTACCAACCATAAACGACAATGTATCTTTTTCTTTGCGTAGCCCTGTATATGAATTTATTTACATTCCACAAACTTCTATTAGTCTACTAAATATAGTTCAGCAGGAAAATGCGTAAACACAATTAAAAACTACTCTTAAACAATTCATTTCCATTGTCTGTAATACTTACGAATTCCCGTGTGTAGCCCTGTATATGATCAACCGAGTTTATAAACACACACACGTACTATGAAAAAAGTTAGTTAAACTTAAAAACGCAAACCAAAGTTGAAAACGCACTAATCACACATAGACTGTAAATATCGCACATGTACTGTAACCAATATATTTTGTGTGTCCCTTTTAAATAAACGCAATGCACACAAGATATATATATATTTTTTTAACTATTGTGCCAAAAACATTTTCTCAAATACGCCATCTGACTATTGGCATGATCAAGCAAAATTTACCATTAGATCTCGACTTAATTTTTTTATTGTCACTTTCATTCTTTTAGCGATAAACTGCTAGAATCTAAATTTTACATTCTCGAAATATAAACTAACATGTATTTTAGTTACCGTATTTCAGTATACTTTGAAAATTAGAAATGCAAATTATTCTAATTTGAATGTTGAGCGATGTTAAACTAAATGTTGAACGTCTGAGCTCTTATTTTCAGTAATTAAAAAAGAAAAAAAGAAAGAAAAAAAGCAATTGTATAGTAAAAATTTTTTTTGTAACTTTGGAATCCCACTTCGTTGCTAAACTGAAATCCGCCAATAAAAGTACATTTTAAATGAAAGTTTTACTTTATCACCATAGTCAGTATAATGACATTTTGAGATATAAGGTATACGATGGTAATATGGTCAACCCGTCATAATGTTATTAGTTTGAGAGAAATCCAGAAAAAGGGCACTTGAATCCAGCCGCGGGGAATCAAAAGAATTGGTTTAGTTCTGCGTTGGCCACATTCCCGGACCATGTGCACGAAAGAGTCCATTGTCGTTTTGCTCTGTTTATTGCGTTGGCATATTATACATTTGTCTCTGGCAAGTTTGTCATTTATCTTATTTACATAGATTGTTTATAACTATTTGCATATATGATATTTTAGCTTGTTTAATGCTCTTTTTAGTTGTATAAAGGAATTTCGATATCCAAGTGGTCAGAATTACAAACATTTTTATAAAACTGATTTTTGTTGGCAGTTTGGCCAGTCGGGTGAAAAAAGCTGTAGATATGAGATTATGTGTTGTTTGTCGTAAATAAGTACACAAGGAATGTATCGGATTTACCAGTAATGGAAAAAAAAATGTCCTACGTGTGCAGTTAGAAATATATATATATATATATATACATATATATATATATATATATATATATATTATATTCTAAGTTTTCTTCATGGTTATTTTTTTATTATTTTTAAAAATTTTCAAACAATAACTTTAGTTTTGTAATAATTGTTTTTTATGCGTTAAATATAAACGCTTTTAATTCATCTATATCGGCATACTACTGCATATGGTCATATTACCCTCATTAATTGGCATTTTTTTTAACAAACTGTTACAGGTACAAATTTTGACTAATTTAAAATTTAAAAAAATTTCCTGTGCCAAAAAGGTTTACTTTATTATTAAATTGTAAAATCCAGTTTCTACTACCGTTTAAAAATGTCTAACCTTAGGATGGCCATATTTACCTGCTGATACATTATTTTATTTTTTATTTTTTTATATAATTAATGACCGGCTTTACCTAAATACACAATCGATTCATCGTCATTTCAAACTTATCTTGGTCTCTTTAAATGTGAATTGCTAATATGTGTGTTTATTTCCATGTATGAATTCCAGAATTTCCTCATGATACAAAATTAAAAGATAAAGTGGCTCTCATATGTTAAACATGTTTATCTTTCTCACAAAATTATGTCCTGAGCCAGAAAACAAACATGTTTATATTGATTTTCTGGTTAACGATGTTGCATTTTCTTGCATATTTTGTAACGGCTTTTCTCAAGTTTCTGGAATGTTGCAAGCAGAAAATAGCGGGGAGACATAATTCGCATTTTGGAAGATTTATGTGAATTTCTTCCTCCGAGTTACGAGGGTGAAAAATTTATGAATGACAATTTATTAATATACACTGATGTCCAAGATTTAAGGGGCGGTCAGAGCCCGATTAAGATTATCTAGGGCCCAAGGCCCATCACATTTTCAGGCCCCCCTCAAATCAAAATATAATAAGTAGAACTTTTTTGGGGAGAGGCGATATTCGGAGGTTATCATCAGATATTACGATATGATAGCCAAGTTAACCAAAACTATTTTTGGGTTTTGAACAAATCATTGCCAAAAACTGCATTTATAAGAATTTTTTTCTAAATTATTTTATTCATTTTGAGGCCCCATCAGCAGTGGGCCCAAGGCCGCGGCCTAGTTAGCCTGTGCGGTAATCAGGCCCTGGGCGGTGACCGGGCACTTTCGATTTCAGAATTTTGTTGAATATCTACTGAAATTCGTAACAAAATGCCTTGAACTTTGAGGATGTAAAGAACATGTTTGAATTCATGTTTTTCAGTGAAGATTTAATCCCGAGGACAATTAGGGGGGGGGGGGGTAATAATAAATTTAATAATGAAATAAGACTTGCGTTCCCCCAATAAACAGAAAATACTCAAAATGGTCCATCACTGTAGCAAATGACTATGTGGGTCCTGCTGAACGTTTTTGTGGATTTGTGTAAGAATAGCACGCATATTCCTGAAGATTTTAACGTTTTTGCGAAAAATTCAAATGATTTTTGTTTATAACATGCAAAATTTTCAACCGAATTTAACACCGCTTTCCGAAAACTTGACAAAGAACAGTAGAAATAGTATAATGCAAGTAAAAGATGAATATGTTGAATATTTGATGACATATGTGTATTTGTATGAAATAATTTTTAACTGCGCATGCGCGAACTATACCAAAGAAAATTTATTTTCATGATTTGGTATTCAGTTCTATAGAGAAACTTATATAAAAAGTCCATTTAAATATCGCGATAAAATTCAAAAAGGTAGAAGCGATATAGTGAGTTGCTATCTAAAAATAGCTGGATAAGGAATGCTCCCCCAATTTTCCAATCAGCTCACTTTATCGCCGGTATCTTTCTGAGTTTTCACTATTTTTGACTGGTCTTTTTATATGAGTTGCTCTATAGAATTGATTACCAAATCATGACAAAAATTCTTTTCTGTAGTTAGCGCATGCGCAGTTAAAATGTATTTCATACAAATACCGTGATCTCATCGAATATTTAACATATTAATCTTTTAATTGCAGTATACTATTTCTACTGTTCTTTGTCAAGTTTTCGGAAAGTGGTGTTAAATTCGGTTGAAAAATCTGTATGCTGTAAACAAAAAACATTTGAATTTTTCACAGAAACGTTAACATCTTCCCGAATATACGTGTTATGCTTACACAAATGCACACAAACGTTGAACAGGATCTACATAGTCATTTGATACAGTGACAAATCATTTTGAGCATCTTCTATTACTTGGGTATCGCAAATATTATTTTATTATTAAAATTATTATTATCCACCCTAATTGTCCTCGGGACTAAATCTTCACTGAAAAACATGAAGTCAAACATGTTCTTTACATTCTTGAAGTTCAAGGACAATTCGCAAAGAATTTTAGTAGATATTTGACTAAATTTCTGAAATCGAAAGTGTCTGGTCACTGCCTCTTAATTTTTGGACATCAGTGTATATAAAACAATGCATAGTGAAAACATTACTTAAAAATTACTGTAAAAAATCTTTAAAAAGAAAAATATAACAAAACCCATGATAGAAAATATACAATAACCTCTTCTGAATTGCCCATGATTCCAAAACCGTTCTTTATCTTTAGAAATATCAGAAATCAATATATTTTCGAGATTTAAAGAAGCATTTATAAAATTGCTGCCACTGACTTTCAGAAACGTTTCCAAGCAGTTTTTCTAGTGTGTTAATCAGTTTTCTCGTAGTTTTTTCGGATGCTATCCATTCACAAATAAACATTTTCGTGTTCAACAAACATATTTTACTGACAGACATGATAATATCAATTCTTTTTTTAAACTTCCCTTCGAAGGTTCTTCTTAGAATTTAGAATTTGACAAGCTTTCAACAAAAAGAAGAGAAATACACTTTAAAGTATTTTGCCTTTAATTTATTTGAAATGTCTTGAATTTTCTAGAAATAAACTCAGTTTATTGCTTTTATCCGCTAGTAAAGTTTTACTTTTTCTTTGCATAATTTTCTAAATGTAAAAAGAAAAGACATGTTTATTTTGTTCTTAATTCAGTATTTGTTTATTTGAAATTCGGTTACAAGTTTGCTTCACAAAATGATTCAATGAGAAATAAGTAAAGAAGCACTCACAATACACTGTTAATTGAGATGGCTAAAGGAAAAGAAAAAAGAATATGTATATGCAAGATGTCCCAAGAAAGGCCCGTAAAAGAACATTAAAATTCAATAGCTCATTAATTAAAGATCTTGCAGGATAAAGTACTAGAATCATTCAATTAGCAACTAACAAAATCGTTTAAAAAACACAAATGGTATATATTATTTCTGTTGTCAACATCTCTCTCATATGCATTTACAAAACGCACAACAGCAAATGGGGTACCATTCGAAAGGTTTTTGAACCAGATTCTGACATAGTACACTCACATTTCGTTAAAACATGTTTTTTTAATTAAAAATTGTAGATAATTAAAAATTAAATCAGCATTATTTTTATAAATGGAATGAAAGGTTCTTGTGAAATTAATGTAATAACTGCTTTCGTCCGCGTACACCCTCGAATTTGCATGATTTATATTTTTAAGTGAAAATCTATTAAAACGAAACTAGAGTTGGGGCCCCGGTGCCTTTGGTAATAGAATCCTTGAATATACATTCCTAGCCATTGCAAACAGACATACATAGAAAGACAAAAACTTTTTTTTTAAATTAGAGTAGATAAAAGAAGTTAGTGATCATAATTCATAAATTTTCTGAATATAAATTTATTAATAACCAGTGGACTCGTGCTAGGATTTCGCACTGTAGTCTAATATATTTTAGCAGTAACTAATTATTTTTAGATGCAGGTTTTCTTAAACGCACAACTTATAAAGCTCCCTACATACCTACCTTACAATGTAATTTTGCATAATACGTATTGAAAATTTTCGCGTTCATATATTATAAGAGTAATTCCCAGAAAACTGGCAATTTTCTTGTTCCAGGGGTTTTGTGGATTTTTAAAATTACAAAAAGAAAAGGCGATTTAAACTGTGGATATGCATATAAACTGTGATTGTTTGCTTATTGAAATTGAAATATAAAATTAAAAATATTTTGTTAATACAATTATCACTCCATCATTGTGTTCTTATTCACTCATGCAGGAAAGAAATGGTTTCTCTGACATTATAGCATGTATATTTTTAATAGTAATAAAATCCATTAAGGATACACTGCAAAAACAAAAACAAAAATACAGTATAATACTGGCAGCTGGGGTGCCAGTATTATATTGTAAAATCAACATTTTTTTTTTTTTTTTTTTTTTTTTTTTTTGCAGTGTGGAAATGTGTTTCAAAAGATATTTAGCAATTGAAAATATACCTAAGCCAGGTCATTTTTGTAAAAAGTGATTTTGCACGAGAATTTCATCATTTCCCTCACAATCATTTTCTCATAATTTTATTATATGAGGCAATGATCTGATTCCACTTATATATGTACTAGGCAATAAAATAACACTAACCTAATGTAATTAAATACAGTCAAGTCTCTCTATAGCTAATTTCCATATAACGAATTTCTCTATATAACGAATTTTTAACTGGATCGGTCACTTTCCCCCATGATTACATTAAAAATACTCTACATATACCAAAAGATCTATCTTCATATTACGATTTTTTTTTCAGAAATTTATCTTCATTTCTTCTGAAAAATCTCCAAAAAAAACGTGGAATCAATTTTCCTTCACTGGTTCCTAGTTTATCTTTCATAGCTGAGTATCTCTATCTTATTCTTTATTTTGTTTAGAAGGTTTGTTTTCAGAAAAAAAATTGTGAAATTAGTTTATTTATCATTATTAATCTTGAACATGTCGCCCACTGAGCGTATGAAACTTGTTGATCTGTTGTTCATTAAAAGGAATGTATAAGCTTTTGTGTGTACTGTTATCATTTTAAGCATACACGTTTTCACTTTGATGATAATAAGAGATTTTCTTATATAATTCTGCAGTCCTTGTTGAAATGTGAAAATTTTTAAAAGGGTGTAACCAAAAATTACAGCTTTCTTCGACTAAAACAAATGCAAGTTTTCCTTATGCGATTTTTTTTTTTTTTTTTTACTACGCTTTCAAATAAATGTTTATTTTCCATTTTTAAACTGTTTAAATAATTAAAAAGTACAATATCAAGTTAATATTTAGAATTAAACATTTCAAAATCTTAATTAAACACCTCAAAAACTTTTTTTTTTTTGTCAAAATTTACACTCTAAATAGGATTTTTTTTTCGTTATTCTCTATATAACGAATTTCTTAAATGTAATAATGACCCATAAATTATGAATTTATAAACCTATTTGTCATTTATTTATTTTAATTTAAGCTTCCAACAAAAAGAAAATAGTTACAAGTGAGTACAAAATGGCATTCTCTGAATACAAAAAAGTCAACTTCTTTCTATTTGATTAGAGTGCAAATTCTCTTATATAAAATTAAAAGTGACATTTAGAGACGACTATTAAGGTTAAAATGGTAATATTTCTGTCAAACAGTTAAATTATTAGTGTCTAGCCTGTTGCTAAACTGATGTGTGTCACGCGAAGGAGTTAAAAGCTAATTTCGGAATGATTTTTAGCTTTTTTCGTTACATTATGTATTATTAATGTGCTATTTAGCAGGGAAATGATAACAACCTTTGAGGGTTGTTCTTCCCTCCTATACTAAGAAATTTTAACTATGAAGAAAGTGACGAAATGAAAATATAATATATATATATATATATTGTTATTAAAATCAAACTAAGAATCAGAGAATATCTGTTGAGTTCCTTTAATAAATTGATGCGATGTAATAAATGGTCATTGTTAAGTAATCACTAAGTCAATACCAACGTTCTAATCAAGAATATGACTTTTGTTAATTTATGCAATTAAAGTGAAGATACATGCATTATAGTTAATAATATGACTTATGCAGATACGAGGTTTGTCTGAAAGGTAGTTTGAATCATTGTTATAATAAAAGGTGCAAAAGAAAAAAATCGTTGTTTGTACACTGCAAAAAAAACCTGTTGATTTTACAGTATAATACTGGCAGCTGGGATGCTTTTATGCTATTATACTGTAAAATCAACAGTTTTTTTTTTTTTTTTTTTTTTTTTTTTTTGCAGTGTATGTGCAAAAAATTAGGTTCCACGAAAAGAAATTTTGTATTTAAACCATCGTAAAGAAAAGTAAGAATGTTCAAAATATAGATATTCCATGGTTTTATATTTAAAAATAAAAAAGCGCCATCATTAGTGCAAAGTGGAGAAAAGAGAGAAAATAATAATAGCAGTGCACGAGCTCGAAGCACGAGAATTGTTGTTGCTGTTTTTTACTTTATCTTTTCTGTTTTTGAACACATTCCAACATAACTACGTATAACGTTAACATCCTATGTAGCAGTAGCATGCTGAACTTTAAGTCGTACATATCTATAGGTCATGCACAGGGCTGCACAAAATAATTCAAATAATTTTTCGATTATTGAATTCCAGAAATTGGATTTTCAAATGCGTTTTCCAAATTGTTTTACATAGACATCAGTTTAACCTTATTAAACTGTGAAGGTTTGTTACAGCATTTTCAAGGTATTGGAAATTGTTTCATAACCTATTCTTGACGCATGAATTGTTTTTCTTGTTTATTTTTCATTTTGCAAAGTAAGTGCCTAAAGAAGGGGCTCTTTTTATGAAACCTTAAAATAGACTTATTAGCAGCGACAAAGTCTCATTTCTTTCACTAGATACTTTTCGGCATAATCCAATTTGACCAATTTTTTAAAAAGATACCAAAAAGATCCATTTGCCGATTTTTTAAAAAGATACCAAAGTGGAGATTTTTTCTTAATTGTTTATTTACATTCATCATACTCTAAGACTAAGAGTCCGGGAGGTAGCGTCCCATTTCTGCAACCAATTGTAGCGTCGATGGTTTTGGTATATATAATAGATTATATGGTATAGATCACGAAATTGTTAATCAGCTGGAGCAACAATGGGGGGGGGGTTAATTCATTGTTGAATTATAGTATGCTAAAAAGATCTGCCCCCTACAAGCTACGCTCGCCCATCCCCGTTCAGACAACGCAGACTCTAAAAACACACTAATTTGATCTGCTTTAAAACGATTACGAAATATTGAATAATAATTAAACGACCAGTGGCGATTTCCTGCAATCGGTTTTCCATTCAATTCCCTTTGATTGACGGATTTTAATTCCGAATCAACTGATGTCGAAAGAGCTAACAACTGTTTTCGTGATTGATTAAATAAGATCAATTAAACTTTTGAAAATCAACTTGTATAAAATGGCTAAGTAAACAATGACGCTGCCTCAGGGAATTTTATAACGACGCTATTAGAAAATTGTTTTTAAGTAAGACGTTTTAAATGTATCATTTCCAATATGACGTAATTTTCACCAAAGTTTTCTTTCTGTTATTAAACGTAAAAATACAGTTTTTAATTGAAGGGAAACATTATTATTTGTGCTGTTTTAAAATTTTCAACAATAGGTAAAATATTTTTTTGAAATAAATGAATCTCTGGCGTCAATATATTTTTAAATTGAAATTGTTTGGAAATATTATTTGAGCATTTTAAATATGGCGTAATTTTCGCCATTCACTGCTTTTAACGCGTGATAATTTAATTATTATTTTAAAATTTTATATCTCTTTTTAATATTCACGCTCAAGTATATGTTTTATGACTTAATATTTCCCATTTATTGCTTTTAACACGTGATTATTTAATTATTATTTAAAGTTTTATTTCTGTTTTGAATAGTCACGTGTAAATATTTTTTTTTAATTGAAAGAGAATATTATTATGTGCGCTATTTTACAAATTGGTAACAATATAAAAAAATGGCCTTTTCGAAATATGAAATAAATCTCCATCGAAATAATGAAAATTTGAATATATATATATATATATATATATAAAAGAAAGAAAGAAACCCTCAAAAAGTTGGTAAAGTTAAAAAAAATAATTGAACACTGCACACCGCAAGCTTGTCAACTATATCCCTTCGAAGTATGATTAAACTACTACGTATAGTTTTTGTTCCTATTCTAACAGGACTATTTTGGCCGACTTCAATATTAACCATTTGACCGCCGAGCAAAAAGGCAAAATTGTAATGATATTTTCACTGTAATTTTTTTTAAATGTTAAAAAGGGGATTTTTCCAACATGAGATAAACAAACTTAGTTACGTATATGAATATAGTCTTTGAGAATTTTATAATTACTCAATGTTTTTAAACGGAATTATACCTGTAGAATTATATTAATTTAAATAATGCTTCGATTGTAGTGAAACCTACAGCTTAGTGAACGGTCGCTGAGCTTATATGTCTCTTAAAATAATTCTTCGATTTTAAAAACTGCCTGATTCAGTGTGTTTATCGAACATTTCTCTATAAAAATACCAACTTTTATATTTTTATATGCAATAGTTTTCTTAATATTACCCGAGAAAGATATCCAGATACGAAAAATCCATTAACAGCGGCGACAGTGTTGGTTACCTTTTTTTTAGAATAGATATATTATTTATTTATTTATATATTGATGAAGTGTTAATTTCGTTAATGAATGTTAGCCGAAAACAAATGCTGAGCTATTAGTATTGTTTGAAGTTCAAACAGGTTAATCTAGCGTAATCGAGCTGCACGCGATAGAGATAGATTTTATAAAAATTCATGCGTGAAAACTCTTTAAAAAACCATAACAAATCCGTAAATTGGGGTACAGTTTTCAAAGAAATTGCATTTGTAAGAACATTTTTTTCTCTGTACATCGGTGTAAACATTGAAATTGTGCGATGCTTAGTTTTTAAAAAAATTGTGATAAGACGATATTCATTGCTCAGGCCATTAACCTCTTCACTCCCAGGACGTACGCTGCGTACGTCCTCTCATTTCAGCAATCAGCGACCAGGACGTACGCTGCGTACGTCCTCTCATTTCAGTAATCAGCGACCAGGACGTACGCTGCGTACGTCTTCTCATTTCAGTAATCAGTGGCCATTACGTACACTAATACGTTCACTATACATCTTACGTCATTATAAGAAATAATAAAATAAAATAAATAGAAAGAAAATAAATTCCTAAGTTTTATGTATATACAGGGGCTAGTGGTCAGGGAAAAATACAGTTAAAAAAATTGACAAACACCAATATATTCTTATAGAAAAATTCATCTTGATTATTCGATCAAATAATCGACATGAATTTTTCTATAAGAATATATTGGTTTATATCACTTTTTTTGACAGTATTTTTCCCTGACCACTAGCTACCCTGATATACTGTATGTATGTATACCAGTGTATGTATATAATGTGCAAGTTTTATGTATTATTTTATACATATTATGATAACGTTGTAAATCCTTTAACGACCTTACATTCATTACTATTAAATCACGGAAGTTATTAAATGATTTATGACACAAACATTTTGCACCACACAGCCTGGTATATAGGCCTTCACCAGCGAAATTAAGCCTGGGAGTGAAGTGGTTAAAGGCCAGTGTTTAACCTCTTCGGGACCGGCGGAGTTTACACAAATTTTATTCGGTTGGCACCACTTTTTTAAAAAAGCTAACTTTACTTAAACTATCACAAAAATGTTTTAATTAGAGAAAACAAATATTACTTTTATTTTTTACTGGTGCCTAAAACAAATTCTGTATGCTCTTTTTGTGGGTGCATGTATGCACCCATGGTCCCGAATGGGTTAAGTGCGTAGTGCGATTATATGACTTTTAAATATGTGTTTTATTTATATTATATTATATTATTTATTTATATATCTATCGATGAAGTGTTAATTAATTTCGTTAAGGAATATTAGCCGGGAAAAAATGCCGGAGTATTTTATAGATGGCCAGATAAAAGAGTAAAATTAACGGTAAACGTTCTAAAAACGTTCTAAATTACGATTTATTTAGAACCACCACCATCGATATAACGTCAGAGTTACTCACAGAGTTTTTTTTTCTTTATAATGTAGATAATATCTGAAGATGTCTTACTTTAATTAAATAATCAAACAGTTTATTTTAGTTTTTCATCTGAAAAAGTAATAGACACGCAGTCTACTGCATGTCCATTGCCTTTAAGTTCTAAATTATGTAAAGAATATTTAACTCAGTGTAAGATATGAAAAGTTTTAAAATTTGTAAAGCTAATCATATTATATTTTTTAACGGACAAAATACTTAGATTGGGTACGACGGAGTTTCATTTGGTTCCAACTGGGTGAAAAATGTCTAGATCAAAAATCGAACCTGCACCTTTGGCCAAAAGTCCCAGTTTTGACTCCTGGCCTCGACATTTTTCACTCAATTGGAATGAAATGAAATTCTCTCGTAAGATTTCATCAATTTGTAACTGAGGTAAAAATTAATTTCATAATCAGTTTAATGAAATTAGTTTATCTTGTAACTATATTTTTTGTTTCGTCTCAAATAATAATTAAAAAATTAATATGTCTTTAGTTTTATTTTTTATTTTGTAAATATAGGTAAAAACAAAGGTTTCCAATAGGTCCAATAGGTCCAATAGGTCAAAACATAGGTTTCAAACAAAATTTCCATTGACCTATATTTAAACAAAAATTTTGTTTGAATCAACAAAAAAAAATTTTCTTTGCAATTCCAAAAAAAAAAAAAAATTGTATTGTCATCAAAAAATGTTTTGTTAATTGAAGTAAAATGGTTCAATTTTACTTGAATTTTGCTAAAACAACCAAAATGTACTCAACAAAACATGTTTTGTAGTTTTAATCAATTCCTTTTTCTGAGTGTTATAAATTTTATTTATGTTAAATTTTATTATCTTATTACACCCTATTTTAAAATCTCCACCAGCACGACCGAAAGTTCAAAGAAAATAGTGTAATGACTTGTGCATGTGAAAAATCACGATCATAAAATGAAGTCGCTTTTCCATAGAAAAGAGCTTTACAGGAACTTCTGCTTCAGTGGCAGAAGAAGGCGCAAATGTTGACTCGTTTATTCAAGAAAACGATTTTTGAAAACACACGATGCCGTCAAATTACACTGCGTTACCATGACTACCGACTGGAGAAAATTCCTGGAGCAATTTCTCATGTACGAGGATTTTGAAACACAACAGATGTTAAAGAACATGAAAAAATATCCTTTAATATTATCGTTCTGCTATATCATGATGATGTACTCTGCGTAGCAGAGATTATAAGACTCAAAAGACTTGAATTCAATTTTAAATGCAATTGATGATGAATTGTGTTATATATATAAGATGATGAAAATTCGGGGAATGTCTACTTACGGGTGGATGCCTTGGGAGAAGGTTTATGGAATAAAATTCAAAATGGTAAAATAAATAAATAAATAAAAATACAATTTTCAAACACGTAAACGATTTTTGTATCATAGGTTAAATTGTTAAATACTGCAAAACTTACTTCAGTTTCTTTCTTTATAAGCAATTAATGTGTCACAAACCTCACAACCTCACAGTGAATAGAATGTGAAAAGATTTAATGAGGGAAAAAAATTAAATTATGAAACACGATTTTTACCTGTAGGTACAGAAATCCAATCAACTTAAGTAGACACATATTGATCTACAGTCAGTATTAAAAAAAAAAAAAAAAAAAAAAAAAAAAAAAAAAAAAAAAAAAGGAAGCACCGGCCTTTCTTTACGCAGATTGTTTACGATAAAATCACACCAAAAGCGTCATTTGGTTCAGGATATTGTCTTCTTTCTGAATATGAATGCAATTTTTGAAATAGGGTCGCCTACAGATTAAAAAATGCAACAACTTTTATTCTTCAAATGGTGACACCATATTTGAGTTCCTTGGTTCAAGGCAGTCCAAAAAAAGGTATATTTAACATAATTTTTATTAAATCTTCATAGAGTTATAAAAAAAAAAAATATTAAGGGTAAATTCACAAATTTAAATAAATTAGGATCTCAAAGGAAAACTTCCAGATTCACACCAGTAAAATTATAGCGGCAATTGATGTACAAAATAAACAAAAGGAAACTTGGAACCTGGAATGAGATCATTATACAGCCGTCCTGCCGTCACGAACTCAGTGATAGCAGTGTGGATCTTAGAATTATGATTATAGTTATAACAAAATTAATTTTCCAAATTTTTTTTTAGAAATTTTTCATATAACTTTTCTGGTTTCTGTTTCCGATTTTCTTAAATGTGGTTGAACGGTAGTAGAATACGATCCCTTTAGTTTAGCAGACCTTCGAAAAGTAAAATTTCGCTGTATCTAGAAAATAGTGATTAGAATTAACTGTAAATTTACACATCCATGTTTTTGACAATGTCCCGTCTGTTTATGTAAAAATGATGAAGGTCATAAGTCCTATTTTTTTTAATATGAATTTATTAATAATTTTCATAATTAAAATTATGCTTTTGAGTTAAAATATGCCTAGAATATGTTTGGATCTAGTCAAATGTTCTCACTGAACAAAAAATTAAATGGGATGATTTTTTGGGAAGATATAAATCAAAGTTTATTACTTGAATTTAACATTAGCATCCTAAAATGTTGACCTCTTGTAAAGCAATAAAGAATTAACAAAAATACATAAACTATATACAGGGTTAGCATAAATGAATGACTTGATTTTAAAAATTCATATTTTCAAAACTATTACAGATATTATAGTAAGTGATATATATGAAAATAAAGAAAAGTATTCGAAGTTTTTTTTCAGTTACAAATGTTCGATGTGTGAACCTTTCGTAACACGATAATATTTATCCGTAATCAAGTTCGTTCCACACATTTTGCAGTTTTACACTGTCAACGGTTCTTAATGCAGCACTGGTGCGTTCTTTAAGTTATTTGAGTGTTTTGCCAATGGTGGCTGCTACACAGAAAAAAATAAAACCCAATTTGGGTCGAAAGATTCTTAGGTATGTGCCCAAAAGAATGGTAAAAAAAAAAAAAAAAAAAAAAAAAAAAAATTTTTTTTTTTTTTTTTTTTTTTTTTTTTGAAAATGGGTATTTAACAGTGCCCAAAATGAATACACAGTGGTAACCAAAACAGGCATGGCCCGATTTTGGCACATACCTAAGAATCTTTCGACCCAAATTGGGTTTTATTTTTTTCTGTGTAAACAAGTTCTTAAACCCGCAAAAATAAATCACATGGCATAAGATCCAGGGATCTTGGAGGCCATGCGAATAAGGCTAATCATCGATACCCGTACGTTCAATCCAGCGTTGAGTGACGGCAAATAAATCTTGGAATACTTTTCTTTATTTTCAAGTGTCTTTTATTATAATATGTGTAATAATTATGAAAAAATATTTTTTTCTGTACTTATCCCGGCTAATTTGATCCAAGGAACACAAATAAAGCGTCAAATGTGAGTGTTACCATTTGAAAAATCGAAGTTGGTACAATTTTTAATATGTAGAAGATCCCTAGTTAAAAATGTTATTTATAATCTGAAAGAAGACAATATTCCGACTCTAATGACAATTTTGGTGTGATTGTAACGTAAAAGGTCTGCGAATAAAGGCAGGTATATACACTATATTGCCAAAGCTGACCGGTCACTTGCGATTTTAGACGTTTTGTTAACTATCTAGAAAAATACATGAGGAATTAACCTGAAACTGCAGGTGTGTAAACAGTATAGTATAGGTTATATATTTCCGCGAAGATTTTTTCACGAAACCCCATAGGGGACTGTCAACAAATTGAAAAGAACGAATATCTTTTGGATCACCCTGTAAAAACTAATGTAGCAAAAGCGTTCAAACTCGAGATTATTAATAAGTGGCTTATTGTAATATACTGTGTTCATTTTTATGAGGACAGCATGTGTACTCGTAGAAAAATTAAGGTTTTTATAAAAACATTCCCAAATTTCGCCTAGTTTTTTGCTTATAATTTGAAGAGTTCTTAATATAAAGAAAAGTTCTTTTCAGAAAATATGACAAACAACATTGTACATAACACTCTGCAATCAGAATTAAAAAATAATAAAAATTGGATGAAAAATGAGCAGATTTACTAAAAAATGTTTCACTGCGCATGCGCGAATGCAATCAAAATATAATATGCATAATGTATTAGCTAGGTATATAGGGCAACTTTTGTGAAAGTCTCAAAATCATAGCTTGAAAATTCTGAAAATTATCGTCGATAGAATAAGCTCGAAATCCGTTGTTCCCAAAAAGAAGGAAAAAGATGAGGGGTTGTATCAAATATCTGTTGATTAGTGCCAAGATAGCGTACACAATATTGCACGCGCAACTATATTTGGATACAACCCCTCATATTTTTGTTTCCTTTTGGGAACAAAGGATTTCGAGCTTGTTCTATCGACGATAATTTTTAGAATTTTCAAGCTATGATTTTGAGACTTTCACAAAAGTTGCTCTATATACTTAGCTAATACATTATGCATATTATATTTTGATTGCATTCGCGCATGCGCAGTGAAACATTTTTTAGTAAACCTGCTCATTTTTTATCCAATTTTTATTATTTTTTAATTCTGATTGCAGAGTATTATGTACAATGCTGTTTGTCATATTTTCTGAAAAGAACTTTTTTTAATATTAAGAACTCTGCAAATTATAAGCAAAAAACTAGGGGAAATTTGGGACTGTTTTTATAAAAACCTTAATTTTACTACGAGTACACATGCTATCCTCATAAAAATGAACACAGTATATTACAATAAGCCACTTATTAATAATCTCGAGTTTGAATGCCTTTGCTACATTAGTTTTTACAGGGTTATCCAAAAGATATTCATTCTTTTTCAATTTCTTGACAGTCCCCTATGGGGTTTCGTGGAAAAATCTTCGCGGAAATATATAACCTATACTATACTGTTTACACACCTGCAGTTTCAGGCTAATTCCTGATGTATTTTTCCAGATAGTTAACAAAACGTCTAAAATCGCAAGTGACCGGTCACCTTTGGCAATATAGTGTATTTTTATATATATACCGACTGTACCTAAAGGCATGTTATGAGCAGTTCAATTCGAAAACACAAGTATTATTCATTTAAACATTTTATTTTTCAAGCTAATCATAATTATTCAAAAGCGTGAAAAAGTTACATAGGAACATTGTTCATAACTTGGTAACAATAAATTTTCATCTTCCTTTAGAATCATAGTTGAAAACTGGAGGGTTGTTGGGAGACTTATTGTTGAAATTGCATTATTATCCATTAAATAATTTCTAACCTAAAGTAAAATCAATATTAAACAACCATATTTGAGATTTATGGACACACCGACATCCCTCACTACACCACCCTCTGTTGTACATTGTTACTCTGCACCTTATTTTAATCTTTATATATTGTAATTAGTCCAGTAGAAATAGCGTAAAATGGCCTTGCCTTGCAAAAATTCGGGTAGTTCTGATTTTTGGATATGTTGTAAAGGTTGACCCTCTAATAAAAAAAAACAAGTTTTCGACCTTCTAGACCTTGTGCGTTTTTCACAATATTGAAAAAACCCCAATATTTTTCGGCCCTTTTTTCGATTTTTCTTAAACAACTCAATTTCAGTGCTTTCTACAGAAAAAGCACTTGCACCATTTTGTAGAGCATAAAATTTTCTACAAACTGCAGTATTCATGTTTGTAAATTGTCCAAATAGGAGGTGAGATACGGAGCCGGTAAAATAGGGTAAAATTTGCAAAAAGTGCAAAAATCCACAAATGACGTTAGTTTTTGCTTAATAACCTACGTTTAGTGCGTTTTAGAGACAAAAGTGTCATTATAAAGTTTGTAAAGCATGAAGTAGTCTATAAGTTTCATTTATTAGATCATTAAATATCTATAATAGACTCTAAAAATCAAAATCATACAATTTATGGTTAAAACAAAAAAATACCGCCTGACAAGTAATTAATTTAAAAAGGAGCTTTTATTTTCGATATTGATTAAACGATGCAATTAATTAATTATAGTATATACAATAATAGGTAACTGTTGAATAGTTGAGGGGTGGGGAGCGAAGTTAACCAAAAAACCTAGTCGGTAGACATAGGTGCAGGGCCAAGAATTCAAAGTCGAAAGTAAAATTAATAGCTGGGAATAATGTAAAAAAAAAACTTGAAAGATAAATAAGTTATAATTTAGAAATTTTAAAAAGGAAAAGGAGTATCTAAGGCCGAAACTAAGGGAGGTGGGAGCAAAAGGAGCATGTGGCCCGGGCGCTAGAATGGAAGGAGAAGAGGGCGCACAATGAAGATTTGGTTTGTCGTGTTTGTATTCATTTGTCCCACATATTTTTGTTAGTCAAAGTTTACATTGATGGTAAATGCATATCAGTTTGAGAATGTTAGTCCCAACAGAAAGAATAACAACAATTATACCTGATAAGATGGAAACCTGTATAAAGGAGAATTGTTTTCCGGTGTTTTGAATTCAGTTTTAAATTTTAAAATAAAGAAAATATTAGAAATTTACCCTGAACATGAGCAAAAAAAGTATAAAAAGTGCAGAAGGTGCTCGTCGCTTGAAGATTCATACTTCTGCTCAGGTTAAGTTCAATGAGACTATGTTTCCACAGATGCCACAAGAAAAATTGTTGGGGAATGAAAAAAAATAAAGAACTTTTCATTTATATGCTTCGAAATGAATTTGAAAAAGCACAAATGATCACTACGCAGGCCACTGAAGTTGCAGATGTGCTAATAGTGAACACAGCTATTTCCTAAGCCCGTGATTACGATGCTGTCATTGCCAATGGTGAAGACATGGACCTTCTTGTTCTTGTGGCTTCTCTAGCTGCAGACACTGTTTATTTCCGAAGGGCCAGGAGAGGGAAACTGCCTGATGATCTCTACCCCAAAGAGTGTTTCAAATTTAAGGAAGTTGCACAAAATATTCTTTTTCTTCATGTAGTAAGTGGTTGTGACACCACTTCTGTGCTCTACAGCCATGGGAAAATGAAATATTGCAGAATTCTTCAGAACCCATCCCTGAACCAAAAAGTTCAAATCATTAAAGACTCAAATACAGAGAGGTACAAACTTGTTGAAGCCACAGAATGGACCAGCTCCTCAAACTCTACTCGATTTCATATCTTGCCAATGCAAAAAAAAAAAAAAATAAATAAATAAATAAAAATTGTAGTACGAATTGCAGTTCTAGAAAGGCAGGCTTGAAGTGCCACAACCAACTATGTGGCAACGATCCTGATATTATACTGGATCTTGAGGACTTTGATGACCTAGAACAACCAATCGAGTCAAGTACAGAGACGGACGATGAAGTATCTGAGACGATGGTATCATTACCAGGGCCAAACAGCAGAAAAAGGAAATATATATGACAAAGCGACTATACTTACTATGTATTTGTTGATTAATTTATTGTGCATTCTATAATTAATTAACCACATCGTGTTTTCAATATAAAAAATAAAAGCTTTAAATTAATAACTTGTTTTTTAAATTAATAAATTGTCAGGCGGTATTTTCCTGTTTTCACCCAAAATCTTTTTGCTGTGATTTTTAAGGTCTATTACCAATACTTAACCCCTTCGCGACGAGCGTCTTTTACAGAATTTTTAATCTTTTACCACCGGTTTTTCAAAAAAGAAATTATCGCCTAATTGAATCGCAGAAATGCGAGGATTACATAAGGCAAATCTTACAATAAAAAATAACTGGTGGGAATAATCGAGGATTCTGAGCATCTTATGCGTCACGCATACGTGTCGCACGTCCCCAAGGGGTTAATTATCTAATAAATGAAACTATAGACTATCTCATGCTCTAAAAAGTTGATTATGACAGTTTTGTTTCTAAAATGCACTAACAGTGGGTTATTAACAAAAAATAACGTCATTTGTGGATTTTTGCATTTTTTCCAAATTTAACCCTATTTTCCCAGCACCGTATCTCACCCCACTATTTGGACAATTTACAAACATGAATATTGCATGTTGTAGAGAATTTTATCTTCTACAAAATGGTGAAAATGCTTTTTCTGTAAAATGCACTGAAATTGAGTTATTTAAGAAAAATCGATTCCATTCTAGCGCCCGGGCCACATGCTCCTTTTGCTCCCACCTCCCTTAGTTTCGGCCTTAGATACTCTTTTTCCTTTTTAAAATTTCTAAATTATAACTTATTTAGCTTTCAAGTATTTTTTTACATTATTCCCAGCTATTAATTTTACTTTCGACTTTGAATTCTTGGCCCTGCACCTATGTCTACCGACTAGGTTTTTTGGTTAACTTCGCCCCCCCCCCCCCGTCAACCATTCAACAGTTACCTATTATTGTACATACTACAATTAATTAATTGCATCGTTTAATCAATATCAAAAATAAAAGCTCGTTTTTAAATTAATGACTTGTCAGGCGGTATTTTTTTGTTTTAACCGTAAATTGTATTATTCTGATTTTTAGAGTCTATTACAAATATTTACAGATATTTAATGATCTAATATCTAATAAATGAAACTTATAGACTACTTCATGCTTTACAAACTTTATATTGACACTTTTGTCTCTAAAACGCACTAAAAGTAGGTTATTAAGCAAAAACTAACGTCATTTGTGGATTTTTGCACTTTTTGCAAATTTTACCCTATTTTCCCGGCACCGTATCTCACACCCTATTTGGACAATTTACAAACATGAATACTGCATGTTGTAGAGAATTTTATGCTCTACAATGGCTCTGTAGAGCAATGGCTCTGTAGATGGCTCCGTACAATGGCTCTGTAGATGGTAATGCTCTTTTTTTACATTATTCCCAGCTATTAATTTTACTTTCGACTTTGAATTCTTGGTCCTGCACCTATGTCTACCGACTAGGTTTTTTGGTTAACTTCGCCCCCCCCCCCCGTCAACCATTCAACAGTTACCTATTATTGTACATACTACAATTAATTAATTGCATCGTTTAATCAATATCAAAAATAAAAGCTCGTTTTTAAATTAATGACTTGTCAGGCGGTATTTTTTTGTTTTAACCCTAAATTGTATTATTCTGATTTTTAGAGTCTATTACAAATATTTACAGATATTTAATGATCTAATATCTAATAAATGAAACTTATAGACTACTTCATGCTTTACAAACTTTATATTGACACTTTTGTCTCTAAAACGCACTAAAAGTAGGTTATTAAGCAAAAACTAACGTCATTTGTGGATTTTTGCACTTTTTGCAAATTTTACCCTATTTTCCCGGCACCGTATCTCACACCCTATTTGGACAATTTACAAACATGAATACTGCATGTTGTAGAGAATTTTATGCTCTACAATGGCTCTGTAGAGCAATGGCTCTGTAGATGGCTCCGTACAATGGCTCTGTAGATGGTAATGCTCTTTTTTTACATTATTCCCAGCTATTAATTTTACTTTCGACTTTGAATTCTTGGCCCTGCACCTATGTCTACCGACTAGGTTTTTTGGTTAACTTCGCCCCCCCCCCGTCAACCAATCAACAGTTACCTATTATTGTACATACTACAATTAATTAATTGCATCGTTTAATCAATATCAAAAATAAAAGCTCGTTTTTAAATTAATGACTTGTCAGGCGGTATTTTTTTGTTTTAACCCTAAATTGTATTATTCTGATTTTTAGAGTCTATTACAAATATTTACAGATATTTAATGATCTAATATCTAATAAATGAAACTTATAGACTACTTCATGCTTTACAAACTTTATATTGACACTTTTGTCTCTAAAACGCACTAAAAGTAGGTTATTAAGCAAAAACTAACGTCATTTGTGGATTTTTGCACTTTTTGCAAATTTTACCCTATTTTCCCGGCACCGTATCTCACACCCTATTTGGACAATTTACAAACATGAATACTGCATGTTGTAGAGAATTTTATGCTCTACAATGGCTCTGTAAAATGCACTGAAATTGAGTTATTTAAGAAAAATTGAAAAAAGTGCCGAAAAATATTGGTTTTTTCAATATTGTGAAAAACGCACAAGGTCTAGAACAGCCATACTCAACCTTTTTTTCTCGCGGGCCGCAAACACATGTTTGCGATGTTAGGCGGGCCGCAACACTATTAACAGAAAGTAAAAAAAGGGTAATTAAAATAATAGCTAACAAAAGTAGTATAACAAAGCAATATAACATCAGTAGGATTAAAAGTTTGTCGCAGAAGAAGTGTTACCAAAAATTTTTAGCACCACCTTTTCCAAAAAATAAACTTCGTGGTAGATTTCTATTATATATGTTAAAGAAATAGTCCGAAAAATTCGTTGTTTGGAAATAGTACTGTACAAAATATTTGATGCCAATTTTTTATGAGACAATCATCCAACACTAAAAAGCGGTAAATAAGTATAAAACGTTATAATATAACAATGCAAAATCGTCAAGGTCTAAACAAAAAAAGAATGATATTTTCTCTAATAAACCAATCTTTTGCTCAGTTCAAACATTTTTTTTCTTTTAATTGTAGAAATAACAGATTTCAGAACAGGACAGATTTTGTTTTCCCATGAAAATATATAAAACAAGTCTTAATTACCTTTTATGCACATCTCAATTAATTGTATACCATGGATTAATGATTATGTGTCTAGGGCCGCACATAAAAGGTCGCCGGGCCACATGCGGCCCGCGGGCCGCAGGTTGAGTATGGCTGGTCTAGAAGGTCGAAAACTTGGTTTTTTTATTAGAGGGTCAACCTTTACAACATATCCAAAAATCAGAACTACCCGAATTTTTGTAAGGTAAATGCTATTTCTACTGGACTAAATAGCAAGAAGGTTGATGTGATATTAAGTTGAATTAAAAATCAAATAACTGAAAACCTCTATGATTAATTATAGCAATAGAATACCGATAAAAATTCTAAAAAAAAGGAAAGAAAAAAATAAAAAAAAATAACAGTTTTAAAGACGTTTTCTTTACTTTGCCTACCGAAAAGGAGGAAATCTGTTCAAAATATCCTGAACCAACTTACTGCCTTTATTCCAGCGTTTACACATATTTATTTTTATTTTCTTCTGTCTTTACAAGAAAAAAGTATTGGTTTGATGAAAATTTTCAACTTCCAGTTTTCGATGGATTTATGCGTTTTAGAAGGTCCTGAATACAATTTGGCTGTGTTTTTAGAAAATGTCTGTCTGTGAGTCTGTCTATCTGTCTGTATGTGACAAAAATTTTGTGGGCGTTCTTTCTCAAGAAGTAATGCACGGAATTTAATAAAGCTTTAGATTCAGTTAGACCTTGATATAAATTGTGGCTGATTAGATTTTGGTGGAAATTGCCCAACAGGTGGCGCTGTTATGCTGCATAATTCATGATTTTCAAGATAGTTATATCTCAAGAACTAATGCAGGGATTTTCATCAAACTTTAGATTAAGTTAGACGTTGACATAAGTTGTTACTCTTTAGGTTTTGGTGTAAATATCTTAACAGGTGGCGCTGCTACGCTACATTTTTCAGGATTTACACGATTTTAGCTATAATCATATATCAAGAACTAATGCACGGAATTTAATAAACATTTAGCTTTAGTTAGACCTTGATATAAATTGGTACAAATCGTTGATATAAATCGTTTTTGATGTAAATCGCTCGAGAGGTGGCGCTTCCATGCTACATTTTGCACGATTTCGGCAGTAGCTCTATCTCAAGAACTAATGCATGAATTTTCATCAAACTTGAGATTCTGTTTGACATTGACGTAAGTTGGTGCTGATTAGGTAAATCATATAATAGGTGGCGCTGCTATGCTGCATTTTTGGATTCTAAAATGCATAATTTAAAAAAAAATTACGCTTTTTGAAATATTAACAGGCATGATATACAGAAGGTTTTGAGATTGGCACATCCAACTAGTTTCTTTTTCTTTCTTCCTAAGATCTGCTTTTAGTTATGTTTTGAGTGACATTGGTTCAAATTTCTGAGCCAAGTAATATTTTTATTTTTGAAAATATTACGAATGTACATGCATCTCATGTTTTATTTATTGTTATACAATTATCTAAATAAGAAAACTTGCCGCACTTCAAAGGCTTCATTTTTTGAAAGGCAAATGTTTAAATTATGGAGATTGAAGAAGGCTAATAATATATCACTTTTAACTGTGAACCACTAAAATACTAGTTTTATCACAAAAGAGAATAAAGTTCTCTTCTTTTCATCTTCAAAACAATTGTTTAAAAATTATGGTGTCTCTTGTAACGTAAATTGTTGTTTTTTGAGAAAAGAAACTCAAACTTTACGCTAAAAAACCTAAATAAAGTATAAATATTGACTGTTGCTAGTGTATAATGACATTTCGACGTATACAAAGTCGTGAAGTTATACGTGTCGTTGCCATAGATACAGATTCGCGATAATTTTCAGGTGTGTTCCGAGTGAACGTGTAGCGAATGGAACACGTTTTTGAGAGCATTGGAAAATGCTCATTACAATACTGAAGTAATTGGAAATTTTTGTCGTTGTTTTATTTGTTTTATCATAAACATTATAATTATTATTTTCGTTTCACCTTCAAAATTAGAATAATCGAAATCATATCAAAGGCACAGCAAAAAATAATAGTTTAAATTTAAAATGCATGTTATGTGTTACTATAAATGAAGAAATAAATATGACGCATTAAATGAATTGTAGTTTATTTTTTAATTTTCATGGAGGATGAAAATATGATAATTGCATAACTCGAGTAGAATGATAAGGAACAGTATACATTAAATTATTTATTTGTGTTATAATAATGGTATGGAACCTTGAAAACAGGCATATTTTTAGATATCATATACTAAAGGCATATAAAGATTCATAATTAACTACATTTTCTTTTTTAAAGAAAATTCCTTGTTTAAAATTTTTCAAATGCTGTAAAGTATTCTATTTTTTATATTTTCTTTACTTGCTATGTCTTCTTCTTTATAAATTAGAAAAAATATCTTATTATCAATTTATAAATTGTATATAAGTTAATTCATTAAAAGTTATTTTGAGCTTTTATCCTTAATATTATTTTATTAAGCTTATATGCTTAATCTTATTATGATCATATGCTTAATTTACATTTTTATCGTACTTTTCTTAGCTAATGAACTTTAATTAAATTTTAATAAATATTAAAAGTTTCATTCCTAAAATGCATGTTGTTACAAAATGCAGAAATGAATATAATTTAAATCTGGCAAGTTATTTTAAGCCTATATGCTTAATATTATTTTATTAAGCTTCTATGCTTATAATATGTATAAAATGTAAGGATTATATGTTTAATCTACATTTGCATAAATTTTTTTAGCTAATGAATTTTAATAAGTACAGGGGTCCTACTGGTCCCCCCTTTTAATGCCACCATTTTAAATCAGTAATTTTCATGGTACATTCCGATTATAAATATTGAAGAAACATACCACGAAGGTTATTGTTTGGAAAAAATATTGGTCACAAAACGAACCAGCGAAAACCATGTGAGTGTTATAAGTTTGATTTAAAAATTGCATACTATTAGGTCATTAAGTCTGAAATGTCCATTTACTTGAAATACGAAGTTTGATACCTAATAAATATCTCTGTTATTTTATACTTTGACAGTTCTTTAATTTTTTTTTCTTATTTTTGTGAAGGTACGTCATCAGCCTTTCAAACGCACGTTTTGGTTTGTGATTATTGCATGTATTAAGTATTTATACATATAGTATATAAATTAGGAGAGATATAGATATAGATTATAGGAATATTTATGTACACTGTAAAAAAAAAAAAAATATTTCTTAATCTGTAAAAATAGAATAACCAAGAGCGAAAATATACAATAACCTCTTCCAAGTCACCCACTATTTGGGAAAAGCGTTCTTTATTTTTGGATACATCAGAAACCAATATATATTTCCTACTTAAAGAAGCATTTATAAAATTATAGTTTCTTTTGCTTCCACTGATTTTTGAAAACGTTTTCGAACAGTTTTTTTATAGTGTATCATTGAGTTTTCTCCAACGGGATTATCAATTATTAGAAGGCTGGAATTATTAGGAATGGATATATATCCATTCTCAGTTAAACATTTTCAGCCGCGTAACAAAATAATATTATTCCTCAAATTACCAATTTTACACTCAGACATTATTTAAAAACATGGTAAAAGTTCCATTATAAACTGTCCATCATCACTAAAAATGTTAAAAAGTTTCCGTAAAACTGTCACCATTACAAAAACGTTTCCACCCCAGCTGGAACATCATCAGTTGTAATTTTCAGGCATCCCTGATGCCTGAAACTTGAAGTACAATTGAAATGCCTGAAATACTTATTAATTACTTATTAATAACCTTAAATTATGTTATTAAGGTTTAGTATGGCATGTTAGGTATTGAAAATGAAGTGTGTAGCATTTGTAGTTCATTTACAGGGACACTCAGAAAAATTTTGTTACATTATGGCTTGTGGGGAAAAATCGCTTGCGGTATATTTTAATGGTGTTACACTATTTAAAACATAATGAAATTTATACACGTTATTGAGGTATACTACGAGATGGTTATTACAGAATATGTTATGTGAAGCACTTACAGTTCGTTTACAGGAACACTCAAAAGAATTTCGTTTTATTATGGTCGCTGGGAAAAAATCGTTTGCGATGTATTTTAATGATGTTACTTTGTTTCAAAAATATGAAATGGGTATAAATTTCTGAGGTTCAATAAAACATGCTTTTTGTGGAATACTGAATCCAAAGCATTTATCATTCATGTACATACAAGGTCACGCATAAGAATTCGGTTATCGATATTGATTAAATTTTCAGATCAAAGTTAAAATATATAATTTGTAATTTAATCTTAAAAGACCTTTAATCTTACATTCTTCTTTGATTTCAGAAACCAAAGAATATGGTAACACTTGAAGATGTTGTCGACCGAATCTGTTTCCGCTGATTTCTGATCTTCACTACATCTGAGGCGGGCAAAAAGTAATATCGGTAAGTATTTAAGCATATTAAATGTAAAATATTTTAAACATAAATTTTCGCCTTTTTCTCACTACATTTTCTGTTATATAAATTTCTCCAATTTTCAAAATTGTTCTGTTACCTATATCTATCTCATTTATGACACATTCAAATAACAAAATTAATCGGCAATTAAATAGCGTTTTGCCATTTGAAAAATATTCACGATTTTCTTTTGAAAAATCTGGTGAATCCGAACCCGATCCGAAAGAGTCAAAACCTAACCCTAAACATTTAAAGTTAACCCGATTCCGCAGCGGAAATAAACTAGCCAACACGACCCAAACCATGGGTCGGTTCGGGTTCAGGTAAAGTCGGGTTATCCGAGCCAATGCGGGACCCTATTTTGAAGTGAATAATAATAACATCTATTGAATAATGCCCGAGAAATGTACATTAGATCTAAACTTTTCTGGTAGAACTGGAGTTAGTTGTAGAGACCAACTAAGAGAACAACTAATGTTGAAACACGAGCAACATCAACGACAGACAAAAAATGCAATAATCACAATTCATGAGACACGAGTGAGATATGGTCTAAAAACACGTGCGACAGAAGAGACATGATGCTTGACTTTTCGGTGTTTGAATACAGTGAAGGTAATGCACCGGTTGGAATAAAGATTTTGTCCTTTGAGTCGCGTCGTTGTCGCTTATCTCATCAGTGTGCGTCCTGCCTAAGGGATATGAAAAATTACCTATAGAACAATAAAACTAAATGGATGTTTCAAATGATACCGTGTTATATATATTAAGTTATCAACCTTACCATTTTCACTAATTTGTGTTATTGATAAAATTTTGCATATGAATTTTAATTTTTAATGATAAAAGTAGTATTTAATTATCTTATAGATTATATTTTCCAAATTAATGTTTTCACGTGGGGGATATAATGCAATCATGAGGATGAAATAATATGTAGAAAAAAACACCAGAATGTAAATAATTACAAAAAAAAATATATTATAATATATAGTGGCGGTTACAAGTTTCCGGCCAGTTAGTTTCTTTGATTTGTTTGCCAGAATGTTTAAGCGAAGAAGAAGCGCAATTGCTCCAAAAGCTAGGAATATGCAAATGACCTCTGACCACGAGATCATTTTGATTGGATACTGAAGACATTTGATGCAAAGGGGGGGGATTAGAAATTCGCGTGTGCAAAAGTTTCCGGCCATTCGTCATTCGTTAGTTTTTGCCGGTGGTATCGGTAAAGTGTTTTTTTTTGGCCATGTTTGTTAATTAATCAACGTGAATAACGTAATTGAAATTCAAAAATGAAAAGTTCAACAATTATTGTTCGTAAACGATTGATTTGTTTGTCGGTAAAGGGCCAAACCTCTCTTGAGATTGCGGCAAAGTTATCGATCGGAAACTCTACTGTGAACAATATATTAAAAAATACAGAAAGATGTTTATGGCCTTCAGGACTTGCCAAGGTCCGGGAGACCCCAGAAAAGGACTGTTCGTGTGGACAGAATTATCATTAGAAAAGCAGTTAACGACCCGCATAAAAATGCCGCTGCAATATCTCGCGATTTACGGAGTGAAAATATTGCTGAAATAAGTCGGTCTACTGTGTCAAGATGCTTATGTGACGTAGGACTTTATGGAAGAGTCGGTGTTAAAAAACCTTTCATACATAAAAAATAATCAGCGTCCCGACTGGCGTTTGCCAAGGAACACAAAGACTCGACAAGTGAAAACTGGAAAAAAGTACTATTTTCCGATGAAAAGTTCAACCGTTTTGGGAGTGATGGCAGGCAGTACGTCCGACGAGCTAAAACAAAATATATGATTCGAGATACGTTATTCCTGCAATGAAGCATGACGGAGGACACGTTATGCTGTGTTGAACATTTTCTGGAAAAGGTAGGTGTCGGTCCGTTAGTTGAAATCCGCGGCTAGAGGAATGGTGCAATGTATAAGGATATCTATTTGCTGCCTTATTGGAGAAAAAATTGTGGTCGCAATTATTTTTTCAGCATGATAACGATCCAAAGCCTACATGCAAGCTCGTCAAGCAATGGCTTTCGCACAAAAAAATTCCACTTTTGAAACAGCCAGCCCAATCACACGATCTGAATCCAATAGAAAATCTTTGGAACGAACTTTACAAACATTTGCAGAATTATAAACATTCCAATACAGCAGAATTTTTCTAAAAATTGCAAGAAGAGTGGAAAAAACTTACCATAGACGATCTTCAACCGTTCATTGAATCGATGCCACGTCACTGCACCGCAGTACTTATTGCTAAAGGTATGATAGCTAAATACTAATTGTAAATGTTGTTGATCACTGTTATTTTCTATTATAAAACCATTTTTTCCCCAACTTGCCAAGATGGACGGAAACTTTTGAGAACATGCGTTTTCCTTTGCACATAATTTTGTCAATTAAATTTACTGATATTTATTTGTTATTCCATAAATAAGTTTCTAACTATTATGTCAATAAAATGCATAAGTATAACTTTGAGATTCCTCTTCATACGGGTACACTTATAAATTAACCAAAAATTTTATGCTGGCCGGAAACTTTTGAACACCACTCTATCAAAAATGAAATTTCAAAGCTTCCAATTTTTCCAAGTGAAAATAATCCAACCGAAAAAAATTGTTATTCTCATCTCTATACATTCGAGTTATAATTTCTGAAACTTTTCTCAATACCCGAGTTGAAAAGAGTTTGTGATCTTAGTTTGAAGTATTGCATTTTTATTTAAAAGTTGTTTAGTGCATTAATTTAAAATAAATATACCGAGTTATATTTCATCATCTCTTAAATCTGCTGCTTTGATATGTAAATTTCAAAAAAAGTTTACTTGTCTGACATTTGAATTATAATTTCTGAAAATTTTACGAATACCCGCCAGTGAAATCGATTTCGTCATTATAACTTAAAGTAATGCAATTTGATTTAAAAATTGTCTCGTGCATAAATTTTAATTAAATATTGATTATTTTTTTTTTCAGATAAATAATGAAGTAAGTTTTCATAAAAGTTTAGAACTAAAGAAACAGAATTAACTGTTTAAAAAATCTTTAGAAATCTTAAATTAATTTTTAAGAAAGTTTTAATTAATTTTTTTAAAGCAAGTTATCTTTGTAAGTAGACAAGTGTAGACTGTGATAAAGTTAATAATAATAGATTTTAAGATTTTCCGAAGTGTAGAAAAGATTTTATTTTAAATTTATTAAAACTTCAGAAAAAAATTACTACATCATGTGCTTCGGTGAAACCTTATTTTTTATCGTAAAGCATAATATTTATCTTTATAATTATTCCTCTTGACACAGTTTAATTAGCTTAATTTCAGCTCTTTTGATTTCAAAAGATTTAAGTGGACCAGTGATTTTCTTTTTATCAATATAATTGCTATTATAGAACATACAAATAAAACTTAAAATTCGAACAAGTTTAGTATCATTATTACTTAAGTTTTATAAATTAGCAAAAAATGATATAACTGCAACATGTAAGAGTTAATTAAATTTTAAAATTCTGTCGTAAAGTCTTGCACGATGACATGAGTAAGAATAGGCTTATTTGGATACACGTCAGACATCAGGAAACTGGGGCCTCTGTACCACAACTCACCTTCAAGAAGTTTTTCTAGGATCTAGACCTCAGGATATAAGATCAGTAGAACTGTTACTAGAAGGAACATGCTTCCACTGATCCACAGCTGTCAGTTCTTGCATGGTTGCCATTATATTTGCAAGAAACGTTTTTAATTGGTAAGGTTCTTTTCAAAGCCACGAAAGAGCTATCATTGAATCCCTACAATAAACTACTTTGTTGACATAAGATTTCAAAGCGGATGATACTCGAGACATTAATTTATCTAGTAAAAAATCGGACTATATCTCTAACTTTAAAATAGTGACTCGTTTTATTGGCGAGACTCTGGACTTGCTAGTATTTAATCTCATTTTCACTTCATCTCTACTTGAACGCGATTTACAATATTATATTATTGATCCATCGGTCGCTTCATGCGAAACATACAAATCCATGGATGGTAATCAAGATAGGGTTTGCAGTTAGAATGCAACTTTTAATTTCTAGTCCAATAAATAGCTGCAATTCAGAGGAAAAACGTTTCCACTCCTTGTCTGCCTTGTCTGGTAGAACGTTATCCCAATTAAGGTTCGATGATCGAAGTATTTGAAGAAATATTTTGGCTTGGTAATTACTGGACTTAACAATCCGATAGGGTGAAACAGTTTAACTATTTTGGATAAAGTATGAAGTTTCGTGATAGTAATATTGTTTTCTCAATTTGGTTTAAAACAAAAACAATCATTTTACTTACCCATCATACGTAGTATAGGGTAAGTCTTGTAATCGTTTTGAAAATCGAAAATTTTTTTTTGACGGATTTACACGTTTCAGACACTGGAGATTCCGAAAAACATATTTTTAGAAAAAAAAATTTGCCGTCCGTCTGTGTGTCTGTGTGTCTGTGTGTGTGTGTGTCTGTAAACGCTCTATCTCCCGAAAAAATTGAGATAGAGACTTGCAATTTGGTATGTACTTAGTATGTAATAATGGGAAGAAGCCTATTTCATTTCATTAACCTCGATTAACCGGAACTATTTTATTCGGACCCTCGAAATATTCGTTCTGATAAAAGGTATATAAAAATTTTCGAAATTGTTTATTTTAAGAAATGAATATAAACGACAATAAAAAAAACATAAATTTTACATAAAGCATGAAGTCGATCGGATAATTAGTTGCCGAGATATTTGGAATCCTATTTTCCACACTCTTCGATTTTTCATGACCCTGTATTTCATCCAAATTTCACTTCAAAGAGATATTTTAATTGGAAATTTGACGCTTAATCAGATGCAATAAACCGCTAGTTAATAGAATTATTATTTTTGGAGTTATAAGGAAAAACCTCTTTCAAGCAATTCAGTAATCGAGCCTTTAAAGTTTGTGACGTCATCAAGCCACGATTTTATTTGAATTTCAATGCATTTTATAAGTAGTTTACACATTTTTATTTTAATATTTTACATTATGCATATCCATGATGGGTAAGTATTACGGTGGCCCCCAACGACTAGTTTATATTTCTACAAAACTCGAAGAGTTGTAATCTCTTCCTCATTCAAAGAATGGATAACCATTGTTGTCTAATGCAAGCTCTGAGTGATTGCTACACCACTTGTGGAACGTCATACCTGATCGTTTTAATATTTCTGTTAAATGAAACTATGTTTTTTTAGCAGTAGTTAATGAGTCTGAACCTTTTAATACTTCATCCATGTAAAGGTTAGGACGTAATGCTGGTGGTGCAGTCGGAATACCTTTTCCTTCATGAATTGATCTCCTGTCTTATGGTGCACACACACTCTCGTAAGTAACGATAGATAATTCATATGTTTTAACTGATTTATTTATGTCATTATTCTATACAATTCTTTAAAAAGGTCTCTGATTGGGATACATTTTTTTCATTCTATACTTATGTATGTCTTCTGTAAAGTCAAATATTTGTTTACGAAATCTTACCATTATGGTAAAAAGATAATCTTGAAACACTTCTCCACTAACACATAATGGAATTCAATGAATTATTTATTCTTCGATGTCATACTTGATGCATTAGAACGAGTTATGGCTTCATAGTGAATTTATGAGGACGGTATATTTTGTGATGAGGCATATAGTATACAATTTCTGGTTCTTTGCTTTCTGTAACTTCTTTCATTAGTCATTTCTTATGGAAAAATGGCTCAAGTGTGCCATAATGGGTCACATGAGTCTTTTAACAATCACGGTACAACTTTAAATACTGAGGTTCCTTAACCCCCTTCGGGATCATGGTTGCATACTATTTGCTTTATTTAAATAGGATATTTTTGTGATTCAGTAAAAGCCAACTGTTAAAAAAAAAAAAAAAAAAAAAAAAAAAAAAAAAAGTGGTGCCAACCGTGTAAATTTTGTGTAGGAATGGGTTAATTAATCTATTCCATATACTGTTCAGTCTTTTAAGAGCAATATCATTTCAATTACTTAAATAAACAGGATTTTTTCTTTTCGATCTGTGCTTCCTAGTTAAAAAATTTAAGGATCTTTTACGTGTATAACATGATATTATCGTGACTATAATTGATTTCATAACTAAACTGTTATTCAAACAGCTTTTCAAAGCTATAACCATATTTATAAAATTTGCATTCTTGACTAGCTCATGCAGGACATAAAATAAAATAAATCGTAAAAATATGCCTGAACATTGAGACGCTCATTTTACGAAACATGGACTGTTGGGTAAAATTTCCAAGCTAAAACCTTTTAATAATTCAAAACTCTGAAAATATTTGTATGTGTATGACATAATATTAAGTGAGCATTATCGATATCGTAATTGTCCGTTGACTTACCAAAATTATAATCTCGCAAATTAAATTTATCTCTCTGAATCGCTAATTGGGGACATAAAATAAAATATCGTGAAAGTTTCATCCACGAATCCCCTGTTATGGCCATAAATTTCACTTCTTAAATTACAAGAATTATCTTGCAGAATTATTCAGGAGAAAAGCAATTTATTCAAAACTGCACCAAAGAAAGGGTTAATTGATCCTTAAGTCAAACTATAGTGAAAATTCAAAGTCTGTTAATTGTTCTGCATTATTGTAGCTCTACTCTCGGAATTTGTAATTTAATTCGCCTGTGGATTTCTCTGAAATTTACCCAAAATAGCTAAACTAATGCTAGTTAAGAGGTATAAAATGCTCTTTCTTGATTAGATGGGTCTTGTTCAATCCAAATGGAGGCCTTTAAGTGTTAAGTGAAACATGAAATACGAGACAAACATGTTATAATCACATGCAGTTACCATAGAAACTTCTTGTCAGATGTATGTTGTCAAATCAGCTTGAAAATATAATCAGATTAAGGTGAATATATTTAATGCATTCCTTTGAAGTTTCAATTACTGATGATAATTAATAAGACTTTTTCCTTAAAACACATTTTTAAGCAATTTAAAAAAAGGGAGTTCTCATTTCAATCCATTGGTATTTCGTGTATTTTTCATATTTTGGAATGAAGTTTTTTTTCTAGAGCTTCTAGTGAAATGTGTTCAAGATTTAATTAGTTGGATTCTTATGTTCATTTCATTGATAATAATTTACAAAAAGGATTTTTTTTCTTTTTTTCTTTTGCGTTTTGTATATCGATTTTAGATTGTATTGTTAGCTGAATTAAAAAGTAGTTTGATCATGTTCATTTCAGTTGGCTATTATTATGATTATTGGATATTTATTTACGAAAAGTTTTTATTCCTAAGTTCCATAAAAGTCCTTTAAAATTTAGAATCGTCGCTGTAGGATGTATTTCTTACAATGCACGTGTTAATACTTTTTTCTTACATATTATCACCTAAATTAATAACCAATATCTTAAAAAAGACAACGCTCAGTGTATCAAAAATATTTTTGAATTAGTTAATAAATTACAAACATTAAAATAAGTTAAGAATATGTTTACTTATGACCTTAAGGACTTATTCAATAATATTCATGTAGCGGATTTACACACTACTATTAATACATTATTTGTGGACTATCATCATACTTTGCAAGTACCTGACAACATTGATACTAATTATTTTAAATCATTAACTACCCCAACAGCAAGAAATATCGGCTAAAATTCGGCGTCTTACAAGAATTGTCGGTAAATGAATGGTAGTCATATCCAGAAATTGACACGATATCGTGTCGCCATTAACTTGCGATTTCTCTAGTTATATGTCAAACACAAATGTCGGCAGAAAATCAGATTAACGTTAGAAATAAATTAGCCGGCACATGACCCGAGTATGGTTTGAGCCGATGTTCGAACACGGTGAAAATTGAATCATTTTACTGGGAGCGTGTTATTGTCTCCATGGTGACCCAACCCCCTGCAGTGTTGTGTCACGTGGCATAAACTCACCAACAGGCTTCAAGATCTGATCTCAATTTCGCAACCCCTCAAAAATTATCTTTCCAAGTTTCAAGACAGACTGCGCTTTTAAAGGGGATGACGAAGGAATTACAAGTCAAAAATACATCCAAAGGAATGTTTTGGGGAGAATAAATTGCTTAGTCTAGTCACTAATCAGTAAATCTTAATCTCTAAAATTTACAGATCGCACGATAAGTGATATAAAAGAATTCTAATAATTTAAAATAGCTTATTTTTATTTTTTAATAATTACGTATAGTCATATTCATATTTAAAATATACTTTCAGAAATGGAACTTAATAAATTAATCTGATATATTTGTAATAAGCACTTAGAAAGACTTGCTGTTTTCTTGAATTAGATAAATAAATTGAAAATTGAAAATATCCCCCCCTTTTTTTTTTGCTAATTTATCTAAATAAATTAAAATTACACACACATGAGGAAAATCTTAAATTTAAAGTATTACTACAAAGAACTATTTGCTCTAAATGGATTTTTTTTTTTTTATTATGAATTAGAGAATTACGAGTTTTAAAAAAGTAGTTTCATTGGAAATTATTGGGGTAAAATTTTATGAATTAAGAAAATACAACGCTAGAACTGTAATTAATTGAAAGATACCATTTTAAAGAAAAGTTTTGAAAAGTGTTTGAGAATTTTTCTCTAAATGTTATTGATGTAAATTGTTTTATACAGAAATGGATCATCTTTTTTTTTTCTCCGGATAGTAAGAAATTTTATTTTATGTCTGTTAAAAGTTAAAATAAATGACTGAACAAAGTATTCATTAAAATAATTATTTAGATTATTTTAAAAGAAAACAAAACCCTGCTATTTTTATACATAATTATAGTATAATGAGAAGTGTTCAAAAATCGGATTTTTACAGATAGGAAGAAATGTTTAGTGAGAATATTTTTCATTGTAAGATGTAAAACTTGTATAATTAATTAAAATGTAGGAACGTTCATTTTAATTCAAATAAAAATTTTTTGGGAGATCTCATCCCCCAACCCCCTACCTCCATTTCCAAAAAAAAAAAAAAAAAAAAAAAAAAAAAAAAAAAAAAAAAAAAAAATCCGCTCATATGCATTATAGAAAAACACCCATCACTGATTCAAGTGGAGGGAAAACACTTGTTCATGCTGGATCCGTTTATAGACGTCGTAACTGAAGCTTTTGTTAGCCCTTCAGGTAGAAGGGAAAATTATGAACGTCTTTCAGACTTACAGGAAAATTGTATAGACCGGGGTTTATCTTCTACTCCGCTTTATGTCTCACCTTTTATGACTCCTCGAATTCCTCACTAATCACTCACTTGTCACTAATCAATTCCTCACTTGTTCCTAGCCCTTTTATTAACTTCGGCTCAGGAGTCATTTCGAAGACTATTCGATCCACTACTCATCCAACTACTACAAATCTTGACACCTCATTAACAGATCAATACGAAACAATTCTTCTACAGATAACACCTCACAATCCTCAGAAGGTGAAAGGAAAATGTGATCCTCCCATTTATTTTAGCTTAGATACGGCGAATGAAATATCGATTGATCAACTTCTATATCAATTTTCAACTCATTTTAAGCCTCATGCTAAGGGCAGTGCTGATGAGGCTTCTAAATATAGAACTTTCCTCAAAACAAAGTTCGAATAAATTGCTACTAATCTCAAAGAAAAGGAAAAATAATTGAAGGATCTATATGAGTAATCTTTAGAAAGTGCCACAATGGGAGATTTAGCTCTTTAAACAGAAGCACAATCTTTAAAGCTAAAATTTAAAAAATCCATTGAAGAAAATTCCAAAAAATTAGAAGAAAATTATAGAACTCAAAGACAAAATTAATAATCTTGATTTTGAACAGAAATATAAAGTATCAGAAAACATTTTGCTTTTGCATAAACAAAAGCTACAGACATATGAGATCACCAAATCAGAGGAATTAGTTCTAAATGCAGAGATTCAAGCACTAAAATTAAAACTTAATAATTCCATAGAAGAAATTACCACAAATGTAAAGAAGATTAAAGATCTCAAAGAGAATATAATAAATCTAAAATCAGAACAAAAAATATCCACAAATGAGAAATCCATCTACTAAAATAGAAAATACTCAAAAAGAAAACGCTTTGACGGAACTGAGACAAAAATTTTATAACATCACAGCAGAATTTAAATCACTGGAGAAAAGTTTCAATGAACAATAAGAGGAATTGTAATCTCAAAAATTACTTAACTCAGAATCTCAAGAGGAGTTTGAAAGACTGTCAAATAAAAAGATTCAATTAGAAAAAGTCCTACCTGAACTCAATGACACGCATGGCGTTCTGCTTGGAAATCTTGAGTTAATTAAAATAATTCATATTACAGAAATCCATTCTCTTAATCAGAAGTTAGTAAATTATTCATTACAAGAAAATTTTTATAAGCAGCAAGTAGACATGCTGACTACACAGGAGAGGCTTAAGCACATACGGCAATCACTGAAAGATATGGAGGTCTCTATTTCTGCGGTTTCCTGTTTCACAATCATAAAACTTACCAACACGTAGACTCCCCAACAGTGCCTTTTTGCCAGCCTTATTGCTTCGTCCAACGGATCCGGAATCAACATCAGCAGAAATTCGAGAAAATCTTAACATGCTCAATATGGCCACTCTTCCACAAATGGTTGATAGTTCATCTCTTAAAAATGGTGAGTTCCGACTTTGCTGCAAAGACAGACAGATTTTGATGATCCTTAAGAGTAATCTGCATTCTTCTGATGTGCTCACCCAATTGGTAACTATAGTTGCACTGTTAAAAATAATCTGAAATTCACGGGTTTTTTTTCCTGAATTTCACAGAAAAAGTCCCTTTTCACGACAAAAGGGCATTTTCCGTTAAAAAACAGAAAAATTCTTCATATTTCCTGAAAACAACGGAACAGAAGGAGAAGAAAGTGGCCAACGGAGATATTCCGTTATCTGCTGCATATTTATTTCCAATGTTTAAAAAACTGACATGTTGCAGCACAGAAAAACTAAAAATTCAATAAATTAAAAATTCGAGTTTATTTAAAAGAACAAAATAGTTCTTTCGAATTTAAAAAGCAACAATTAATTTTCCCATACTTTTAAAATTATTAGCAATTTATTTTTTAAAGTTACAAAAAAATATTCACACTTAAAATATATTCTAAACAAATAGCTTAGTATATATATATATATATATATAATAGTTAAATTAAGTGAAAAAAAAATCGATTTTACGCAACAAACAAAAATAATGCTTCCGAATAAAAAAAAAAAATAACAAATAACTTTCTCATTCCTTTGCTATTATTCGTAATTTTCTTTTTAAAGTTATAAAAGACACTCTCAATGAAAATATATTCTAACAGAACACATTTAAAAAATATATAATAGTTGAAAAAAAATCGATTTTCTCAAAAAAGCAAACATACTTTATCGAATTTAATTCAAAATATAATATTCATGTTTTGCATCTAACAATCAAATTAGGAATTAATATAATTCATGTTTCAATCCTCTATTAATACTAAATTTTTCAATCATAATCTTATAACAAAATATCCCCCACTTAATTTCAAAGTTGCTAGGTTTCTAAACCCCAGATTGTTTAAGTTCCAAGCAGCGATTTGAAGAAATCCCCTATGATCCTTTCAAACTCCAAATCTAGCAAGGGCCCGCTGGTCTTGAGGTAAAACACTCGGCTCATGTCGCTGTCATCCCAAGGGCAGCCAGGAAATCTGTACCAGTGAGTATTTAATATTAAAATATTAAATTAAGTACTCCTGTTATAGTCAACAGATGGCAGCACAAACAGATCGAGAATTTTTTTTTTTAAACCGAGGATCTCATAACAGAAAGTTACCGTTTCTTCAATCTTTCAAAACGGAAAATCTACTAACGGAACGGAAAAAGTCCGGCAACTTAACTGCCAGTACTTTTCCCGTGAATTAACGGATTTATTTTTAACAGTGTGAAGAACAACCAAAAACTTCTAGGATAATATTCTTTTTTGTCACAAAACTACCTTCTTCGCATGTTGATGGCGATGATGTTGCTCTGCAAAGATATCTTGATAAGATCTTTACTCCAGCTCTGAGGGGTCAAGTTAGCTCCCCCACCAATTATAAGGTTATTAAAGTCCTGGCGGATCGCAACGATGAGTATAAGTGCCATTTAGTCATTCAGCTGCCGGCTGTTGACACATCAAACCTCATCACGAAGTTTATGTTTAGGCGTTAATCGCTGCTGGATTAGAAAATATATCACTATTAATAGATGCTTCCATTACCAGCGGCTAGGCCACATGGAGCATCAGTGTAAATTTTGCCTTACATGTGCTCGTTGGTCCGGTAATCATAAAGCTGATAACTGCTCAGTACCAGATACTGAGATATGCTGTCGTAATTGTCTCGATGTTTTAACTTCAAAAGGTTGCTCCTACAGGAATCTGGATCCAACACTTAAACACACATTTTACGTTGGTAACTGTCCAACTTACACATCCGCGCTTGGAAGGACTCAATCTTCAAGAAGAAACAATTAATAGTTAGTGCTCCAAAATGTATGTAGCTTTGTTCAAAAATATTTCATTACAGAAACTTGGTCGTATTTCTATAAATAGTATATCTGTTATCATCTGTTATGCAACAAGTTTTGTTCACATCTACAGTTGTGTTTTTGTCATTATTTTAATTTCCAATGCCTAGTGTCGCGCCATCTTGTTTTATATACTCCTTGTCCTCTGAGTTTTAGTCATACTCATCTGTGTGTCTCTATGCTAAAGTATTTTAAGTTTACATGTGTTTACTTCAAGCCAGTGTCACGATCTTTTGAAAACTGTTTATAGTGCATCATCTTCTAGTGCTAGAAACTGTCAGGCCGTCACTTGTCGTTGTGTTACGTCATTTTTTTTATCATCCTCTGTCCAGTGTTTATCTATTGTTCACCACCCCGCCCTCTGTCACGCTTACCGGGGGGGGGGTTGTAACTTTCTTTAATTACCTCAATAAAGGGGACCGGGAAGGATATCTATGCTCTACAGACTTGGTTCATAGTCTGAGCAGTCCCTCTTGCGTAGTAAAGTAAGGTAAAGTAATCATCTGTTTATGTATTGAACTTCTATTTGCATATTTCATGTCTTATTAAACGTTTGTCATCGTCTTCATGTTCGAATGTTGTTGTGGTAAAGTTATTCACTGGACAATTTTAATCCCACATATGTATACGGTCCTTCTGTAAATTCTTGCATAACGCTTGTGATCTGCATTCTTCTAATGTGCCCACCCAATTGGTAACTATACTTGAAGAACAACCAAAAACTTCTAGGATCATAATCTTTGGTGTCCCAAAAGTACCCTCCTCGCATGTTGATGGCGATGATGTTGCTCTGCAGGAAAACGTTGACAAGATTGTTACTGTAGCTCTTAGTGGTCAAGTTAACTCCCTCACCCATTATAAGGTTATTAAGGTTTTGATGGATCGCATTGGTGGATCGCAGATATTATTATTAATAAAAATTTACCCTCTTGCGCAGTAAAGTAAGGTAAAGTAATCATCTGTTTATGTATTGAACTTCTATTTGTATATTTCATGTCTTATTAAACGTTTGTCATCGTCTTCATGTTCGAATGTTGTTGTGGTAAAGTTATTCACTGGACAATTTTAATCCCACATATGTATACGGCCCTTCTGTAAATTCTTGCATAACGCTTGTGATTTGCATTCTTCTAATGTGCTCACCCAATTGGTAACTATACTTGAAGAACAACAAAAACTTCTAGGATCATAATCTTTGGTGTCCCAAAAGTACCCTCCTCGCATGTTGATGGCGATGATGTTGCTCTGCAGGAAAGCGTTGACAAGATTGTTACTGTAGCTCTTAGTGGTCAAGTTAACTCCCTCACCCATTATTAGGTTATTAAGGTTTTGGTGGATCGCATTGGTGGATCGCAGATATTATTATTAATAAAAAATTACACTCAAGTGTAATTTAATAATTAATCCATGTAAGTTTTACTAGTCTATGTTAATTGCCACTCTGTTTTGTCCATCTGCACTCTAATTTTCGAATGAAGCATTAAATCACGCAATGTTGCAATGCAATAATAAATGGTTGGAGTATTTCATCATTTGCAGGTGGAACTTGAGCAAGTATTTGAATTAAGTTGTCTCTTTTACGCTATTACTTCCATACTTGTAATCATAAAATCATGAAATACTAAATTTCATGACAATATGAAAATAAATTGCATAGCAAAAAAGTTGTTATTTATGTATTTATATGTGTGTGCATTTTTAAAGGTCATGATATTTCAAAATGCTTATAGAAATATACTCGCTTAAAGCTTGCTCTAATTTTTGATAATTTGGAAAAGTTCAATAACTTTTCAGTGTCATTATAGCACACATTCGTAATTAAATCAAGATATTTAAATTAGAGTAGCCTTTGCAAATAAATTCCTTGGATACTTTCTGTTAGTATTACTATGATGAGAAACAAATTTCTAATTAGAAAATTTAATTAAATTTCGAATACCCAGTAGGGTAGAATCTGACATTACCATGCTTATGAAGAAACAAAACCTTTGATCTATTTATAGATGAATTTTCGATTCCAGTAAAGGAATATATATGATAAAGCTTTTTGTATATATATATGTATGAGGGAAGAAGACCACATTTATCATGAAAAAAATCAGATCAGTTTTCTAATCAGAGTAATATTTTCCGTAGGATAGTGCATTCATATTTGTAATTTGGTTACAAGTAGAAATACTTTATTTATGGTATTTAAGTTAAATATATATATTTGTAGTCAATGGCTTGAAAAGTTTAATGGGGCATTTTATCAGAAAATAATTTAAATATCTGATAAATATAGGCTATGTTTTTTCATTTTTTTTTTCTTACACGATGAAAGAAATTTCAGATGTATCCAAATTATGCAGGTTTTCCCAGAAGTGATTTGGTGATTTTAAAAGTTAATAACTTTTGACTTCTTGATTTTTTTAATTTCTTATTTTAATTAGAATTTGACACTTTTGGAATTCTTCGGTATAGAGATTCAGAGTTGAAGAAAAATTTTATTCCAAATGAACGTTCAATTATTGCTACTCAAACAGCATATTTTAGATGGTTTAACTTGAGAAATACTGTTGCAAAGTTGACAATAAGCAATTTAATTAAGGTGAGTGCTACTGATACGGCCATGCTAAAATTTAAGAATTTTCCCTGCCGTCATTTTGAAAAGAACAAAACCGTTTGATTTTTTTAACGTTCGCATGTTAATGGACTTTAATTTAAAAATATTGCATTCCCCATGAAAATAGTTTTACTAGTCCAAAAAACACAGAATTCTAAAAGTCTACCAAGTGTTCATATCAGGAACATGTGCACATGATATGGCTACCATTGTTCTATGTTTCACAAATCGTAATTTTCTTCAATTTAAAAATGCTGTTCTGCTAAATTAAAGAATTTTGGTGTCAAATAAATAAGCATGATACTCAATAATTCTTTTTTGTTATTCAAAAGTGGATTTGAAACATGATTTGTCATCAAAAATGAAGTTGTTTACAAAATTTACATTACAATTTAAGTTTTGATTTAGAAAAAATGTGAAATACTTTTAGAGTTTAAAAGAAAAAATTGTTAAAACAAATTACCTATGGCAATCGGAACAAATAAAAATGTCTTTATTCGAGGCTTGCATGGTGCACTTCATATGGCCATATCAGGAGCAGGTCAGCTTTCACGAAAATCGTTTGATTTTGAACAACTCGTAAAATATACACCATCAACGACAGCACGAATTGATGGAACGTTAAAAACTGACCAGAGTATGATGATATATTTCAAAAAAATCTTTTAAAAACGTGCATAAAAGGGAGATTTTTAAGATAAAAACAAGAAGCGATCACACCAAAAACATAAAATAAGAAATTGGCGTCAAATTCCACAACCTAGCTGAATGGCAAGTGATCACATGATACACTAGGAGGCTCGGATCCTTCACGATATGCTCATGCCATTTAGCGAATTTTTTGGTTAGCTAACGTATAATAGGGGGATGGCCATATCATAGGAACATGGTCATAACAGGGGCACCTACCTTACATGTTTTCACCAAAAAGTCGCAGCAGCTAATTTGCCGTGTACAAATTACATAAAAAACATTGGGGGCGCAATAGTGAGACTTGGTTTCGAGAATGAAGTTCTATCACTGTTACGTTTTTTTTTTCAAGTGTTTGTGCCAATAAATCTAAAGGCGTAGACACCTAAGGAGGTTTTCTCTTTTTACTGTCTGTTCAACCGACTATATAAATAATAAAATTCCTGTGTTTTCAATATCTAAATCTAAAAAGAGAAGGAAATAAATTAACTGGATAAAAAGTTAGTAGCTTTTAAAATTCCCTAGTAATTCTTGCGACACATTGTCCATAAAAACAATGTTTAGAAATTCTATATCCATGAGGGTTCCCTTATGTTAATTGAATTTTAATATTTGAAAACAAAGTGGAAAATTAAAAATGTGAGGGGAAAATGGGATTTCCTCCTCAATTTATCAATTATTGCTGTAACTTTTTGAATTTCCACGATATTTCACTGGTTATTTTATATGAGTTGCGTTATAGTATTGACTATCAAATTATGACAAAAAATCTTTGCTAAAGTTCGCATACAGTGACAGACCATTTTTTGCATTTTCTGCTACTTGGGTGATCAAAAATATTATTTTATTTTTAAAATTAATATTGCCCCCCCCCCCTCTAATTGTCCTCGCTGCAAAATCTTCACTGAAATACATTAAGCCAAACATGTTCTTTACATCCTCAAAGTTCAAGGGCATTTCCTCACGAGTTTCAGTAGATATTCAGTAGATAAACGTTTGAAATTGGTCACTGCCCCTTAATTTCTGGACATCAGTGTATTAATAGCGTATGTTTACCTTATTATCTTACTTTTCCGTTAATTTCTACTTATTTTATAGAAATTCCTCCTCAAAGATAAAATTTAAGTATATTTTATTCTTTGTATTGCATTAGAGTTCTCTAACCTCTTAAAAATCTGCAACAAACTGTCCAATTATTCAACCGTTTTTGTAAACAACTGTTACTCGATCATAATACTATGAAGCGTTCTCAATTGTCAGAATAGAGATAAATTACGGTTATTCAACTGTTTTCTATAAAAACGGTGAATAACCGGACAGTATGCTGCATATTATTAACAGGTTAAAACGATTTTTCTTGCTTTATAATTTTTAAAAGCGAGTTCATCACATTGCGATTTTATAAAAATCGCAATGTTATAATGACCTTCTCACCGCCGCGAACTGATATATCCGTTCACTATGTTGTAAGTTTCACTGCAATATTAGCACTATTTAAATTAATATAATTCTGGTAATATAGTGCAATTTTAAAATTTCAAGTAATGATTAATACGCTCAAGGATTATACTCATATACTTAATTAAGTTTTTTATATCAAGTTTGAAAATTTATCTTTTTTTAGCATTTTAAAAAAAAATTAGAGAGAAAACAACATTACAAATTTGTCCTTTTGTTCGGCGGTCAGGGGGTTTTAATGTTATAAAGAGTTATTATAATTTGAAATGGGACAATCGCTTAAAATATTTCTGTTAGCAAAATATAGTTTCAGAATTCGATCAAGTTGGATTCCGGAAATATTTTCATAATTAATCGAACCTACAAACTTGGGGCAGTTTTGTACCTTTTGACTACGGATCGATACATATAAGTCCAAGTGGACTATTTTTTTTATTCTATTCGTACTACTTTTTGAAAAATGATCTCAGTCATACACAGGGCTTGACAAATGCGGTAGCCAGGTCGCCACTGACGAATAAAATTGTATTAACTGGCGATTAAATTATTTAATCTGGCGGTTTTTTGTTTGTTTGTTTGAGAAATAATCCTTTCTTTTTCTTTTTATTTTTTTAATAAAAATTTAACTTAGAAATGAGCACAAACGGAATCCCCCCCCCCCCCCACACACACACACACTCTACTAATGCCCGGCAATAAGTGATATTCATCTTCTCTGAAACTTTTAATGGAAGAGCTAAGTTTAAAAGGCATTTTCCATCTCATGCACAGAAAAAGGCCATTCTTTTCCGCTCTAGCCAGCTAGCATGTCATGTGGTAGAATGTGGGGGGAAGTGCCAGGTTTCAATAAAACAGTAAGAAATAGTGTTAATCCAGCCTTTGTGGCACATAAAATTGTCTACAATGTAAAAAAATGCACATCATCAGATATAGATTTGTTATAGCACTTAACCAGCTGACATTTGAAGCATTCGGCCATAAGCATTTCCCAAACATGCCGATTAATTGAATCTTTAAAGTAAGGTTCCCAGAGTTACATAATTTTGATAATTTTCAATACGAAACTTAGTTTATATTATCTTTCTAAATTGGGTACTATTCTAAACTATGTAACTAATAATTCTAAACTATGCTTGTTATTATTTTTTTCTTTCTCAATTATATCATTAAAAAAAAAAAAAAAAAAAAAAAAAAAAAAAAAAAAAAAAAAAAAAGTGCTTTTTGATGCTTAAAACATTTTTTCTGCTCAATGACGGCGGAGGAGGAGGGCGGGGGTAATATTTTAACTGGCGACTAGATTTTTTTTGCTGGCTACCAGATTTTATTAAATTTGTAAAGCCTACCATACACTAGGAAAATTACAAGAGAAATCTATCGCAAAGAAATGCTCTGGTACATTGTGGTACGATTGAATATAAAAATAGTAACCGGTCCTGACCCTTAATTAAAGGCTTTAGAGCCTACGCTAGACACGCGAAGAAACGCTCCAGCTAATGTTAAGTCTATGGGAAGGTTATCGCGCGATTTCTCGCTTGCATTTTAATATTTGTAAATGACATTTTTTTGCATAGGATAGCTGAGGTCGATCTCTAACGTTGTTAGTTTTTACTTTTTCGATTTTGGTTACGGTTTTTTTATAAGCGGACATTTTCAATTTTGGAACCGGTTGGAACCGGTTCTGAAAGTGAAATTACCCTTATATAAAAAAAACTGGAACCAACATCGAAAAAGTAAAAACTAACAACGTTAGAGATCGACCTCAGCTATCCTATGCAAAAAAATATCATTTACAAATATTAAAATGCGAGCGAGAAATCGCGCGATAACCTTCCCATAGACTTAACATTAGCTGGAGCGTTTTTTCGCGTGACTGCTGTAGGCTCTTAAGAGCCTACACTAGTCACGGGAAGAAACAAGCAAGCTAATGTTAAATCTATGGGAAGGTTATTTTCAAATTTCTCGCTCGTATTTTAACATTTTTAAATGATTTTTTTTTACTTAGGATAGCTGAGGTTGATCTCTAACGTTGTTAGTTTGTACTTTTTCGATTTTTGTTGCAGTTTTTTTTTTATAAGTGGACATTTTCAATTTTGGAACTGGTTCTGAAAGTGAAAGTACACTTACATAAAAAAAAAAAAAAAAAAAAAAAAAACTAGAACCAAGATCGAAAAAGTAAAAATTAACAACGTTAGATATAGATCTCAGCTATCCTAATAAAAAAAAAAAAAGAAAAAATCGTTAAAAAATATTAAAATGCGATTTAAATTCTGAAAAATGTATACTTATTTAAAAAAATTATTTTGTTAATACGATACAGTAACAATACACATATTGCATCTGCTAACGTAATCTATAATAATAAAGAAAACTGTAATCATACACAATTTAAAAGTAATAGCTGAAATCCACTAAATTAGAGCAATAAATTGATAATTCAGTATGAAAAAAAAGGATGGCTAACGGCCTATAAATTGAAAAAACCTAGCATGATTAATAATCATAGAATTCAATGCATTCGTATGGCTGCTAAATTATCCCCATTAACTTTTCAATAGCATTTCATGAAGTTCCAAGTTATTTGATATTATTCACAAATATTCTAGTCTCGCAGTTTCATTTAATCTATATTATTCTTTTCTACGTCAATACCTTTCTTTAATCTTGATCAAATATTAAATATATATATATTTTTAAAAATAAAGTAAAAAACGAAAAGATGAAAATAAATTTATCATTTTTCCATGATTGTTGATCTTTTCTTTTTCTGAATTATGCGTCAATTCCATTGTTCTTTTATTTAACCGTTGATTGAACAGTTCGTGTATCGTCGTCTTAGTGTCACTTAGTTGTCATGGTAACACTTCATGATGATGTCAGAACGCTATTTGAATATACTTAAAGACCATTTTAAGTTCAGCTAGAATATACAAGCTTCATATATATTTAGATCACGCTAGACTGCTTTGATCTTTAACACTGGCAGATCGGAATTTAAATATTTCGTAAATTGTAGTTTATAAGTTCAGTAAAATTCGGTTAATACGAGAAACAAGGAAATTATAAAAGTTTTCGCATTAACCGTTACTTGTAATACCCGTAAAAATCATAACAATTTTAAACACACATGCATGAATAAACTGATTAAAACTATTAATTTCTGTAATTATCTCCATGTTTAAATTAACATATCATAAAATTTCCGGGAAAAACTCAGCTAACGTTGCAATAGTCACTGCTATTTTCGAGCTTTTTATTTCAAATATCATTTTAATTTTAACAGTGCAATAAGACACATGAAAAAGCTGTTTAATATAACTCAGAGTCCGGATTTAAAGAAAGAAACAAATAAATGTTTTCTTCTATGCTCCTTTCTTTTCATAGCTCAGCTGTGAATTGAAGCGGTCGTGAAAAATATACTTGAGAAATAACTTTCGACACAGTAAATAATTGAAATGATACACAATTTTTGACTCCAAAAATTAATTTTAGCAATACATTATTTTACAGCTAGTCACCGAGATCAACATCAACTTCTAGATGCCGTCCTATGAGTAACGATATTTGTGTTACTATTTTCTTGAAAAATAATTAAGTACATGGTACAAAATAAAATCTGGTAGGTGTCTCTACACACCTCTATCTATGGACGGCTTCTCCCTTCCAGAGAAAACGAATACAGTACGTAATATTTTAATTTGCTAGGAAATCTAACTCTTCACACAGTTTGAGCAGTCGAGTTACTTCGATTTTGCAGGTATCTCTTGAAGTTATGTGTAGAATAGGTTGACTGACAGATAAGATAACAGGTGGTGGCTCTGTGGTGGTAACGAGCGGCTGTAAAGTGTCTGTTTCATCATTCAAAATAAAGCAAGGCTTTAGTCTATCGAGGGAAATCCGTTTGATTGTTCCATTTACATCAATATCAAAATACTTGTGAGCACGTTGTTTGGCAGCATATGGCTTCAACTAGGCTGATTGCAGAGATGAAGTAATATGGGGGTTGTGAATGAACACACGGAAACAACTGGTCAGATGGTTGGAAACGAAGATTGCTTTTCTGCCATGAGTAGATGTAGGTATAATTATAGACTGAAGTTTATGAACAAAATATGGATGACTGACAGTTGCAGGGGATTAAATGAATTCTCTTGGCAAACATATTGAAGAGCCGTAGTTAATTCGGCTGCAGAAAATCCTAAATCTTCTTTCACTGCCGTTCGCAATCCAAGTAAGGCAATTGGTAAGACATTGAACCAAGATATAGATTTTTGGAGGCGGATTTTAATGTCCGATGCTGTCTTTCAATCATCCCATTACTCTGCGGTTGATAAGCAATGGTAGTATTCGTCCGGATTCCAAACTATTTCGTCAATGCAAGAAAAAGTTCACTTTCTAATTGGCGTTCTTGATCAGATGTTATTCTCTCTGGTATACTAAAGCGAGAGATCCACATAGTAACTAAGGTTTTTGCGACTTCTAACTAACGAGAAAAACGGTCGATGATGAGAAGGCGGTATTTGTATCTTTTGCAAAGTGGTAAAGGTCCGGCGATGTCAATGCATATGAGTTTAAAGTGTTGTGATGGTAGTTGGAACTCAGCCAAAGGAGAATGAGTGTGACGATGGACCTTTTGGATCTTTGATATGTTATGCAAGCTCTAATCCGTGTTGGGTAGTTCTTATTTATGTTAGGCTTTTTAACTCGTTGAGGTATGAGTTTCTTTGTGTTTCTGGTACCATGATGGGGAGAGATTGTGGATTGCTAAAAACACAGTCTGGCGATATATTTTTGGAATGTAAGGACGTATACTGTTGGTTGATATGTCACAGAAGGTGTTTTTAATAGATTTAAAGATGAAGAGTTGTACAATTTTTAAATTAGGATAATTTTGCAAGAGGGTTAAATTTTCTTCCTGTTGGATATCTACCAGTCTATTATAACCAATAGAAGATGGTACAGAAAAAATCTGTCCTGAAAGAACATCTGCAACAGTATTTTCATTCCCAGTGATGTATTCAATATCAGTTGTAAATATGGCAATAAAACTAAGATGTCGAGTTTGTTTATGTGAAACTTGTCTGTGTACAAGTTCTGTTTAAATGCGAAGACTAGAGGTTTGTGATCCATGAAGATATTAAATGACTGGCCTTCCAGCAAGTACTTGAAATATTTGATTGTAGTATAAATGACAAACTGTTCTCGATCGTATGTGAGTACTTCCTTTCAGTAGATCTTAAAGATCGAGAGAAGAAGCTTAAAGGTTGTTTTTCGCCATTGACGATTTAATATAAAACTTCGCTGATCGCTGAATCAAATGCATCCGTTGTTATGTGATAACTGCACCTTGAACAGGATGGACCATGGTCATAGCTTTAACTAATGCTTCTTTTATTGTTTAAAGGAATTTCGTGACTCCTCATTCCAGGACAAGGGCGTTTTACTGATCTTTTTTATTCCCGCTGAGCATTGTGGTGAGAGGCTGCTATAATTTGGCACAGTTTGGGATAAATCGATGGTAAAAATTGACACTCCCAAAAATCTTCTCAAACTTGCGAAAGACTGCGACTCTAGGAAATTTTGAATTGTATCAGCCTTTGATTGAAGTGGTTGAATACATTCCGGCGATATTTTGTACACCAAAAATGTGATGGAGTGAACATCTAAAGTACATGTGGTTGTATTTATGCACAAGAGCCATAGTTGTTTAATATTTGTAAACTTTCTGTAGATGAGAAAGGTGAGTTTCTTGGTCTGGGGATTCAACCAATAAGTCATCCAAATAGCAAATAACGAAATCTAGCCCATTTAAGAACATGTCCATAAATCTTTGGAAGGTCTGTGCTGCGTTGTATAAGCCAAATGTCATATAGGGAAATTCAAATAATCGCTGTGATGATCGCTGTTTTGTAAATATCAGCTGCATGCTCAGGTATTTGTTGGTATTCTCTTTCAAGGTCTATAGATGAGTAAATCTTTGTTCTCTGCAAAATTCGGTTCCAGTCCGTTAAAAATGGCAGTGGGTAGCGATCGGGAATTGTTATATTTTTTAGAACTCGATAATCTCCTATAGTCGCCAGCTTTCTTCAATGCGAGATGTACAGGACTTGACCAGTTGCTGTTAGAGGAACGGCAAAGACCTCCTTGCAACATAAAATCAAATTCCTTCTATGCGGCTTTGCATTTTTTCAGAGAAAGTCTCCTGACTTTCCTCCAAGATTGAAATTCTGTATGATAAAATTTATAAAATATTACATTTTGACAAGACGGTTGTAATTTAGAAATATTACCAACTCATAGAAAAGTGCTCGATAAGAAAGGGATTCCCTTCTTCATTCTATCCTACTTTTCACCAAAAATCACATTGAAATGAACATATGTTTTGCTCGTATTAACAGTGATCCTGCTTTTGTAGCTCGTACAAAGAGTGAAAATCTTAATATAGTTTAAATGATGAACCATTCTTAACGTGCAAATTGCTCTTTTTAACCGTGTCCTCATTTTACCCGTTCGACTGTATTTTTATAGGTCGGAGAGAGGAAGCAGGAATGGGACATTCAATATATTTTTCGCAGTTTTGGGTGCAATTGAGCTATAATAGTGTTTTGTATTATCTGAAACTAAGAAAATATATGATGGGTTAAAATACTTTACCAGACCATTAAAATTGCGACTATTTTGTTTCATTCCTCCTTCGTGAATGGGAGATACTATATGTGAAGTAGAGAACAAGTATGAGGAGTTTACATTCCAACGAATATTGTACTTTCGCAGATCTAAGGGGAAGCATGATTTTATTTTATTTATTACTACATGTGCTACAAGATGTACCAGTTGAAAGATTAAAAACATTTATAGTTGAAAAATTGCCTTTATATAGATCGAAAGTTAGTTTTGAATTTTATTTTGAAATTGATTTTGACATTTATTTCAAAATAAATATTACAAATATTCTTCAGTATTATAATATAAATATTACAAATATTGTTCAGTATTACAAAATAAATATTACAAATATTGTTCAGTATTTCAAAAAATATTTCAAATTATGATTTTCCGTGATCAAAATGTGATCAATCTTTTAACTCAATATAGGAAATTTTGTCCTGTTTTCAATAGAGTTTGTTCAGAATTCGTACAGCGATTTTTGAATTTTCGCGAATTTTTTACAACGGTTTTTAGCCTTTTTGCATTCTGTGATGATTTTTTGACATTCGTAAAAAGAATCTGTTTTCAATCTTTCACCTCAGTGTAGTAAATTTTGTCCTCTGAGTTTTTTTAATTTTTATGCGATATTTAGCGTTTTTTCGCGCTTTGCAGTGATTTTTCGACATTTGTAAAAGGAATCCGGTTTCAGTCTTTTAGCACAAAATAGTAAATTTTACTCTTTGCTATTTTTTAATTTTAACGAGTTTTTATACGATTTTTCGCGTTTCGTGGCGATTTTTTGATTTTTTTTTTTTTTAAATTTCATTTTAAATTGAAAGAATTCTTTGATAAATTTTGTTACTGCTGTAATTTAATTCAAGTTGAACGAATGCGAAGTCGGTTCCTATGGTAATATGAACGACAGTGCTAAAACTTTGAATTTAAACTGGATTGAAATAAAAAATCACATTAATTCAATGCTCGTTTTACTGGAGGCGGAGTTGTCCGCACGGATGTACTCTGGCGAAGGCAGTGGGGCTTTAAATTCAGGTTCGTTTAACTGGGGGTTCATTTGGGAAAAAGCGACCAGAGTAGCGGACGAAGTATTAGCATAATATATAGGTATTATGCTTGTATTAGCATAATATATAAGAGAAAGTTTTGTGATGGTCACAGCATACTAGTTCTTTTACTATTTAATTATTTTAAATCATTTGATAACAATAGATTTTAACATATTTTTTGCAATTAAAACTAGTCGTTGGGGGCCACCGTAATACTTACCCATCATGGATATGCATAATGTAAAATATTAAAATAAAAATGCGTAAACTACTTATAAAATGCATTGCAATTCAAATAAAATCGTGGCTTGATGACGTCATAAACTTTAAAGGCTCGATTACTGAATTGCTTGAAAGAAACATCCTTATAACTCCAAAAATAATAATCCCATTAACTAGTGGTTTATTCCATCTGATTAAGCGTCAAATTTCCAATTAAAATATATCTTTGAAGTGGAATTTGGAGGAAATACAGGGTCATGAAAAATCGAAGAGTGTGGTAAATAGGATTCCAAATATCTCGGCAACTCATTATCCGATCGACTTCATGCTGTATGCAAAATTTATGTTTTTTTATTGTATTTTATATTCACTCCTTAAAATGAACAATTTCGAAAATTTTTATATACCTTTTATCAGAACGAATATTTCGAGAGTCCGAAAAAAATAGTTCCGGTTAATCGAGGTTATTGAAATGAAATAAGCTTCTTCCCATTATTACATACTAAGTACATACCAAATTGCAAGTCTCTATCTCAATTTTTTCGGGAGATAGAGCGTTTACAGACACACAGACGGACGGCAATTTTTTTTTTTTCTAAAAATATGTTTTTCGGAATCTCCAGTGTCTGAAACGTGTAAATCCGTCAAAAAAATTTTCGATCTTCAAAACGATTACAAAATTTAACCTATACTACGTATGATGGGTAAGTAAAGGGGAATTTAGTTATTTAATTTTGAAAATCCAGACATGAGGCCAGACGGAGGGCAATTGCCCTCCGCTTGCGGGTGCTCACGGTTTATAAATTGAATCTCTAATTAATAGATTGCATGCGAATTTATTTTCAATTTTTCTTCCGTTTCGAATAATGGCATTATTCTAAATAATTTCTCCAAAACAAAAATAATTGGGGTCGGTATTCATTAATCATTTCCCCTGGGTGGCAGTCGGAAATTCCTACTTCCGGAGCGGAAGCAACCGAATTTATACGCTTAACAATAGCTTTGACTAGAACAAGAATAAAATTGGAGAACAGAGTAGGAATAGAAAAAACATTTTAAAAAACGAAGTCGTTTTGTTCGATCGATATCAGATACTTTCATACGCTTTCTGTGTAATTAATAAATATGCAGAAAAGTTTATTTTATTGTGATTCATCAATGCATCCAATATTTCTCTTTTTATTATAAATTTTAACTAAAACCTTTTCAGTTTATTGAATAAAATGGGTTAAGATAGGCTATTGTCTTACATAAAAAAAGAATATTTCATTTTTATTTACAAAATAATTATGCTGCTTTGTGTATTTCATTGTGCTCATCAGTGAATCCAATATGTTTTTTTCTTTTTAACGTAAATTTTAGCAAAAACATTTTCAGTTTATTGAATTATATGCGCTAAGACAGGTTATTTTCGTAAATAAAAATATTTCTTTGTTATTTACAAAAATAACTATATTGCTTTATGTATTTCTATGCGTCTCAACCGTACATCCAATATTTCTCTTTTTGTTATAAATTTTAACAAAAATATTTACAGGCTATTCTATTCCATATATTGAGATAGGTTACTGTCTCAAATAAAAAATATTTCTTTATTATTTGCGAAATTAAGTAGCCTGAAGCTAGAAATGATCCATCACTGAAAATTAGCTTATGTGTGTGAAATACAGAACTTAACATACCACAGCTGAAAGTAGCTGTAAGAGAATACCGAATTCAAAAGAAAATACTGTCGAAAAATAAAATATCACTCAAGGATTGTGTGTGCTATTGAAATTCATGAATTCTTTTTTTTTTTTTTTTTTTTTTTTTTTAAAAGAGTGTCATAAGGAATTTATTCTAAATTTAAAAGACGCTTTCATCTTAGCGTTTTGAATCAATGACTTCTTCCAGTTAATTTTCAGATAACGATCATTGTTGAAAAACGGGTCAAATACTCGATCAGTCAGTTTTTATTTTACACGTAAGTAGCCGACATATGTTAATCTAAGAGAGAATTCGATTTTACAAATGTCCACCACAGCTTTATCAATTGTAAGTCTTTATGATCGACGAATACTTATGGCATATTTCAGAGACACAGGGTTACCAATAGGGTTTTCATTAGAATCTTGACCTTAAATTATTCGGGACATAAATCGAATTCCAAAAATCGGACCATCATCTGATTACCTCCGTCTTACTAAGATCTATGTTTGTGGTAAGTTACATTGCAATTGATTGAGCCATTGCCGAGAAATCGTGTTCATTTCAGTGTCAGATTGGTGTGGATACTAGGGCTGGGCAATATATCGATAAAATCAATAAAACCGATATAAAATTCATATCGTGAAACCGATATCAAAAAATCCTATCCAACGGTACATCGCAAATATCATATATCTGACGAAAACCATGAAAACCACGATATTCATAACCACGACCACGCTTCTTCGTCTTCGAGTATTCAACAATACTAACGAAATTTTCGTGAACGAAATTAACGTGAATTTTCCTAGCCTAAACCATGATATACCGTATTCATGAATGCTAACGGTGTGAATTCTCCTAGCCTAAACCAAGATATACCGTATTCATGAATACTAACGGAGTGAATTCTCCCAGCAGCGACCACTGACAGTAGATGATATATTATTTTTATGGTATTGACGGTACAAGCTTAAACTCTGAGCGCATGCGTTGAATTTCGCATATGCTTTTATTTCATTATGATATTTAGATTTCGGCGGTGTAGATGAATATTTGCTCTATGTTGTTGAATAATGTGTGAATTAGGGCAATAAAGAAAGGAAGTATTTTATTCGTAACAGTGAATTTAATAGGACAAATGAGCAAAGAATAATTGAGACATGTTTTCATTTATTCTTTATAATTATTATTTTATGAAAAAAATTATTAATTCCTTAGTAGTATTTTACAATGCATATTCTAGGGTAAAGAAAGATTTTTAAAAATGCAAATATTTTTACTTCTGTACCGTGAGTTTTTGTCTCCCCAGAATTTATTTTAAAAATCGCGTTCGCGTGATATATGTGAGTATTTGGTATTTGACTGCCTCTGTATATATGACCATTGGTCACTACCTAAAATAGTTTGGTGGTAATTTTGCATTTAAAATTTCAAAACCATTAAGCATTATTATATTTTATTTGTAACGGTGGAAATAAATATTATGCAATTTTAATACGAAGTGTTCAATTTTAATAAAATAAAATATGTTGAAATGTTTCTTCCCTGCTTTTATCCGATTTACCCCCTCCCCCCCCCCCCTTCTTCACAAATGAGATATTAAAAAACAGTTTACGTGATGGCGCAGCAGACAAGAAAAAAATAAGATGTATTTATTTCTTCATAATTTTAGTTGTAAAATATTAATGTAAAATCTGATAAAAATTAATCGAACACGCAGATTATTCATTTTTTAATTATTTTTCATACTTCCATCCATTTTTAAGATTTTCCTCGTGCTTTTTTCCATTATCATGAAAAGTGTGCAAGTGCGCTTCATGACTATTTACTCTAATCAGTCTTAAATTCAGACATTTTTCTCTGGGAGGTATTTCGGAGGATCGGGGTGGTGGAGGGGCATTATCATGGGCGCTGCCAAGGGAGGACAATTGCCCCTCCCTGAATTTTGAAATTTAAATCTGTACATTTTTATGCTGACAAAAATATATAATGTACTTATCTCCAAGTAGCATGATTATTTACGCGCTAACAGAAGAATTATGAAATTTTGGTCACTGGGGATCTGCCCGTTGAAACTCCCATGGAACAAAGTTTTATTTTTTTTAATTTTGAGTTTATGTGTTGAAAAATTACCTAATCTGACGAAAGAGAGATGTAAAAAAATTGATATTCACAACTGTTTCAATATCTTACACCTCCATGTGTTTCATCAGCGTGGTATTATGGTATTCAGAAGGAGGGGGGGGGGATTTGCACTTGCGGGACATTAATTAACCGAAAATGTGGAAACTCTAGGGCCTCAGTGTCACCCCTGAGTTCGTCTCTGTAATGCTAAAGTAAAACAAATTTTGTTTAAATATTTTACTTGATAGATAATGTTTCTTTGAAGTGTTTATTTCAGTTATTTGGGATTTTGAATATATCAATGCAGGAAATGGCTGATTGTTTGAATGTAATATATGCTGTTAAATTTATTATATTATAAATTGAGTGGAGGAGGGTGTGAAGCGAACCAATAATTACAACGAGCAAACCGAAAATTTTTGTTTGAATTGTTGCAATAATCAGTCTCAATACTTTGTTAGAGATTTCACAAGAAGCTAAAATTTCATAAAGCGCAAATTGGCGAATAATTTAGTAAAACTTATTTTATATTATTTATAGAGTTTTTTATGCAAGTAATGCTCTCTAAAAGATGTTATATGTAGTAATTGTTCTAATAATGGAATATGGTGGTATTTAAAATTTTCATTTTTGGTGCCAGATGCGGTTTTACTAGCCCTGGTCCCTTGAAGGCGACATTTTTATTCATTGCTACGAATTATATCTTTTAAATATATCTAAGTTTTAACCAAATATTTTGTCTATTTCCCGCCAGTTTGATTTTAGTGACGCAAGCGCTCGCCCTAATTCGCTTTCGTCTAAAGCCAGCCCCCTATTGTGGAAATAGGAGTAAAACTAATTTTTTTCCTTCTTCTCAAAATATTCTTTTATTTATCCTGTACATTTAGTTTTAATATCACGGTATATCGTCATATCGTGATATTTATCTGACGATATATCACGATATTTTGCTGACGATATATCACGATATTGAAATGAGATATCGCCCAGGCCTAGTGGATACATAGGAAGCTCCTTTTGTCTTCGGCTCGCTGCGCTTTGTGTATTTCATTCTGCCTTATGAACGCATCGGATATTTTTATTATAAAATTTAACTAAAACCTTTTTGAATTTATTGAATACCATGTTTTAAGAAATGTTATTATCATGAATGAAAATAATATTTTTATATTATTTACTACAGTAGTAATGCTTTGTTTTAATCTACTTTAATAATCAACTTTAGTATTTTCTTTTCATAATAAATTTTAAGAAAACCATATCAGTTTATTATATGCCAACTGTCAACAAAGACAATTAGCATAAATAAATACAACAGTTCATTTTTGCATTTTTAAATAGTGGTACTGAAAAATAAGTACTTTTATTCACGCTATGAAAATCTAATATTTGTTTCTTTTGTGCTTCATAAGCGCTTTTATATTTTGATTTTCATTATAAATTTCAGGAAAATTAATAGAATGATTATAAGGCTTCAACTATTAAAAAGGTTGCTATCGTAAACAAATGTAAAACTTCTAGGTCATCTATAAATTTTGCAATCAGAGCATGTTATAGATAAATCTTTTTTCGGCTAAAATGTGAAACCTTATCCGTTATTATTTTCCATTAATAATAGTTAGAAAATTAATTATACTGAAATAGATCTCATCTATTAGAAAGATTGCTATCGTAAACAAATGCCAGGTCATTTATAAAATTTATAATCAGAGCAAGTTAGTATAATCAATAAATCATTTATTTAAAACGTGTAAAAGTTCTCTGATGTTATCTTCCATTATTTATTAGTACTTAGGTATACGAGAAATTAATTATTAAAATAGTTTATCGAGTTTCAATATTTTCAGTATTAATTTTTTTATTTTGCAGATTCCAGTGAAACTAGTAAAAGGTATAGAAAGAAAAAATATATCCATTTCAGAAAAAACATACTTAATATTTAAAAACTCTGATACACCCATATATTATATTGAATTTTCTCTTATAAGAAGATCTGCTGGTGTTAGCTGGAATTGTAATAGAGAGCCTTTGATGAAGATATACGATCTATACAGGGTATTCTGTCACGACCACATAAAGCAGCCCTTCCCAAACCTGTGGGTCGCCGACCTTTTATGTATAGCTGAAGAAACACAAATCATTTATCCACATTTACAAAAATTTGAGACACGCATAAAAGTTAATTAACCCCGCTATTACAACTTTTAGGTAGATTTCGTAAGAAATACTACCTATTACATTCTCACCTAAGTTGGAAATTTCGAAAAATTTTCGCAGACCTACGCCTATTATGACTCCCAGAACCCAAAACCACCCCCAGTTCAAAACTTTATCTATCTATCTATCTATCTATGTCACTTTTTTATGGACACGATAACTGGAAAAATTCTGTATAAATCTCTTCCAAACTGATACATAAAATCAAGGGGCATAAAATCTCGGTCACGTTCGTTAATGGGCAAAATCGAACCAAGAGGGGGGGGGGGGGGGGCTTTTTGTGAAAACAGACTTATAGAAACAGCCCATAATTTCTTAATTATTATACGTATCGAACCGTTTAAAGTTATTATTACTTCTAGAAAAGGGCCGAAAATTTATGTATGACAGATTTTTGATATAATTAAAAATGGCCTCAAGGGGGGAAGGGAGGGGGGTTTTAGAAGAAAAAAAATCATAGTTTCGTCAATTCACAAGATATCAAATCCGCGTAAATTTATTATTAATCCTCTTAATATTATCTAAAACTTTTATATTGACAAGTTTTTTATAAGACCAACCCTTATAGCAAATAAATAAATAAATAAATGAAACAAAAGAATCCCTGCCGGCTCCGCCTGCAAACAAGTTAGGTTTCAAAGTGGGCGGTTCCCATCTGTCGTATCATGGCAAAAAGGTAATTTCTTCCGCAATTCCTAACAAACAGGCGCCCCACGGTCTGCATCTTTGAAATCTACCTGTAGGCCGACCCGTCAGGGATTTTTTTTTTTTTACCCTTTTATTAAAAGGTTTTTCATGTTTCGAAACAGAAAAAGAATAATAATTTAAACTTAATAATAATAATAATAATAATAATAAATAAATAAATAAATAAATTTACACTTTGTAAGAAGAAGCTATATATAATAGAAATAAATTTCTGGTTCAAATCATGCAAAACTAATAACGTTCATCTAAAAATGACCACCATACATATCAAAGAAAATTTGAGCACAGCAATGTATAGGCGAGTGAACATCACAAACCATCGTCGTCGTTAGTGTTCGTACTCCGTAGGCACGTTAACCTTTAAGAGGCTACTTCACTCACGCGAAAACCCCCGTCCGTTAATGTTAATCTTATGGGATACTTCTTTTAAAATATGTCGTTTAAATTGTAATATTTTAAAACTATTTTCTTTTTGCATTGGATAGCTGAAATCGATGTCTACGATCGTTGCTTTTTAATTTTTCAATTTAGTTTGCAAGGTTTTTTTTTTTTTTTTTTGGTAATGATTTATACTTCTACTTTCGGAACCGATTTCAGAAATGAAAGTATCCTTATAAAATAAACCTGCAAACAAAATCGAAAAATTAAAAAACGGCGGTCATAAAGATTGACCTCAGCTATCCAATGCAAAAAAAATCGTTTAAAAATATTGAAATGCAGACGAGATATTTTAAAAGAACTGTCCCATACGATTAACATTTTCGCGTGAGTGAAAACCTTAAGCACCCTAACTGGTGCTGTGATGCCATTTAATATTCTGTTGATTTACACGTATTTTTCTACTCGTGTAATTTCTTCATGAATCAGTAAGATTCTGATAAAAATAATAAAGTATATAAGTGATATTACTTACTGATTTATTCAACTGACAAATAATTGTATGCTAAAATATCTCTGTTTTTATAAAAATTAATTTTATTTTATAAATTATAATACTAGTTTGGGACGAAATAGCACCATGACGCTAGTTGCGCAAAAAAATTTATCATGGCACCAGTTAAGGGTTAAATCAATTTTTTTTTAAATCATTCAACAGAACATGCTAGTATGTTTCAATACGTAACAGTGGTTATTTCGAGCATCTACTCATGTAAACATAGTACCAATATGTATGTTTCTAATAAAGGTTATTTTTAGTACATCGAATGTGTGTTTTTCTTTTGCATTTTTCTCGAAAACGATGCAACGTAGAGATATAGTTCTTTGGGTGATTTTTTATGTTCTCCAAGCGAGGATTTGCTCTGCACAGTCTTTGTGGTCTTATCACCCTGTATATTAAGCCTTCGTTGGGAAAGTTGAAACGTTTTATAAACGTTGAATATATATATATATATTTTCGATTTTGAATTAAATCTGTGATTTTGAATTATTTTGTTTTAATATCATATAGAAACGTTCCGCATGTATAAGAATAGTATCACAGTTAACTGAAACCTCATTCATTCTCTGAATATTATTATAGACAATTTCATATTGTCGCTTACACGCAAGAAAAGCGTCCAACTCAAAAATATTACATTTCACAGGAGATGCAAAAGAAGATTCGCATGACTTTACTGTAACATAAAATTATAGTATTTAGCTCTGCATACAGCTGTAAAATCGTGCATAAAAGAATAAAACCTTTAAGAATGAAGGAGTAGAAGAGGTTTGGAGGATTTTGGGAGTAAATTTACCCCCCCCCCCACACACACACAATTTGGCCCCTTTCTTTGGTGGCAAATATATATATGAGCGATTCTCACATAATTTTGACTTTAAGTCCCTTATTAATAATTTTGTTTTAGTATATATTCTTGGTTTTCTTCTATTTTCTTATATTATAAAACATGCCATTAGCGGGATAAATAAGTGTTAAACGATTTTGGGGTTCAAAATGTAGCATTAAATTCCTTACCGTCCCTTGTCCCGGATGCTGATTTTTAAGTTTGAAACTGTCTGGATAAAATTATTTCAAAAAAAGTAGTTCTACTTAATTTTTTTAACGAAACTATTATTTTAAATACATATGTAGGAATATTTAGGCTGCACACATTTTTACTGCTATTATTGTTTTTTGCAACTACGTCCCGTTATTTTAGATTCCTTACAGTCTCTCTTGCTAAATTTATGCAAAAAATCACTCCAGATGCAGCCACAGAGTCTTTTCAACCTTTTTTTCCGTACAAAAGTATGCTGGAGAAAAAAATTATTGTAGTTCCATGACAGAAAATTTTCTGCAGAATTTAAATCATCATTTAAATATGAATTTCAAGCATTGTGGCTTTATTGGTAGTCTTACCGTCCCCAAGATTTTTTCCTGGGCTTTTAGAGATAATTTTTTTTGTTGTTGTTGTCGTTTTTTAGTTCACTGTAAATAACTATTACTAAAAAACAGTGTGAAAACTAAAAATGAACATTGTGGCTACCACTTACGCTTAACATGACGTGCCTAAAAATACGTGGTAATTTTCCTTATACCGCCCCTGTTCTAATTCACTCTTATATAAATGGTAAGTGTCGCACAGGGATAGTACAGTAGGAAAGATCATAGCAGAACAAGATCATGTTTAATAATAGCAACAAGAACAAGAAATTTTGAAACTGGAAGTTTTAAAATGATATTTCATTAAGTTGAATTTCACAGTTCTTATTCTTGTAGTTAAGATTATGGGAGAATGGGTCGTATAGCTTAATCTTAGATGTTTGCCGTAAAACTGCACTTATAACACTTTTCCTGTAGCAAAATGCTCCTAAGTCGGATCTACACTTAAAAGAAAAAAATGCGCGGCAGCGTATTACTGCTTATTTTACTGTTTATTACTGTTAATTTTACGGTATAATACTGACAGCTGAGATGCTAGTATTATACTGTAAAATCAACAATTTGTTTTTTTCTTTTGCAGTGTATTAATGCAATAATACGCAAAATGGATTTGTTTAAGTTGTGTCGTTTTTCTTGCGGGTGAAAGATGTTCAAATGATAAAAATAATACTAATTTAATTGAAAGTTTAAACGAGCAAATAATGTTTGCATTCTGCAAATCACTTTTGAAAGCATTCTAATGTAACACACTTTCTTATTAAATATAGATATTTCTATTTGTAAATTAATGGAAATTGCTTATTTATGAAAGACGAATACTTTATGAATTAACAAAGAGTATATAGCGTGACGTCTACAGCGCTATATCTCACGCTATTTGTTTAGTTGCGGAGGAAATGGTACAACTAATATAATTGTCACGTACTATCGAACGTAAAAACTTCATAATTCTATTACGAGTATTTAATCATTTAAATAATTAAATTCATACCCTGTTGATACATATATCCGCCATGTATACATATATGTCATTTTACGACACTGCTATACTGCAAAAAATAATTGTTGATTTTACAGTATAAAACTGGCATCCCAGCTGCCAGTATTATACCGTAAAATTAACAGTATTAAATAGTAAAATAAGCAGTAATACGCTTCCGTGCAAGCATTAATACGTTACCGGGCATGCGTGGTAGCATATTACTGCTGTGCCTACACATATCAATCTATCAACAGGAACAACAGTATAAATGGGTCATTCTCCAAAAATGTACATTTTCAGTACTAAATTTGATGAAAACTTTTTTCAAATTTAGGGTAATGCACACGCATACACACACACACACACACACACACACACATACACACACACACACACACACACATATATATATATATATATATATATATTGATTTGAAATCTAACACCATGCCAGAATTTTCCCAAAAAGTGAGAAATGTTTTATTAAATTTGCATTTTTACATAATGTTGATGCGCAATGCTTGCAAGAAAAATGTCCACTAACCTGACATTTTTTTTTGGTAAATTATTTGTAACACACTAAGTATATCATTGAATGATACTGATAAAATAAGCTTTGTGTAATTAATATTGCATTGTATTATATTTAATTTAATTACATTTAATTTTGCTATTTTATAATCCTTATACCTGTTTTTTTATATCGCCCACGGAACTGATGGTGTGATCTTTAGAGTTGCGATACGCCGGTTTATTTCCAATAGACCCATTTTATTCCCAGCTTTATTCCCAAAATACCTGTTTTTTCTCTAAACACCTGGTTTATTCCTAGATTTAAACTGGGTTTTTTCTAGCCTTTGGAACTGTAATGATCTTTACACCATCATCTTCCCCATCGCTCCTCAATCTTTTCTCCCCCCTCCCCCTTGTAATGAAATTAAAGCACTGAAATATTGTTTTGCATTTAGTATATAGAAAACTCGAAAAAAATTTTTAAAGAACGCCAATCTTGAAAAGAGAAACTTTTTTTTTTTTTAATCTTCTTTTCTATTCTTAATAGTTGAATTTCATCATCTTTAATATTTTATTATACTTTTTAATTCCACAGATTTGGTATTTTTTCAAGTAAATAAAATATGAAGCAAATGATGTATGATTCAATATTACGGTCTAATGCGTGTTAGAATATTTTTTCCCTCAAAACTGTGAATCCGATATGAGATACTGTTATGTATAAAATTCTATAACCAGCCAGTTTTTTTTTTCTTTTCAATCATATTCCAGAGAAGTTATTAATGATCATAAAGATTTATGCAGCAATTTATTAATAACTTTAAGAATAAAAATTCGGAAGTATAAAAGAAATTCTGAAGAAAATTAGGTAAAGGTTTTTCTAATTAAAACGAGAGATTGTTCTGCTTTCTTACTTAGTGTTTTTTTTTTTGTTTTTTTTAATCGTATGCGCAAGTGCATAAGCATGTGAAAAAATGCTTGTTCGGATTATATTGGAAATTATTATTTTAAAGATAGTGAATTTAAAGACTGGAAACTTAAATTATTAGTTTTCAGTCGTACATATTTAGCCGGACAAACGAGCACATTGCGAAAGATTATTAATAACTCAGGTCTTGAGAGATATTCAATATAAAGTCCAATTAATGTGACAGGCAATATGTGGTTTTTATTTAAAGATAAGAGGGCAAACAGTATTGCTGTGATTTATTTTATTTAGTATTTATTTATTTGCTGACTCACCAGGCGTTAACCGGGCCCGTGCTAACAACCATAAATATACCCAAAATCAATGTTGAACGATTTTATATTTTGAGAGAAAAACTTTCCAAACGAACCTAATGTTTGGGAACAATCTATTTCAGCAGCGTAACACGCTCGAATTTGTATGATTTTATTTTTTAAATTAATATCTATCCAAACGAGCCCAGATTTTAGGGACCCACTTCGTTCGGCACAGTACAGTACACCGGGCATGCTACGCACGCTCCGCACTGTGTTAATTTATATTCTTAAACGAAAATCTTTTCACACGAACCTAATGTTAAGGGCCCCATTGTTTTCGGCCGCGTACACCCTCAAATTTGTTTGATTTTATATTTTTAAACAAAAATCTATCCAAGCGAACTAAGGGTCCACGTTGTAGGGATTACCGATTTAATTTATGACGTTTAGATATATTAAACTTTCTCACCAAAATTCTCACCAAAAGTTCCTGAGAAAACCTAAATAATATAAAACGCTCCTCCTCTCAATCTCTCTTTTAAAACGCGAATGCAATGTAAGTATGTAAGTTTAAGGAAAATATGCATGCAAGAATAGATATATTATACAAGAATTAAGAGAGTACTCAGCATGAAGGCAATTTAAAATTGAAAAGTATTTGTGAATCTTAACTACTTTGGCACTTTAAAAAAATATGTTAATAAGGCAGTGTTTTTTTTTTAATTCTTCTTCTTTTTTCTGTGTACTGTACGTGTACATCATTTGCCGCGTAAGTTAAGCGAAAACTCATTAGTCAAATGATTAAATTAGCATCTAATTAAGTAAACCATTCTTTGCACATCTAATCTATGACTGAACTTCTTGTAGTTAAACAAAAATTTCATCATTTTCTTTCAGATTTAAGCAAGTAATTTGCATAGAAGAAGACTTGCTGATTTGAGAACAATGCCTCACTTTGGGAAAAACAGGGGCGAGAAATACGAATTGAATCCATCGGACCGGAATCGGGAGACGTACGGCGCATGCAATAAATCCGATGATGAAGACTTGATCCTTAACCAAGACGAACTGGTAAGCAATACCTTTCCTTAGCCATATCATAATCAGAAACCATTTAAATTTTATTTCGTAAATAACTTATATTTTGATGAAACTATAGTTAAAAACAACACTTACTTGTTTTTAACACTTTCCAACATAATTGAAAAGTGTTTGCGTTCGAACTCACGTAAATATATTGCCATGCAATTGAATATGTCATTGAGGTTTACCATGGCATGTTCGGTATTGAAAATGGAGTGTGTAGCATTCATAGTTCGTTTACAGAAGCTCTCAAAAGAATTCCGTTACATTATGGTTATTGGGGAAAAATCGTTGGCAGTGTATTTTAATGATGTTACCCTATTTCAAACATATTGAAATTTATATACATCACTGACGTTCACTACAAGATGCTTACTCTATAGAATAGGGTATTCATACCATTCGTCGTTCATTTACTGGGATACACAAATTAATTCGGTTACAATACTTTCTTTGAGCAATGATTGCTCGAAGTGCGTTTCGAGTTTTAGTATGCGTTTTTAAATGTAACTAATTTTTTGCTTATTACTCAATGTGTATAAATTCTATAGATTCTATACAGGGCTGCATGAAAGAATTTAGTATATTTCTGCTTATTGACGGAAATTGCTGAAGGGAAATTTTCAACTGTGTTATGTGTTTCCTAACTGAACTAAATTTTTGCATACTATGTAGTGCATATACAAATCTATAGACCATATACAAGGCTGTACAAAAATATTAGGATAATTTTCCAATTGTAGATGGTAATTGCTGAAGTTGTGTTTTCAAATGTGTTATGCGTTTTACAAATTATTTACTTAGACATCATCATTCAACTTATTAAACGATGAAGTTTTATTACAGTATTCTGGAAGTGTTTGAAAGCGTTTCATAGTATATGCTTGACGCATGATTTTTCTTTCTTCTATATTCACTATTATGTTGAAATGAAACAAATTTCTGATGTTTCTTCCAAAATTTTTCAAAATTATTTATTTTTTCAAATGAATATGAGGCTTTAATTTAAACAATTTAAACGATATATTTATAGGCCGTTCACATTTTGTTTACAAATGACGTCGTACCACAATTTCATATTTCTCATAAACATCATAGCATGGAACTAAGAATAAACTATTTATAGTTCCATGCATCATAGTCACGTTCCTAATGTTCTGTTTCGTCACAGAAACACCCCTACTATCATGCTTGTTGTACGGGTACGGGTAGCTTTGTTAATGTGACTTATCCCCTATAATGAATTCTACCTTTAACAAACGTACGAATTCTTATGCATATGAGATAACTTATCTATATTTGTAAGAAACTCAAATTTGTGTAAGCTCGAGAACTTTTTCGGATATTTGAATTCGAGTCAAAATTTTAAAGCACAATAAGCTTAAAACTTCAGTTCCAAATAATAATTAAATAAATAGGAAAGTGCCCAGTTAAACTGATGGCATTGAGCTCACAGGCTATTTACACTATTTATATATTATACTTTTATTTCAAAGAATAATGCCCTCGAAAAATAAAGAAATCGATAATAAATTAAGGAGGGATTAGCCACCATTCCCCCCTCTTTATACTTAACCAATGAACCTCCAAAACTAATCAGGGAAGCGCATTATCACAATGAACCTATAAACAAAATTTTAAGCAAAACGGTTATTTCTATCAAGAGTTATCGCGTTACGTACATACATACATACATACATACATACATACATACGTACATACGTACATACAAAACCGGCGGGCACATTAGCTCTCCGGCCTTGCTAGCCTGTGAGCTAAAACTTGATGACACACATTAAATTCCGATGAAAAAATGATATCTTGTTCAAAGTATTTCTCCAAGATTCAGTTAAGCTTTTTTTAATAATCTATTTTATAAAAAGAAGAATGTTTGTCTGTGTGTCTGTCTGTTGGCGATGGCTAGGGAAATACATCCTACTTAGATGCTGCAAATTTTATTCTGGATACCAGGTGTGGCGGTTAACCCTCTAAGCGTTTTGCCACTTGGCGTTGGAAACAAGGGGTTGTTCACAGTGTAACATGTAATTTTGTAGGTATGACAGTACATTTCAAAACGTCATTGATGGTTAAACAATTTCGAGTTAGCCTCATACTTTTTTGTGTGGTAAACTCGCCGAGTTTCGAGCCAAAGAAAGAGCATGTGTGGCACATACTGCTTTACTTGTTCAATCAAAAGAAAAACGTGAGTGAAAGCCATCGTATACTGTACTGCTTGCGAGGGACTGCTCAGACTAGGAACCAAGTCTGTAGCGCATAGATGTCCCCCTCTCTCCCCAAGCAATCGTATACTTGTGGAAACTTACGATGATAACGTTCCAATTCAAGACGACTTGAAAGACAAAAAACGACCAGGTCAACCGAAAAAATTTGAAGATGCCGAATTACAAACATTGTTGGACGAAGATGATACACAAACTCAACAACAAATGGTTGAAAGGTTGAGATCATTTTAGAGGGGACCATATGTGATTGTATGCATGCCATGGAAAAGATTCAGAAGGCAGGAAAATGGATACCACATCAGCTGAAAGACAGACAGATGGAAAAGCGAAAAACGATGTACGATGTTTTGCTTTCAAGACATAAAAGAAAGACATTTTTCCATCGGATTGTGACTGGAGACGAAAAATGGCTGTATTTCGAGAACCCAAAACGCAGAAAACCATGGGTTGACACAGGACAACCATCAATATCGACCGCAAGACCGAATCGCTTTAGAAAGAAGAAGAAAATGTTGTGCATTTGGTGGGGCCGGACGGATCATGGGCTTCTGAAACCAAGTGAAACAATACCGTTCGCTACAGTCAACAAATGATCAATTTTAACCATGCATTGATCGAAAAGAAACCAGAATGGACTACAAGTCACAGAAATACGATTTTGTAGCACAAAAATGCCCCTTCACACACAGCGAAAGCAGTCAGAGACATCACTTCTACTCTTGGCTGTGAACATCTCGCCCTACCCGCCGAACTCTCCAGACTTGGCTGCTTTCGACTACAAACTTGTTTTCATCGATGTCTTACGCACTTTGCATAAAACACTTCAACAATTACGGAGATGTCGAAAAATGGCTTGATGACTGGACTACCTTAAAAGATGCACGGTTTTTCTGGAAGGGCATCCACAACGTGCCAGATAAATGAAGAAAATGTCTAGCTAGCAATGGTGCATATTTTGAAGAAACCATTTTTCACCTTTCTCCTAAATTATACGTGTTTCTTTTAATAGAAAAATTAAGAATTATTAACAGCCACACCTGGAAGTCGAAGGCAGGTCCGGATGGCCTTGAGACGTAAATTTTGGATTTTCTGTTATTTTATAATTAGCGGAAAAATTTGCGTATTTCCACGGTTTTGAGCTACATATGAAAGCAATCCAAATTCAATCTTTCATCTCAAAATAGTAAATTTAGTCCTCTTTTCAATAAAGTTTTTTCGGAATTCGTATAGCAATTGTTGAATTTTTCGCGAATTGTTTTCCTGTTTCTACCGAAAAGGAGGACTTTGTTTTTATGAACAGGTTTTTATTTGATACTTTAGTCATCCAATGTTATATTTTATATCTTTGTATGGAGAAACCCTCGGGAATCGTTAAAAATATTTAAAAAGAATTAAAAATTTGAATTTATACTTTTTTTAAAGGCAATTTGAAAATTAGAAATTTTTATTGACGGGGATGGAAATCCAAGGAGAGATTATTTTTTCCCGTTGGATCACTGTTATAACCTTTTTATCGCCAAAAAGTCTGTTGTTATGACAACAGGAACAGGGGTGGGGCGTTTTTCTTATGTGAAATATAAATGACTTCGTCTTTTACCTAACGGCAGCCTTTTTTTGTAGCTTGAAGTTAAAAAAATGAGGTAGTAGTGATTTTTGTTCCAACTTTTACAAAATTAAATAACTCGGAGATTTTTGTTGTTGCACTCCGCGGGCCGATTTTCTCTCATTACACTTGGTCTTAATTTTTTTTCAGCACACTTGTACCAAGCCGGGCCGGGGCAACATTTGCTACTTATATATAAAACATCTTATTTCACACCATAACAAGGAGTATTTCATGAAAATCTTTAGCATCCATCATTATGTATTTCTCCCAATGCAGATTTTCATTAAAGAGATTTTGCGCTCTATTTGTTATTTGAATTGAGTAAATCTCGGGTAAAATCTCGTACGTAATATGAGGATTATGCAAATGAGATTCCGTTTCGCATTCTGTAGTGATTTTAAAGGAAAAGTTGAACAAATTATTTTATTTGAAAATATTTGTAAAGCATTTTTGGTTATTATGCTTTGCATATATAATAGAAAAATGTAAGCTTAGAGAATAAAACTTTCAAATTTCTTCGGAAAGTCACAAGATCTACAGGGCTCTAGCAACATACCTGCTATGCCTAGAGCATAATGAGGTTTTGTATAGGTAAGAATATACAACTAAACGTTTGTTAAATTAAATTAAATTTATTTAGAACATGAGAAACAATTCGCATACATTACAAATAATTTATAAAATCCAGGAGTGAGAATCCAAGTTAAACAGTATTTTAAAATAGAATTTTCCAAATTTCTAAATCATAACAAAAGTTTTTTTTATTTAATTGTTACTTATACCTCACAAATGTTTTTGGATGTTTCGACGTTATCTGTAAAATTATTTTCTTTTCACGTTACGTTTCAAAAGCGATTTTCTTCTCTACCTTAAAAACAATATTTTATTTAGTGAACAAATAGTAAACTTTTATTTTAGTTGGAGCAAAATAAATTGAATACGTGCCAAAGGTCTCTCTTTTTTTCTTTTTTTTTTTTTTTTTTCTTTTTGAAAAAGAAATATTTTTCAGAGAGAAAGTATCGATTGTCTTTGTCATAAGTTCTTTAAAATGTGTATTGATCTTTTTTATATGAAATGCCATTCTTTAATGATTTGAGTAATACGATTATTGATGGTTTGTCAGTATCTATTTTCTTATCTATACTAGGCAGTGTATCTATAGCACTGTGCATTATGTTATTTAAATTTTTTCGCCTAATATTTAATTCAAAATATTCCTTCGTTAAGGAATATGGGATACTTATAATAAGAATTTTCACTTTACATTTTAAAGCTTTATAGCTTTTGCGGATATAAAGTAAGTATAAGTACTATCTTCATGTGCGTATCACGCTTTTTGTAAAAAAAAAAAAAAAAAAAAAATATTAACTTCAACTTCAACCTGCATTTTTTAGCAATACACTTGTGTAATACAACCAATATTTCAAAATGATCCATGCGGATCTCAAATCATTCCAAATGAATAATTATTTTAGTATAAGTACAACTCATATACATACATATAACATACTTTAATAATTAACCTATCTTAAATTTATTCTAAATTCTCTCCATTTAATTTTACTATATTTCTTTTTATATATATAAAATACTCTTATTCTTTTCAAAATTATTTCAAAGCGTCATTTTTTTTTCATTTGGCAATGCGCCAGTAATATTTCTCTTTGCAATGTATTCGAATTTGAAACATTTTATTCTGATCCAGATTTATTCGGGATTGTTCCAGAAGATTTCTTTCGCGCGTTTTGGGGAACCTCATTACACCGATGCTTCTGTGGTGGATAGCTTAATCGAGGCTTTTGGTTGGATAAATTCCATATGTAGTGCGTAGTTTTGTAGTCGCCCGCTAGAGGTTAATAACCAGCTGCACGATATCAGAAAATACTTTTGTGTGTTTATCATCTGCTTCAAGTAGCCACGACATCAAAATTCAAAAGGGATGACATGATTTTTTTAGAATCTCGCCTCTAACATGTTTTTATAAAATGCCGTGTTGATTAATTCGAGAGTAAGAATATGTCAATAAAGAAGTTAAACTCAAGCTGTTTGATTCTTTCTCGGGAAAACATCCAGGGATTTCGACATTTGCTACACCTGTTTTTTAATCAATTGATTCCACGTTGGTATGACTGCACGATTACTAACTATGGTTGCACATTTAATTGACTGCACGCTACTGTTTTTAAGTTATATCTATACTCTGCTATGAGTGCAAATTAGTATTTTTCCTCTCCGACGTCAATGAATATGTGATCGTTTGGGGTATTTCTTTGCTAATCATTGGCAGGCTAGCATTTTTCGTATGGATGGCAATTTACCGAAATTCAAGAACTTCTGCTATCATGTAAATGCTGCATGGCTTCTTTACGGGATATCGTCATACACATATCAGTGTATTCATTTTTTAATTTTTACAAAGAAAATTACACCATATTTTCCGTAAACGGAATAAATTTATTAAACTTTATATCGTAATATTGCAAATGATAATTTTAAAACATACACCCAGTTTTTTTTATAAATAAAACCGTTAACAATATTGTGCAATCTGGAAAAAAATTGCAATAAAAATAATTGACATGGAACATTTTCATCATTAGTTACTGGTAAAAATTTCAGTCTATTTAAGTATTGTTTGAAACTTAATTTAGTTAAGATGAATCTCGTAATTCATTCAAGAAACGATTGAGCCAAATACTGATGTTTAATGATATTTTAAAACTCGTAATTATGCCGATTTTGTTCATTTTCAAAGTCGGCCATCCCCCTCAATAAAAAGAAATGTTTTACATCGACAGAATGTAATTTCCCATTTTATGCATAAGTGTTTTTTACACTGTAAAAAACACAAATGCTTCTTAATCTACGAAAATATAATATAAACATGAACGAAAATATACAGTAATCTTTTCCGAGTTACCCATGATTCCGAAAAGCGCCCTTCATCTTTAAAAATCTCAGAATTAGAGATTTAAAGAATCATTTTTTGCGGCCACTGATTTGTGGATACTGATGTTTAATGATATTTTTAGAATTCGTAATTAGGCCGATTTTGTTCATTTTTAAAGTCGGCGATCCCTTCAATAAAAAGAAATGTTTTACATCGATAGAATGTAATTTTCCATTTTTATGCTAAAGTGTCTTTTACACTGTAAAAAAACACAAATGTAGGATTATGATGAGTAATAAGTAGTTTAACCGCAACACAGATTCTTCAAATATCATATAAACAAAACAGATAACAACAAATACAACTAAGGATTGGATTCAAACAAAACTATATAACTGGGATAATATTCCTGAAAGATACACACGTTCGTATCTCAATACAAATATGATTAGCAATCTTCTCCGAGCATTGCATAAACATTCCACCAACAACTATATCCAAAATATATAGAACAACTGCTCGTGCTTGCTTGCTTTTCTCGGTCTTGCGTGAACTCCTCGCCTTTTATCGCTGCTCATGAATGGTTTAATTCATTGAGTTTATGTTATTGTTGTTGTTACTTCTGATTACTCCCACACAAATGTTTCTTAATCTACGAAAATATAATATGAACATGAACGAAAATATACAGTAATCTTTTCCGAGTTACCCATGATTCCGAAAAGTGGCCTTTATCTTTAAAAATCTCAGAATTAGAGATTTAAAGAATCACTTATAAAAACAAAGTTTCTTTTGAGGCCACTGATTTCCGGAAACGTTTCCGAGTATAATTTTTATTGTTTATTAATCAGTTTTCTCAAACCAGAATATGCGTTTTTAGGATACTATTAATTCTCAATTAAACATTATCAGCTGCGTAATTGAATTTATTCCTCCAAGAGTGACAAAATAATATTAATTTTAATGTTATTGTTAATTTTGTTAATTTGTCAAGTCTGTTGAACATGAATATGTTTATTTCCAAATGGATAGTATCCAAACCACCAATATTCTGATTAAATTTACAGAATAAAGATACTCGGAAACGTTTTCGAAAATCAGTGGCAGGAAAAGAAACTTTGTCTTTATATATATATATATATATATATATATATATATATATATATATATATATATATATATATATATATATATATATATATATATATATGCACATTATATTGCCATTAATGACCGGCAACTTTCAATTTTAGACATTTTGTCGAATATTTAAAAATATACATGTCAGATTCTTCTGGAATTTTAGGATAAAAAAGAACAGGTTTGACTTCATAGTTATCAATGTCGATTTGATAAGGAGGAGAATTAGGGGGCTAAAAAAATATTAAAGAAAAAAAAGAATACTTTGGTTCACCCTGTAAAATAAAACGCACGAAATGATCTATCGCTACAGAATATACATAGGCAGACATTGTACAATATGTGTATTCATTTGTGTAAGAATAGCGTGTATATTAATAGAGATATAGCAATTTTCTTACAAATTAAAAAAAATTCTTGCATGTTTTTTGCTTATAACATACAGGGTTTTTAACCAAATTTAACGCCAGTTTCAGAAAAATTGACAAAATGTAGTAGAAATAATATAGTGCAATTGGAATATAAATATATTAAATATTTAAGGAAATATGGGCAGTTGTATAAAATAATTTTTATCTGCGCTGTGCGAATGATAACAAGGATTTTATTGCATAATTTAATAGTCAACTCTATCGAGCAACTTATTAAAAAAAATCAGTCAAATATCGTAAAAATTTAGAGAGATATCGGCGTTAGAGTGAGCTGTTTTTTAGCTTCTCACAAAAACTTGTTGAATGATAAGGGATTGTTCACAAATTGTCATGTTTAATTTTTATACTATATTTCATTTTTTGATACTTTAGTTTGCAATGGAAAACATCATTTCACCAGGTTATAATAGTTTTGGAACGGATCCTTTGATTTTGATTATTCTTTTTTAGTTCGAATAAGCTCGTTAGGGTAGTTTTTCAAAGAGAACTAAAGTATCATTAAAAATTGGAAAATAGTATGAAAATAAAAAATGACAATTTGCTGAAAATCCCTTATCATTCAGCGAGTTTTAGTGAGAAGCTAAAAAACAGCTTACTCTAACGCCGATATCTCTCTAAGTTTTTACGATATTTGATTGATTTTTTTAATAGGTTGCTCCATAGAGTTGACTATTAAATTATGCAAAAAAAAAAATCCTTGTTATCGTTCGCGCTTGCGCAGATAAAAATTATTTTATACAACTGCCCATATTTCCTTAAATATTTAATATATTTATATTCCAATTGCACTATATTGTTTCTACTACATTTTTTCAATTTTTCTTAAACTGGCGTTAAATTTAGTTAAAAAACCTGTATGTTATAAGCAAAAAACATGCAAGATTTTTTTGAAATTTTTAAAAAAATCGCTATAACTCTATTAATATACATGCTATTCTTACACAAATGAATACACATATTGTACAATGTCTGCCTATGTATATTCTGTAGCGATAGATCATTTCGTGCATTTTATTTTACAGGGTGAACCAAAGTATTCTTTTTTTTCTTTAATATTTTTTAGCCTCGTAATTGTCCTCCTTATCAAATCTTCGTTGATAAATATGAAGACAAACCTGTTCTTTTTAATCCTAAAATTCCAGAAGAATCTGACAAGTATATTTTTAAATATTCGACAAAATGTCCAAAATTGGAAGTTGCCGGTCATTAATGGCCATATAGTGTATATAAATTATATTAAAATATATATATATATATATATATATATATATATAAAACTTTAAGTAAAATTTAACCATTGAAACATAATAAACTGACCACATACACTGAAATCCCGATACCAAAGAGCCCTGTCAATTTACAAATTAAAATTGTAGTCCTAATAAAAGTAACATTATTAATTCAAATTAAGAAGAAGAAAAAAAAAAATTAAATAAATAGAAAATAAGGAATGAAATATAAACCACACGAGTATATACACAAATAAAAGCTTATAAAGTAATTTACTTTTTCAAGGGCAAGAAAATCACATTTATAAGCAAAGAACGATTGTTTTCTGTATATGACACCAGCTTTTGCTAAATATAGTGCCATATCTTGCCCGAACAATCGCTGAAACAATATTGAATAACAAGACCTTTACAATGGAATATTATAAATTATACATACAATTTGAAAAGGAGTGTGAAAAAGAATTAAAAAAATTAAAAAATATATATATTACTTATATTGATAATATCCCAAGATATTTAGTATATTGTGAGCACATGTACAAAGTTGTATCAAAAGAAGAGGTTAAATTCACAGTTAAATAGAGAATCCTTCAGATCATAAATTGTAACCTACAGTTACAGTTATTTTTATTTAACTAAATAGATTACAACATTTAAAAAAATGTAGAAAAAAAATTATGATATACATATAAATAAAAACCATTAATTATTTTATTTTAATTTTAATTTAATAAATTAAAATATATAATATTACTTGATAATTTGAAAGTATTTCATAGATATTATTACCTCCATACTAAATTTCCAAGTTTTAATATTTTAAATAAGCTATACTACTGCTATCTATTGTAAAAATATTAGACTATTTTAGCATACTATCAAATACATTGCTGCTGACATCTGGTGTACAGATATTCTACTAAAACTTTAATATTGTATGTATAATTACTTATATGCAGCTGTAATGTAGTGTAAATATATTAATTTTACTAGTTAATATTAATGATATATATAGAGAATAAGAGTTACTAGTATAATATAATTTATATTTTAACTAACCCATTTAAAATATATCTTAATTTAACCCAAACATTAATGTAGAATCCATATGATGCTTTCATTTTATAAATTAGTATTATACTTAGAAATAACATAGATTATTCAATATGGTAATGCACTTATTATAATTTAAATCCAGCTATTTAAATAATATCTACCATGAAAAAAAAAATATATATATAAAAACATAAATATTAATTAAATTAAATGATCTAATAATAAAATAAAATAAATAATATAAAACTAAGAGATATGTTTATTAGTGTACTATATTTAATAAATATTTAATATTTACTAAAATTAAATATGTTTAACATATTAATATTATATTGTATTGATTAACCCATTGTAACATCCTTGATAATTTTAACTTTTGTTACAACCCCAATAATATTAACTCCATATAATCATAACAACAATTATAGAATTTGCCCGCATGTAAATTTTAATTTATGAATGACTTTTAACTAAGATGATCCTATGCAGCACATGCTCTTAATATGAGTTATAATTTAGCGAAATATATCAACAGTCAAAAGTTGAAAATTAACGTTAAATTTTAAAATATGAATGACATTAAACTAGGATAATCCTATGCAGCAACGCACACAATAGGATTCATAGTTTAGCCAAATATATCAACAATCAAAAGTTGATTATCATTTTTATCAAGGAGATTTAAAAAAAAAAAAAAAAAAAAAAAAAAAAAAAAAAAAATACAGACATTTAACCCAAATTAAATCTATATTTATATGTGTAAAATTGATTTAACTAAATAGTAAGGATATCCATAAACTTGTGCAATTTGAAGGATATGTTTTAAATTTTGATTTTTAAAGTTATTTGAACAAAGATTATTAATTCTATGTGCAAAATTTAGTAAAATATTTACAAATACTGATTTATGTATACATGACAAATAGTTAGTAAATAAGTTAACCTTAAAAGTAAAATCATTTCGCTTGTCATAAATGTCAAACAAAAGTTTATTATCTTTAAGAATTATCTTAAGATCAAGAAAATTAATTTCATTATTTGCCATAACATTGAAACTATAAGTTAAATTTTTATGATATTTTATAGGTAATAAATAATTTGAATTACTATTAAAATAGAAGACAATAATGTCATCTATATAACGGTATATTTTACAATTAGCAATATTAGAGTTACGTTCATAATAATATAAATACAATTCTGCAAGAATTGAAGAAACAATGCCACCTTGAGGGAGTCCACAGCTTTGTATATATATAGTATCATTAAAAACAATATAATTATAATGGAGAATAAATTTAGTTAATGTTTTAAAGTAATTTAACGAAATTTTATTTTTTAATTTAATAGAATCCTTGTATTCCTTATATAATAAATTTACTATCTTGAACATATCGTTAATATCAATGTTATTAAATAAGTCATTAAAATCAAACGTCTTCATGTATTTTATGTTATTTAAATTTTTAATATTATTGACAAGTTGAAAACTATTTTTTATGCTATACAAATTATCTTTTTGTTTTGTAAGTTCAAACAATTTAGTGAGAATACTTAATAAAAATTTGCTTGCATTATTGTTATAAGTATTACAACCGATTGTTACAGTTCTAAATTTTAAAGGAGTTTTGTGGAATTTAGGTATAACAACTATGTATGGATAATTAAAGTTATAGTTTTTAATTTTTAGTAATTTATAAAATTGAAATATATGTCGATTATTAATGATTTTATCTAGATTAGTTATTTTAAAGTTTAAATTTGTATTTATAGCTTTAGTTATTAACTGCGAATAATAATATTTGCAGATGAAAGCATAATTGTTTGGTGATTTATCAACATATGTAATAATAAATTTGTTTTGTAAATTCGTTATTTCACTATTTAGTTGTTTAAAATTAAAATTATATATGTCCAAATTCCTATGAAGTTCAGCATTTAAATTACTTAAAACATTTAATTTCCATTCATTAAAAAATTCAAGAGGTTTATTATAATCTATTGATATTTTATAAATAAAAAGGTCAAGATCCAGATTAAATTGTTTTAAAATAGAAAAAATTGTATAACATGAAGGTAATCGAAATTTAGTCCCATTAGTCATAAGATTACGCAAGTAATCATTCTCTACAATATTAATATCCCCTGTAATAATGTGACCATGTACCTTATCTACATAATTGCTATAATTAGGATTATTACATAAGCAAGGAGGTTTATCATTTGATGTTAGAAATTTTGCAAATTTATTGTAATTGAAAATCCTACGTCCTAATGTAACGTTGTATTTGTACGATTTATGTATTGTAAAATTTTTTATGGGGAATTTGTTCTCAATGTTATTAATTACATTGTGTATATTTATTTTATTAAGTACAATATTGGAAAAAGTAATTATAAGTAGAGTGTTGTTAGTTTTTTTGTAAGTGTTTTTTGAAATTTTTACATTAAGTTGATTAATTCTAAATAATAAAAGATCAAAATAAACATCACTAAAATGTGGCGATAGATTTAATGATAAAAAAACTTTATAATACTTATTAAGATTTTTCTTTTTGATCGAAAAAATATTTTTCCTAATATCAAGCCAATTGTAAGAATTATTGAATTCATATTCCAAATTAGATAACTGCCGTTCAATATCATTACTAGAGATATACTGTGAACTATTACAATTTTTACCCCTTTTTGTACGTGTAGTTTTTGTATTTGCTGTATGATTTAATATAGCATAAGTGCTACTGTAATGTTCATGTTTAGTAGTATTAGTATAAACAAGGTTTGTACGATTAAATAATTTAGAATTAAGACCATAAGGATATAATGAGTTACGAGATTTGATAAAAATTGATTCATAAAGTAGTCTATCAGTGAAATTTTTGTGCATACTTAAGATTTTTATTGTAATATCTTTAAAGTCATGTTGTCTAAAGTGCATGTGCTCAACATTTATAGAATTATTTTTAATAATATCCTGTCTATATATATAGTTTTCGATTTAGTTTTCGAGAAAAAAAAATCATATATTTGGGGCAGAAGTTTGAAGCTCTGTTTTTGCAAAAAAAGTCAGATGTTTCTTAATCTAGGAAAATAGAATATAGACACGAACAAAACTATACAGTCCTCTAAGTTACCCACGATTCCGATACGGGTTCTTTATCTAGAAACCTCGGAAACCAATCTATTTTCAAGATTAAATATATATATATATATATATATATATTCTTTCCAATATATTATTTACCAATCTATTTTCATGAAGAAGTTGCTATATTTTGAGGATACTGTATCATTCTTGTGAGTAAAACATTTTTTCTACAATTTAAGGGTTCAAAATTCCAATATTATTTCAAAAATGATATCTGGTGTTTATATAGTGTGGTGATTTATAAAGATTTTAGGATAATCGTTGTAAGTGATATATTATATATTTCTTAATGGTTTTTTATTTACATTTTACATATTTCCAATTTTAAATTTTTCCAATTGTTGTCTGGTAATAATTCAGTATACTTGGCTGATTCTACTGTACTTAGCATCATGCCAGTAGAATTATGAAATACTGAATTATTTTTAAAACACATGTGGGTGCAGCCAAGCTGACGAGTACATCCACATATGTTTTTTCATATCCAATTCTTGATTGGTTCTCTTGTGGTCCATTTTTTCCACTGAATAATGTTCATAATTAATTTATTAATCCATTTGTGTTTACATAATAGCAACTCCAATTTATAATTTTTTTCCCCTTTCTCTCTCTTTCTTTTTAAATGTTCTTCAGGTATGAGTAAATTTGGCTAATTACCATTGAAGCACATGCTATGGTAATTTTATGATTGCACAAGTTAATTATTAGCTATGTGGTATTCTGATTACACAATATCATTAATTATCTCTTAGTAGATTTTAGTAGAATATATTCTTTCCAATATATTCTTTATCAATCTATTTTCAAGATTAAATATATATATATATATATATATATATATTCTTTTAATCTTGGAAATAGATTGGTTTCCGAAGTTTCTAAAGATAAAGAACCCGTATCGGAATCGTGGGTAACTTAGAGGACTGTATAGTTTTGTTCGTGTCTATATTCTATTTTCCTAGATTAAGAAACATCTGTCTTTTTCTGCAAAAACAGAGCTTCAAACTTCTGCCCCGAATATATGATTTTTTCTCTCGAAAACTAAATCAGTGTGTATCACAATTTTCAAACAATGATATTGAAAATAATATTTTATTTACATTCTTCAAGACAAGCAATACAGTTATATTTTCTGTGACACACTTCAATATGATCCAAAGGTATCATTTAAAAAGGAAAAAGAAGAAATATTCGTCATTTTTATTTTTATTTTCAGTGAGAACGTTTCGATTTTCCTGAAATAAATTCCGTATAATATGTATTGATCTTTTTTTTTAAATGAAATATCATTCTTGAGTGGTTTGAGTATAACGAATAGTTGAAAAATTTCAACTCTGATTTTATTAACTATAGTCAGTTTGAAACACCTTATTTCAATTTATTAGCACAATTTTTAATTTATATTCTCTTAGACAAACAGCAAACTGACATTTTTATTTGTTGTAAATTAAATTCAACATGAGCCAAAGATATTTTTTTTAAATATATATTTGATATTTTTCATATGAAAATGGTTTTGGGGTATGATTAGTGGGTAATATAAAAAAATATATATATATTAAATATAAAAAAATAAACTGTTACAGGTTTTAATTAAAACTAGTTTTCACTATGTTCTGTACACCGGGAAATTTGTTCTGTAGAAGGCCGGGTTAGATCGCCTGATGATCTTAAAAGAAATACTTTAGTAAAAATATATTAAATATAAAAAATATATTAGAGTTTCTAATTAAAAATGGTTTTCACCTATCATCTGTACACCGGGCAATATGCTCTGTAACCCGAGAAATCCAGTTGGAACGCCTAATGATCTTAAAAGTAATAATTTTTTTCTTAAATATATTAAATATAAAAAATCTATTAGAAATTTTAATTAAAAGTGGTTTTTTACGTTCTGTACACCGCGTCATTTGCTCTGTAACCCGAGGAGCCCGGATTGAATCACCTGGTGACCTTTAAAATAATAATTTATTTGTATTTTCCTAAACAAACAGTAACATTTTATTTTATTTGACATAGTAAATTAAACATGTCCCAAAGGAAGAATTTAAAAATATTTAAAAATAAAAGAGATATTTGTCATTTTCTCTTTTGTTGTTGTTGCAGAAAATTTTTCTATGGATGCATGGTGAATTTTTTAAGCGATACCTCAAATACTTTTCTTAATGTTCGCAAATTGGTGAAAAAAAACCCACTCGTTGTCATCGGCAAAAGAGAAATAACCACTTTTTCGCCGCTATGTACCTTAGCATTTTATATATATAGATGTGTGTATTGCCAAAAGCAAAAATGCAAACTCTTGCACCGAAAACGTGACTTTTTTTCCCCAGAAAATATAACGAAAATGTGTCACAATTTCCAACTAATCAACTTAAGAGTATTATTTTCCTTGTACTCTAGAGGGAAAATATTAAAATTGTTTCATTTGGCACAAAACAAATTGAACTTATGCCAGTGATATCATTATTTATTATTATTATTTAAAAGAACAGAAATATTTCCATTTTTCTGTTTATTTTTAGGAGAAAATCAATTACTCGATCATAAATTTCGTATAAGGTGTAATGATCATTTTTCATTAAATAAAAATTTTAAATGGTTTGAGTAATGCGATTTCAAGTAGTTATTTTAGCAGGTACTTTCTTAGGAAGACAACTAATCTACTGTATGCAGTACATTGTTTCATTTTTAGCACAATATGTAGTTTAATATATTTTCCGTTGTAAAGAAATAGCTTTTAAAGATACGATGAAATTTTATCTTTCTTATACAATGTTCTTTTATAAAATTTAAAATTTTGGTAGTTGCTGGCAAATATTATTTGACATTTTTTTTTCTAGTATGTGAATTTGCTAGAAACAAAACTTGAGTCTTCTGTACAGAACACGTGCTTCTTTTTCTATGCCAATAAAATCAAAGTGCATCAGAATTTTTAAGCATTCTCTGTGAGATCCTTGACGAAATTTAGAGTTATGTTTTATTTGACACATATTGAAATGATCATGCGTCAAATGTACATAATAATAATAATAATAACAATAACAATAAATATTTGTTTTACTATTATTATGTCAGCGAGAAATTAATGTCCAGTCGTAATTCCATACAATGAGTAGTGGTCTTTATATATATATATATATAAGATATAATTTTTTGATGGCTTAAGCATAACGAATGCTTGTAATTTTTTCATTTGATTTTCTTAACTACAATAAATAATATATTTAGTTTATTTTTAGCATAATTTATGCTCTTCTAAACAAGGCTACATTCTATTTGGTACAATATAAGTTTAACACATGCTAAAACTAATATATTCTTCTATAAATATGTAAACTTAATTTTTTTCAAAAATTCTTAAAGGTGTGTATAAATGATAAAAAAAAACATTAACAATATATTTTAAACATTTTTCAAATAGAATATAAAATCCTATTTAAAATAATTAAACTTGAGAACAGCAATTTTAACTACCCAGTTGATCGACTAGCCTCATTCTCATCAGTAGATGGAAAGACTGACAAACTTTGACCAACCCAATATGGGGTTGGTCAAAGTTTGTATTTTAAAGTTTTAAAGGTAAAAAATCCGCCGATTTCGAAAGGTGTGCCACACTTACATTCAACGTCATCTAAAATAAACTCCATTGATATAGAATTAATCTTGATATGAAAATATAAACCTAAGCTTCCAAGCTCAAATAGAAATCAAATTAATTTCAGGTAACATCAATAGCTGAATAAAATCTTCATCATATTTTCATTCATTAAAATTTTATATAATGTCTTGCAAACATAAAATGCAAGGACCGTCTTCACCTACTTTCGTCTAGCAAGGAAAGGCAAGGAAAGTCAGGGATATAAAATTCAAATTGTCAGCTTCTCATAATACTCAAGATCGAGGAATAGTCGCCCAACAGACGACATCGTTTCCGAACAAAAATGAATTTAAAAATGTGTCATAAAGTAGCCAGTCTGGATTTGAGAACAGCTTTAAAAGTGCTATGCACTGCAAAAAATAACTGTTTGCGCGGTAGCGTATTACTGCTTGCGCGGCAGCGTATTACTGCTTATTTTACTATTTAATACTGTTAATTTTACGGTGTAATACTGGCAGCTGGGGTGCCAGTTTTATACTGTAAAATCAACAGTTATTTTTTGCAGTGTGGTATCCAACCTGAGCTTCCCGGGTTACAGAACATTGATGAAAACCATTTTGTTTAATTGAAAACTTTAAGTGTTTTAATAGATTTTTTTTAGATTGCCTACTGACAACACATTTTTTAACTGAACTATATATTTAGCATATTAAAATGTGTTTGTAGAATATAAATGAATTCCTATACAGGGCTGCGAAAAAACTGGATAAATTACTGTCTTATGGATGGTAATTGCTGGTAGTGGGATTTTAGTTCTGTAATGAGTTTTAGCTTAATATGTGGTATGTATAATCATATATTGATCATATAGCAGGCTTTACAAATAAATTCAAGCGCATTTCCGTTTATTATCAGCAGTTGCTGAAGATGAATTTTTAAAATGCGTTTTCTAGCTGAAATTAATTTTAACATAATATGTCGTGTATACAAATTTCTGCGAAAAGAATTCGAATACATTACCAACTGTTGACCGTAATTGCTGAAATTGGCATTTAAAATGTGTTTTGTATGTTTATTTATTTATTAAAGTATCTCCTTTCACCTTACCAAATGGTTAAGTTTCGTTACGGTATTCTGGAGTGTTCGAAAGTGTTTAATAATCTATGCGTAACGCATGATATTTCTTTCTTGTTTAAATTTAAACTTCAGAAATATATCTCCATATGTCTCCTTTAACAAGTTTTGCAATGTCATATTAAAATTCCCATTGATACATTTGGATGTACAGCAGATAAATCTGAATTTTGTAAGAATTTTATGAAACTCTGCATAAAAATTATAATTTATAATGATTTGAAAAATTAAATTTATCTGAAAAGAAAGTTTTACATGGTTTCTTATAAGCAAAAAATTTATCGATAACTGTATTTTTCTTTTGGTCAACTTTGATATAAAAGCTTATATTATTAAATTCAACCAATATTTTTTCACAACACAGCATACGTATTTGTTGCTTTATTAACTGTTATTAAATAATGAAATTACTTTTCAAATCCTTAATATCATTAAAATAATTTTTAGCAAATTCTTGATATTCATTTTTGCCACTAATTATATGGCTAAAGTCAGGATCACGAAAATTAGAGAGTAGATTGCTGTTATGACATAGACAGACAATAAGAAAGGATTTTTAAAAATCTTCCCCCCCCCCCCCCCCCCCTCCCGAATAGTCCAGTCATTTGTAGAAAATAAAGGAAAGTTTTGGTATAGTTTTGATATTTGGTTCCTTTATGTTTTTTGGGTCGCTAAACACGAATCTGAGGTTTTCCAACAAAATTTTTCTCGGAAAAACATTTTTTTTTTTTTTTTTTTTTTTTACAAAAAACCTGTAAAAAAAGACTTTTTTTTTGTTTTTTCAAAAGAACTACAAAACTATGCATTCTGCGTGAAATTCAACAGTATACGAATTAAAGATAATAAAATTTTCTACATTTTACGCATTGAGAGTTTTTTTCTTTGATCAATAGTTTAGCCGTAAGAGTGCCCCAAAAATGGGTGTTAAAAACAAAAAATTGTAAAAAACGGGAATTACGGCACTGTACGTCGATGTAACATGGAAACTAACCATTTTACGCAAACTTTTAACCATTAACGATACTAAATATTATAAGATTAACTATATTTTATGCATTTGAGGTAGAAGAAAATTGCGTATCCGGTGCCAGGGGGAGGTGGGAGCAGTGGAGCAGCACCACCTTCTCTCATGAGTCGAGGGTGCTCCTCCTCTGGAGAGCTCGTACTCAAAGAGGAGATAAAATTCCGAGGGGCTAAAAGACAAAAAACTGTTAAAAATGAGAATTACGGCCCTGTATGTTGATGTAACATGAAAATTAACCATTTTAAGCAAATGTTGACTAATAATACTAAAAACTATGTGATTAACTACATTTCACAATGAAGTTGCCTGATAATAAATACGCCGACTCATTATCAATCATTATTTAATTATAAATAATTATGTACATTAGTAACAAACATTAGTAAGTATATTTACATAAAGTAAAAAAGCAAAAATCTTATTTCCGCTTTCTTTTATTGGAAGGCCCCTGCTGTTCATTGACATCTACAACATAGAAAATAGACGTATAGAATTAGTATTTTTTTTTTTATTTATTACTAATATTATACAATAACTGTTTTGTTGATGGTAAATATTTCATAACTTGTGGCATTGCTTGTTCCTCTTCCATTGGATCCACGGATTCAATGGGTGGGCAATCCATCTCCAGCTCGGTTTCAAGGTATAACTCGTTTTCCTCGTCTTGATTCACCACTGAGATGTTGTTGCAGTTCCCTTCACAGTTGAGACACATGTTGGAACACCAAAGACCTGCCTTCTTGAACTCACAATTTTGTTGGCAGTTCTGTTTGCACTTACAGGATACAAGCTTCAACAAAGCAGGGGGTAGTACAATACCGTTTATGCAAGGAAAAATAATGTTCCTCAAAATTCTTGTGAATAATCCAGATGTTGCTGACGTTGTTAAAGTATTCAAAGACTCGAACGCAACTCAGGAGATGATTGCAACTGGGGAACGTTTCCTTATCTCGCTGTACGGCTATAGTTGGATGAATGTGCCTTCTCTGAACAACCTACGTAAAATTTCGTACAAGAACTCATCCTTTAAATACAGTTCTAATATTGCTGTTTTACCACCATCTGCAGCTTCAGCACGACAACACTCTTTAAGAGTATATCACCAGGTGCAGCAATGCTGCGAGTTGAAAAAAAATGCTGAAGAGTGGGGATGGAAGAAAACAAATATTGGCCTTGAGCCTTTACTTACTGTACTACCCCCTGCTTTTTTTAAGCTTGTATCCAGTAAGTACAAAAAGAACTGTCAACAAAACTGTGGGTGCAAGAAGGCAGGTCTTTGTTGTTCAAACATGCGTCTCAACTGCGAAGGGAACTGCAACAACATCTCACTAGTGGATCAAGACGAGGAAGACGAGTTATACCTTGAAACCGAGTGGGAGATGGATTGCTCTGCTCACCCATTCAATCCGTGGACCCAATGGTAGAGGAACAAACCGTGCCACAAGGTATGAAATATTTACCACTAAGAAAACATTTATTTTATAATATTGGTAGTAAATAAAAAAACACTAATTCCATACATCTATTTTCTATGTTGTAGATGTCGATGAACAGCAGGGGCCTTCAAATAAAAAAAATGCGGAAATAAGATTTTTGCTTTTTTACTTTATGTAAATATACTTACTAATGTTTATTACTAATGTACATAAATATTTATAATTAAATAATTATTCATTATGAGTTGTCGTATTTATAATCAGGCAATTTAATTGTGAAATGTAGTCAATCACATAGTTTTTAGTATCATCATTAGTCAACGTTTGCTTAACATGGTTAATTTTTATATTACATCGACGTACAGAGCAGTAATTCCCGTTTTTCACAGTTTTTTTGTTTTGACCCCCTCCCAATTTTACCTCCTCTTTGAGTACGAGCTCTCCGGAGAAGGAGCACCCTCGATTCATGAAAAGAGGTGATGCTGCTCCACTGCTCCCACCTTCCCCTGGCGCCGGATACGCACTTTTCCGCTACCTAAAATTCATAAAATATAGTTAATCGTATAATATTTTGTATTATTAATGGTTAAAGTTTGCGAAAAATGGTTCGTTTCCATGTTACATCGACGTACAGTGCCGTAATTCCCGATTTTAACAGTTTTTTGTTTTTAACACCCATTTTTGGGACACTCTCACGGCTAAACTATAGAAAAAAGAAAAACTTTCAATACATAAAATGTAGGAAATTTTATTCTCTTTAATTCATATATTGTCGAGATCACGCAAAATGCATAGTTTTGGAGTTATTTTGAAAAAACAGAGAAAAGTCCGTTTTTTTACAGGTTTTTTGTAAGAAAAACGTATTTTCCGGAAAACATTCTGTTGGAAAACCTCAGATTCGTGTTCAGCGACCCAAGAAACATAAAGGAACCAAATATTAAAACTACACCAAAACTTTCCTTTATTTGCCCTTTTTTAGTGCCTAATGCCTGGACTAGAAGAGGGTTAAAGGAGGAATGGAACGTTTTAGGTCATTTCGCCATATCTCAGCAGCAGTTTTAGGTTGGAGCATGAAATTCAGGATAACAAATCAACTACAAAAACATGTATTTCAGCAATTTTAGAAATTCACACACGAAGGGGGTTGAATGGGGGAGTCGAACGTTTTAGGTCATTTCGCCATATCTTACCAGTAGTGTTAGGTAGAAGCTTGAAATTCAGGATAATAAATCTTCTAAAATGTAGTTAAACACGTATTTCAATGATTTTAAAAATCCACGCAGTAAGGGGCCCGCGATTTTAAAAAAACAGAGAGGGGGTCGAACGTTTTAGGTTATTTCGCCATATTTTGGCAGAAGTTTTAGGTAGGAGCATAAAATTCAGAATAACAAATTTACTAAAAAAATTGTTAAACACGTATTTCAACGATTTTAGAAATTCACCCCTAAGGGGTTAAACGAGGTGATCGAACATTTTAGGTCATTTCGCCATATCTTAGCAGCAGTTTTATGTAGAAGCATGAAATTCAGTTATCAAATCTACTAAAAAAAATCGTTAAACACTATTTTAGCAATTTTAGAAATTTTAACGATTTTAGTTCCTTCTAAGGAGGTTAAACATCGGATATGAACCAGAATATCGAAGATTAGATGAATAAGACAACTATTGCTGATTTTTTATTAGGTATTTTGCGTAAGACATTTTTAAAAGGATTTTTTTTTAATCATTTATAAAGATGGGGGATTTAGTATGATTACGTGAAAATAACATACGTTTTCTGTGATTGTCATTTTGACTGTTTATGGATGTGAATGCGTTATTGTGATCGGCGTATTTGTAGGATATTACATTTTTACTTATGTTACCCAGAAGGCCAAGGTTAACTCGGCCGAAGTCGGGTGGTTCTTTTACATTAAGATAAATTTATTAGTTTCAATATGTACATAAACAGAAAAAAGTATTTATCACATTTGTACAAACTTTTATTTAAATTATAAAATTTATAAGCACTGCAATTTTGTCTCACTCCCGCTTTTATCCGATTTATAACAGTTTTTTTTTTTTTTTTTAATTACCTACCCATCTATATCCTACATTGTAGTCGACACATTGCTCACCCGCGCGAAGCCGGGACCGGTCACTAGTGTTGTATAAATAAGAATGAATAAGTTAATAATAGCCTGCACTTAAATTATTTTATAAACGAATAGTAAAGATTTAATATTTTATAATTTTCTTTTAATCTCTTGACCAAGCTTGGTTTTGACATAGGCCCAAGACATAACGTAAAAAAAAAGGACTAACAAAAATAAGGGTTTTTAAAGCTAATAATTCTTTAAAATAAATAAAAGTTCTGTTTCACCCTGGCTTTTAAGCCATCTTGTAAGAGCTTTTAAACTTTTATTTTTCTCAGGTCATCCGGTATCCGCTAAGACTAACATTTCCTCCTCCTTATGCTTTTAGTGAAAAACATTTTACTTTTCAACTACTGGATTACTAAAATTACAAATATGTAGGAATCTTAAATACGAATATACTTCAATATTTTATATTTTAATGCAGTCACTTAAAAGAAAAAAAAATGTGGTTCTATTTATGTTAAATCAATCAGATTATGGCAAAGTATGCAATATCAAGTTGTTAGTCGAAAAGTTTATGTTTCAGTGACCTCAGGAGAAAAAAAAAGTGGGTATAAAAAATTTATTTTATGTATTTGAAAATAGATATATTTGACTGAGTAGTATTGAATGTATTGCTGAGTAAATTTAAAAACTTTGGAGAGAAATCAAACTGTTGTAAAGGGGAAAAAATATATATGAAGAAAATATTTTGCAGTTATATGAAGTTTAAGTTATATGAAAACATTTTGAATTGAATTTTTTTACTGTCATTCAGTTGTCAAGTATGTCGTCTTAAATCGGCTATTTCACATGAATTTATTTTTTCAAGCACGTTTTATAGATTAACCAATAATTCTTCATTCCATCCAAAAGATAAAGAGAAAAAGAAATGATTACTTACTAGAAATGTAACTATACGCATTTATTGATTAATCTATTAAACCAAAACTTTAAAAGATTTTCTTTAAATATTATTTATACGCAAAAAAGTATTTACCGAAAAAATTCAATTTATTTGAAAATGTGTGCCAGTTTTTGAAATCTGCATAAAATATCTTTTAGCTCTTTAAAACTTTAATGCCATAAAACCTGAATATTTTACCTTTCTAATAATCGATGATAAAATCAATGTATTTTCTTTGTAAAACTTTTATCGTGTGAAAGAAAATGAATCAAAACTGACCTGATTTGCACGAATACAGAAATTACCGAATAAAATATTTTAAAGTATTAAATTTCTTATTTCTAATTAAATATTCTGAAAAAAAATTAATTTAAAAAGATCATATCATTACTGTACCTTTATCATAACACAGGATTTTTTTCGTATATTGAACAAAACAAAGTTAATTATCCATGTACAATATCTAATAAATTTTCTTTTTACTGGATACAAATGTGACCTTTTCATAAATCTAATTAGTTTTTCTGATACATTTCGCGTTGAGAAATCTTCAGATAACGAATTTACTTACTTTACTTATTTATGAACAGAATATTTATCATATTTTCATAATGTTATCAGAAAAAGCGCCAATAAAATGATAAGTTTTAATAAAAGCAAACACTGAGACAATGTATCTACATGAAACATTTTCTTGTTGCAAATTATTGAAGTAATTACTGCGGGTTTTTTTTTATTGCAATATTTACATCTATTGAGCTCTGAAAGTATATTAAATAATGGTGATTAATATTTTTGGTGTAAGTAAACGTGAGTATTATTTAATTAAGAAAGTTGATTAACGTATACAGAGTGAATCAAAAGTCTTTGAGCACCATTTCAATTCCGAAATCGAAAAGAAAATTAAATATTTGATTGCCTCAGAAAGAAAGGGAACAGAAGATTATCTTTTACGCTATGTCCGGAATATAGCAGCCATTTTAAAGTCCGCCATATTGAATGAAGTTCACATTTTGCAAATAGGAAGGATATTATCAAATAACATCGCCATGTTCTGAAAAATCGATTACCCCAATCAGATTTTCCACAGCTAGGTTTAGGAATATTGTTTAGGAATAATCAAAGGCGAAAGTTAGTAAAGCAAGTGCTTCTTAAAAAGCCTTTGCTGTGTTGGAGGATATATTTAATACGTTGCTCTTACCGTTGAATACACATCTGAAGTAGTGCTGGGCATAACGATTATTTTGATTATTCGAATGAATCATTCGGGCATGTGCAGAAGCATATCTGTCAAACTTCAAATTTTTTTTAATTCAATTACTACCAGAAATTTTGAAAACAAAAAAGTTTCTGAGAAACTTTTTTTTTTTCAAAATTTCTGGTAGTAATTGAATAAAAATTTTTTTGAAGTTTGACAGATATGCTTCTGCACATGCCCGAATGATTCATTCGAATAATCAAAATAATCGTTATGCCCATCACTAATCTGAAGGCGTTTAATCGACTTGATCCTTACTTCTCGTGGATTTTCAGAACATACATTAGTTGCTCTACATGACTTCAGATATCAAAGTATATATATTATACAAATATTAAAGTGAGATGTGCATCTTTATTAATTTGAATATTTTATGGGGGTTTTCTTACTCGTTTGCATTTTGACGCTTTCTTTAAAATCTTTCAGAACAAAAATTTTTAATGTTGGTCGATCAAAGTGACCATGAAGTTTCTCATAACAATTTGTAAGCTGATATCTGCCCTTTTGTTTCAAAGAGAACAACGTGATATTTTACCCTGAGTCCAATTTTTGTTTCGAATGCAGCAAAAGATAGTATACGTGTTTAAAAAAACATACTTTATATAACATTGGCAAGCGTGACTGAAAGCTAATATTTTTCAATTTCGCCTAATGTTTTTAAATAGGAAAGTTTAGAGATGCAAGATGAAGGAATGATTTCCTCTTCCCAACCCTATGTAAGATTAATAACATTTCAGCGGCAGTTTATACGCCCAAATGGGTAGAAAAATTAGAAATGGATTATTTGTGCACTGGTATTGACAAATTTTCCGCGTTTTAGATGCCATATAAAGGTTTAAAATAATTCATTTCTAAAACTCTCTCTTAGAAAAAAATATCTATGAATAAAATATTTATGCATTACATTTGAGTCTACACTGTTAAAAATTCGTAACAAACTATCCAGTCATTCGACTGTTTTTTATAGAAAACGGCTACTTAACCGTAATTTTAATCGATCCTGACCAATGAAAATGCTTCAAATTAGGGTCAAGTAACCGTTATTTAGAAAAAGAGTTGAACGACTGGACAGTTTGCTGCAGGTTTTTAACAGTGTAAAGCAAGTTAAAAATTTCAGGGAAATACAAACTCATTACCACAATAATAATAACTAGCGTAAATGCCCGTCCTAGGACGTTGGGTAGAAATCGTGTATTTTACTTTAAATTTGGAATATTTGATAAAAATATTCACATACTATTCATCGACAATGAGAAATACTGACCTGAAACGGGGCGTAAACCACAGCTCAGAGCCTAATTAATGGGCCTTTGGGGTTTTAACAAGACATTTATAATCTGATGTAAGTAAAATGACAAAACCGAGGAGAAATTACAGATATATCTTAATTAGTAAAAGGAAACAGATATAGATTGAATGCAATATCAGTAGTTTTTACTGACTTGTACTGTATTTCTCTGTCGTTATCAAAAAATCGTAGTCTACTTTTGGACGCCAACCAAAACCCAATTGCAATATTTAGAAATGTATAACGATGATGACAACGAGCAGCGCTATCAATTCAGCTAATTCTAATTTATATTTTTATAAATATCGATGTGTTTTTTCAACTATTTACATAAACCAAACTGTGTATGCCTACACAACTCTCAATCTGAATTATTATACTATAGATATGGATATGGATGTATTTTTTTTTTTTAAACTCTGCGAATATAAATAACAATTTACGTATTACATAACTCTCAGTTTACTTTTTTTTTTCACTACAGATACAATGTTTTTCAATTATGAACATAAACCAAAACCTGCCTGTTTATTATCAGAGAAGGTTAAAAACTATCTACCTATTCTCTTTAATTATCTTTTAATCGGTAAACATATTCTATGAATAATTAGCTACATAAAAGATTCACAATTTTCTTACGTCTATTCTCAAATCCAAACTGCCTAATTTTCTGACACATTTTTAAATTCATTTTATTTCTCAAACGCATAGAATTTGCAGGTTCTCTTATTCAGAAACCATGTAATCGAACATTTTTCCCAGATCGTTCAGAAAATGATGACAAAGCGCTGGAAAGGGAAAAAAACAGCCCTACTGGGACAGCAATCGCTTATAGCTCAAGTTATAATTAATTTATCGGAAAATGACAAAAACTGTTCGATTACAAATCACTTCAATAACCATGCCTGTAAGTAACATGCTTTTATGTTTAAAAATTTAAGGTTAAACTTATAAGGTAAAACGTGTAATTTGCCTTAAGTGGGGTGCAGAAAAATTGGCAATAATTCAAGAAATATTATTTAAATAAATAGATAAGCATAAAGACGGATTAAACCTTTAATATGGTGTACCGTTATATTCTTTCCGAATTTTTTGTGAGAATAATATACTTAACGGATTTTAGATTTCTATTTTCTATTTAGATTTCTATTTGGTGCTTCTGAATATATTCTGATATAAAAAGAGAGAAAATTTAGAATGTGTGAATTAAAATTTTCTGAGCACAGCTATAAATACCAAACACTTAAATATTTTTCACTTAAAAATGTAAGGGATTTGCAATATTTTGAACCAACTTTCTGAAATGAAACAAATCACATTTTTCTAGTCATTGCATAAATGGATAGTTTATCAATACTAACACCGCCCCATGACTTGTTAGGTAATAATCCTCCGAAGGGCCATGGTCAACCCAAAAGAAGAAACAGATTTTTTTTCCCTCACAATCCTGAAAATTTAAAAAAATATTCTCACGCACCAAAGTTATTTGATAAATGGGCGTCTCATCCCGAATCACCAGTGAAGCATACATCCCAGATGCAAGTGGAGCTTTTTTCCTTTCAATACAGTATAGATGCCACCGCCAGTAACTCTGAAAGCAGGAATAAATATGGTTACAATAACACATTTGATACTTGTTTCAACAGCATTCACTAAGTATTTCATGAAAAATTTCTAGTAAGTACATTATATTTCATCTTCAACTTGTCTGTATATTACAAGAACATACAATAAAAGCCAAACTTACCTTTCTTTAATCGATAAAACATTGCCGCGCATGCGCGGCAGCGTATTACTGCTTATTTTACTATTTATTACTGTTAATTTTACGGTATAATACTGGCAGCTGGGATGCCAGTATTATACTGTAAAATCAACACTTTTTTTTGCAGTGTATAGTATAATCAATTTTTTAATTAAATTATAAAGCTTATTCCAAATATTTCAATATAGGCATAAAATTAGAAAAAAATTTAATATGAAATCAAAGTCTTTCTATTTTATTTTATCCATAAATGATATTCCTTTCTTAATTGAATTATAAAACTTATTCAAAATCTTTCGACATGTACATAAGTTTATTTTATTTTATTTATTTATTTTGTTTCAAGCAATATTTTTTTCTTACGTCCCACAAATATAAATTAAAGAAATAAATTTCCAAGAAAATGCTGCTTTGGTTGAATAAAATCACTTCTATGCCTGAAATATGCTTAAAGAATGAATTTATCAAAGTAGTTTATTCAAAAACCGAAAAAGTTAAAGTATTTTCAATTTATTTTTTAACTCTTTCATTTTGATATCCGTTACAGAAAATTTTCATATTTTAGTATTTATGTTATTCACTTTTTGGCGTATCCTATGGGCACGTCACATAAAAGAGTAGTCAGAGAGACAAAATTCAGATAGAATACAAGTTTATTCAAAGTCAATAATAAGAGGCCGATGAACTGGAGCTGGGGAAAAAGTAAGTTAATTCTGGTCAAATAAGTCTCAAATAGTAAACTGAAAGAAAACCACTAAAATTCAAATTCAATTACGTAAAAATGGCTACTCTAACAATTCTCCGGAAAGTTCCCCTTTGACAGCTAGAAACGCTGAAAACACTAAATTATAATGTCACTTGCAAAATATGGTAATATCACTGAATATCTCATGAATTCTAATTTCACTTTATTGAAAACACTAAACGTCTAACGTCTTACCACGACGTCGAAGCTCTTCGTCGAAGAATCACTAGAAAGAACTAAAAGGTTCCTACAATTCAGGCTGACTCACGTCACCATTTAATTGCCGGTAGGAGAAGAACGATTGGTCACGACACTTCTAGCCGCCTGGGCAACATTAGCTAAGTGGCGAAAAAATGCTTGACGAGTCAGATTGTATTATATTAGCCCTAAGAACAACTCAAAACGGGCTAACGGCATGTGTACACTGAAAAAAACTTATACCGCCTTCATCTAGAACGAATAAGTAATCATTTTCTAAATCCCTAAACTAGAAATATAGATTACTCGAGTTATGCGAATAATGTAAACAAATAAACTGAATAGGCGAAATGATCGTGAATTTCTAGTCTATAGTTTTCTAGGTGATGAAACGATACATTATATTCTGAATTGTTTGAATTGCGAGAAATTATCACTTGATTTTTAAAATAAATTCATAAACTAGAATTATAGTTACTAAAACTAACCTCTTGCGTTCACATTTATTTGCAGAGATTTTTAAATAAGTTTGACCACGATAATATGGATAAACGCCCTTGAGTTTGAATAGGAAAGACTAGAACTTTCTAGCAAAGGTAACTATAAATTATAAGGATGACATGGAACTATTTTTTCTAGAGCCACAATTTATTTTCTAGATGCCAGTGGCAGAATTTTTTTTTCAGTGTAGGTTCCAACCTCGAAATACAGGAACAACTGAAGCGCTGGTTTCAGTTACCAGGCACTGGCGAGATCCGACACAAGTCCACTGAATCAACGTTCTACACTCAAATTTGTACTGACTAATCGACCACAGCAGCCTCATTAGCATATTACCGGGAGAATCAGATACAGGGAGATTCAATCGCACAGAGAAATACCAGATATGTGGCACTTTCATGTGCAAGTGTTAGAAGTCGGACAACACGTTCACAACAAAAAACTAAACTACCCTGATAAGAAAGTAGCGAGGCATTCGCCACAATTCATATATTTTTGAATTATAAATCTGCTTTAAAAGCGAACACTTTTGGGGTTTATGAAAATACAAAATTATTCGTCTTGTACAGGACAAGAAAGGGAAGATTATGACATGCATTATAAAGGGCGTGTATGTGAAATAGTCATGGAAAGATACGTCAGTATACTCATACAAGTGGCACCCAAAAAGTAAGATCCATTGACCAATTTTTTTTTTTTTTTTTTTTTTTTTTTTTTGTTAAATGTAATGGTATAAAACACTATATTGTATATTGAAATATAAATCTTGGTCTGTTTTTTAACATAATTTCTATACCTGTTGAGAAAAGCATCTTACCGAAATATCATATTTTGTATCCTTATATTGAAGAACATGCTGCATTTGATGATATCCAAGTGGTAACAAATTGTATGACAACATCGTTAACCCGAAATCTCTAAGCCAGCAACAAAAGCAAAAAGACTCTTCCCTTACAGAGCAAGGAGTGTGGTTGTCACCACTCTGTAAAGAATAAAATAAAAGAAGATAAATATTTTTTAATCTACAAAAGTATAATATAACCAAGAACGAAAATTTACAATAACCTCTTCCGAGTTACCCACGACTGCGAAAAGCGTTCTTTGTCATTAGAAACTTCAGGGACCAATATATTTTCGAAATTTATAAAAGAATTTATAAAAACAAAGGTTTTTTTTTCGCCTTTGATTTTCGGAAACGTTTCCGAGTCGTTTTTACAGTGTATTAGTCCGTTTTCTCAAACTGGAATATTGGTTTTTTGGATGCTATCCATTCACAAATAACCATTTTCAGTTGCGTAACTGAATTTATACATCCAAGAGAAACAAAATAATAATTTTTTTAACGTTAATGTTGTTAAATTATCATGTTTTTCTGTAAAACTTGTGTGTGAAACAGGGAAATGTTTACGTGAGAATGGATAGCGTCCAAAAGATTATATTATGGGATGTGAAAAATGTTTAATGCACTATAAAAACTACTCCGAAACGTTTCCAAAAATCGGTAGCACCAAAGAAACTTTGTTTTTATAAATGCTTCTTTAAATCTCGAAAATATATTGTTTTCTGAGGTTTCTGAAGATAAAGAACGCTTTTCGGTATCGTGAAACCCGGAAGAGGTTATTGTATATTTTCGTTTGCTGTTATGTTATTGTTATATTTTCCTAGGTTAAGAAACATCTGTCTTTTATTACAGTGCAGAGATGCTGTTTCACAGCGTGTTCCTCATCAAACGGATTGTTATATCTATACTAATATTATAAAGCAGTAAAGATTGTTTGTTTGTTTGTTTGTTTGTAGGGGGTAATCTCTGGAACTACTGAAGCGATTTCAAAAGTGATGGCGGCAAATTGATGGTGACAATCCCTGCTCCAACATAGGCTATATTTTATGTCGGTGCCACTACCCCCAGGGGGGGTGCAGAAGCGAAAAACGTTCTAAAATTTCGATTTTTTTTTATACTGAAGGAGCTAGAAACATGAAATTTGGCATGGTAGTTACTTATAAGATGTAAATGCTCTCTAAGAACAAATTCTAAAAAAATTCGAAATTTAAAAGGTGTGAGATGAGCGAAGAGCGTTCTAAAACCATTCTAAATTACAATTTCAATGGAATCTCTGGAACTACAGGATCGTTTTCAAAAGTAATGTGGCAAATTGATGGTAACAGTCTCTGCTGTAACATAGGCTATATTTTATATCGGTGCCATTACCACAGGGGGGTGCAAGAGCGAGAAACGTTCTAAAATTTCGATTTTTTTTATACTGAAGGAGCTAGAAACATGAAATTTGGCATGGTAGTTACTTATAAGATGTAAATGCTCTCTAAGAACAAATTCTAATAAAATTCGAAATTTAAAAGGGTGAGATGAGTGAAAAGCGTTCTAAAAACATTCTAAATTACAATTTCTATGAAATATCTGGAACTACAGAACCGCTTTTAAAAGTGATGGTGGCAAATTGATGGTAACAGTCTCTGCTGTAACATAGGCTATATTTTATGTCGGTGCCATTACCACAGGGGGGGTGCAAGAGCGAAAAACGTTCTAAAATTTCGATTTTTTTTTATACTGAAGGAGCTAGAAACATGAAATTTGGCATGGTAGTTACTTATAAGATGTAAATGCTCTCTAAGAACAAATTCTTAAAAAATTCGAAATTTAAAAGGGTGTGATGAGCGAAACGCGTTCTAAAAACATTCTAAATTACAATTTCTATGGAATTTCTGGAACTACAGAACTGTTTTCAAAAGTGATGGTGGCAATTGATGGTGACAGTTCCTTCTGTAACATAGGCTATATTTCATGCCGGTGCCAATACCCCCAGGGGAGTGCATGAGCGAAAAACGTTCTAAGATTTCGATTTTTTTATACTGAAGGTGCTAGAAGCATGAAATTTTGCATGGTATTTACTTATAAGATGTAAATGCTCTCTAAGGACAAATTCTAAAAAAATTCGAAATTTAAAACTGTGAGATGACCGAAAAGCGTTCTAAAAACATTCTAAATTACAATTTCTATGGTAACTCTAGAACTACCGAACCCTTTTCAAAAGTGATGGTGGCTAATTTTTAATGACAATCCCTGCTCCAACATAGGCTATACTTTACGTCGGTGCCGATAATCCCAGGGTGGTGCAGGAGCGAAAAACGTTCTAAAATTGCAGTTTTTTTATACTGAAGGAGCTAGAAATTTGAATGAGCGAAAAGCGTTCTAAAATCATTCTAAATTACAATTTCTATGGAATCTCTGGAACTACAGAACCGATTTCAAAAGTGATGGTGACAATACCTGCTCCAACGTCCTCTTTAATATACAGCTATGCGTTGCTGACGACTGTGTTTTTCGCTAATCTTTGCCACAGATTAATCTCGGAAAATGAAACATTTGAAGTTACTGAAAAAAATAAGAGCTCGAAAAGTATTTGTCAAAACATTGTTAGACAAACTGCGTTTGAAAGGTAAAAAATTGTATATTTCTTGATATAAATTTCAAATCTAATGATTATGCAATTTTTCAAATATTGAATTTAAAAAATTACCAAATTTCACAATGGAGTACCATAGCGAAACCTTCACGTGTAAAAAGATAATGATAACGGCGACGTGTCCTGACGTGTATATTGGCTATAGCACGAGTCACAAATTATAGTAGCCTTATTATTATGTTAAAATATAAAAGTGAATTATGAAATGTCAATATTTTGTTTGATTAAAGATTGATTAAGAGAAATTGACCAGCGTAGCGGTCGTCGCTTGCTAGTCCTTTTTTTTTATACCGCTTGCCGGGCTTTTGCCTAGCTTAACGGGTTGATACCTGGCAACGGGGCGAGGATTCGTCTGCTCTCCGCTTGGCGAAGATGTGTTTGTTAAATCTATAGGCCGACGTGGCTTCAGTGCGTCTTGTTGCTTTAATTGCTTTTTCTTAGTTGGCCGGTTGCTAATTGATTTTTGATGAGGCGGTTCAGCACTGCGCAGTGTAGCGAAGTCATGCCGGACGGATGTGAGATGCTGGGATATTTACTATTTCCTCGCTGCATCGCTCATCCATACGTTATGTCATCGCTACTCGAGTTGGTCTCGTAATTTAGAACCTTGATCTGGTGACGAGACCTTCACCAGACTTAGGCACCCCCCAGAGGTATAATTCACAGGTAACTTGGAGGACTTTACGCCCACGACGGATTTGCTAGTCCTTTTATAAACTGGCAGGCAGTAAAGTTGCCGCCTGTTCTCCGTTTTGCTATAGTACCCCGTTTTCAAGATGGATATTTTCCTCTATTCAAAACGGAAAATTTCTGTTTTTAAAAATAAATGTGAGCAATAGCGCAACATATTTTAAAAATAAATCTAAATAATAATTTTATATACTTATACATATTTATATGGAACAAGTATTTGTATTGTATATTATACTACAGCCGTTTTTGTCGCCTTGCCTTCCCGAGGACTGAATACTCGCCATTAGAGGATGGGTGTTCTGTCCGCTGCACCATCTGGCCGTATCCAACGACTTTATTAGAGTCCAAGACATCAGTTACGAAAATTAAGCTGGATTTTTTCTGTTTTATCTCAACTGAAGAGGAACATTTTCGTTTGTCTGTCTTGGAAGGAACATTTTCATTTGTCTGTCTTGGCTTTAACATTTTGTTTTTTTTTTTTTTGTCTTGGAAGAAACATTTCCATTTATCTATCTTGGAAGGAACATTTTCGTTTTTAACATTCAACGAGTAAAATTAAAAAGAAAAATTTCCGTTTATGTCGGCAAAATTTACGTTTTACACTCAAAGTAGAAAATTTCCATTAAGTAGCAGAAATTTCTCATAAATTCACCAGTATATATACGGAATTATTTTTACAGTGGACGTTACTTTTGGTCACCAAATGACTTTTACTAGGATATATCTTACAAATAATATTAAATAAAAATGTTTTTTTATGAAAAATCATTTTTCAGAAAGAAAAAATAAATAAAGGTAAATAAAATACTTAAACTATTTTGAACTGTGACTCAGAACCAACTTAATTATTTATGAAGAAGACTCGCAAATAAATATTCTTTCGTTTCTTTGAATCTGGCTCAAAAAATCTATTTTCTGTTATTCGTAAATAATGCATCGTGCTATCCTGGAGCTACAAGACTCGAATCAATAAATAACGTATAAGAAGAGGACGTCATTCTAGCGTCGCTGTTCGATTCAATTTTCGCTAAGTTTGAAATTGAAGAAACAAAGACAATCATTTGAGCGTAAATAACGAAATCAGAAATTCCAATAATATTTTCCCTAATCACACTTCAATTTCTGCTTGAAAGGGAGGAGAATATATATTTGAAGATGCCTTTAATGTAGTTGAAGTAGTGTCATTTTTCCTTTCTTTACGACAATTCCCATTGTGTAATTTTACAAAATAATATTTCGCATCGGTTTTACTTTACTGTACTAAGATATAAAGTTATTTAACATTTGTTACTTTTTTAATAAAATATATATAAAAAATATATAAATATTTTTTTATTTATTTTTATTTTTATCTAAAACACCCTAAAATGTATGTTAAAATCTCTTTCACTCTGTTTTGTGGGTTAAGCAAAAAAACTGTTTATATCTGTTAATCGCCGGAAAAACGTCATGCCATTTATGATAAAAGCATTACGATCATGGTAAGAAACCATTGTTGTTGTGATTAAGATTATGGAAGCATTTTTTCATTAGATAAAAGTACTTTCATTTGTTGTAGAAAGGTTATCGCTATTGAACCCTGATAATGGAAAAAAACATAACTTCTACTAAACGGATCTTAAGGGTACTTACAATAGTGCTTGGCTAGTTTTGCAAGGAAACTTTTGGTATTTATGATCAACACCTTTACATGATGTTCGGTTCGAGAGTTATGGTGATATTTTGTGATGCAAGTCAATCATTCAAGTGGCAATCGAAGACATATTAGAGTCCAGCCTCAACCACTGGTTTTAAAAACATTATACGATGATCACTCTGAAAGTTTCGCAGTAGTAAAAATTGGCTGGCGGGATGGCCTTATTTGTGGCCGCTTAATTAAATATGACGCTTCACTAAGTGGTGTGTGAAATTTCTCCAGCCAAATCCTTATCACGTGGCTGTCAGGGCTAGTTGAAACCGGGTCCTGTGCTGACTCGGTCTCTCTAAGGGTGTCGATATCGCAAGAACATTCCCGCGTACTGATTTTTTGTGATTTTAAATTAGGTTTAAATAAAAAAGACTGTTTTAAAAGAATATTAAAGGATTTTCCAACTTCTCATCCTTCATATGCAACCATATTTGGATGGTTTGGTGAATTTAAGCATGTAAAATCTGATTTCAAAGATGACGCGCGAAGTGAAAGGCCCTCAACAGCATCCTCAAATGAAAATGCTGCGTAGCTAAAGGTAATTTAAAGATAACCCTCATATTACATATCGATCTATTCAGCAGACCTTAATATTGGATCGGTATAGCAATATTTAACTTCCTACATGAAGATTTAAAAGTGAAGAAGCTCTCTAGCAGATAGGTGCTTCATGCGCTGACAAAGGAGCAAAAGCAGACAAGATTGTCATGGTTCCAAGAAATGTTGGTAAAATTTGATTCTGGCATCTCCAGACGTATTTATGAAGTTGTTACAGGAGAAGAAACATGGATTTACCAATTTGATCTATAAAGTAAAAGACAATCTTCAGTTTGTGAATGAACCGGCATGAACCAATGAGGAACCGACAAAAAATGTCAAGCAGCTGAGGAGCATATGCAAAAAAATGCTAGCCACGGTTTTATTCGAAAAGTGGTCATATTGTGTCAGTACGTTCGTAAGAGCGAAAAACAGTTTTTGCCATCTGGTATACTGAGATTTGTCTGTCAGAAATTATTAAAAAATTCTAAGAAAAGTGACAAAAGACAGGAATAAGAGACATTTTCTTTACCAGGACAATGCCTCAGCATATTCTGACGTTTTCAGGTAGGTTAAGCTGAATTTTGTATATTTTTTAAGATCTTAATAAAGGGAAGAGCGTAAAAAGAGGACCGGTAGGGACATCTATGGTCTACAGATCTGGTTTCCACGTCTGAGCAGTCCCTCTTAGACAGTCAATCAAGTGTGAATGTTGCGCTGGAGCACTATTTGACTCTCCTCGAAGAAATCAACCTGGATGAGTGGGGAAGAAATTTTTAAATCTGGTTTCAAGGAATGAATAATTGTATTGAGTGTAAAGGGGATCATTTTGGAAAAAAATAATAACTTATATGCTGCAGATTTTTGGTATTGCATAACTTTCTGAGTGATCCTCGTATTTAGAGAACAGCTATATCTTTTGTAACGTAACTCCCCACGAAGGAAGCATTTTGAAGAATATTTAAAATTAATGAAATTGAAAATTGAAAAAGTACTAATAAAAACCTTTACCCTAATTAATGCTTCTGTCAAATACCACTCTGTCAGGTAAATAGAATATGTCAATAAGGCAGGTTTTTTTTTTTAAATTTATTTTTTTATGACACTCAATCTATGTAAAATTCCCATGGAGTAGTGTATAATCCGTTTTGGCAACTTTGAGGTACTCTACTTAATGTACCCATCAGTGGCGTACCCAGGGTGAGGTCAAGGGAAGTCAATGTGCAATTAAATTTAAGGATTGAATTCAAAAATAATATAAAATGAAATAAAACGGCAAAATTTTACTTTGAAGGTTTTGTACCGAATTGTTTCGATTCCTTGCACTTACGGATTTTTTACCTATTTAAAAAACATCAGTATTTGATTTAAAAAAATTAAGTAAAATATGCACTGCAAAAAAAGTGTTGATTTTACAGTATAATACTAGCATCCCAGCTGCCAGTATTATACCGTAAAATTAACAGTAATAAACATTCATTTCAAGTCAAACATTCAAACAAGTTTCATTCTTTACTTTTATTAAAACTTATCATTTTATTGGCGATTTTTCTGATAACATTATGAAAATACGATAAATATTCTGTTCATAAATAAGTAAAGTAAGTAAATTCGTTATCTGAAGATTTCTAAACGCGAAATGTATAAGAAAAACTAATTACATTTATGAAAAGGTCACATTTGTATCTAGTAAAAAGAAAATTTATTAGATATTGTACATAAATAATTAACTTTGTTTCTTTTAATATATATATATATATTAAACTGGGAAAAGATAAATACAAAAAATATTGTGTTACGATAAAGGTATAGTAATGCTTATGATATTTTTTAATTGAGTTTTTTTTTTCAGCGTATTTAATTGAAAATAAGAAATTTAATATTTTAAAGTATTTTATTCGGCAATTTCTTTATTCGTGCAAATCAGGTCAGTTTTGATTCATTTTCTTTCACACGATAAAAGTTTTACATAGAAAATATATTGATTTTACTATCGAATTTTAGAAATGTAGAATATTCAAGTTTGACAGTAAAGTTTTAAAGGGCTAAAACATATTTTATGCAGATTTAAAAAACTGGCAGACATTTTCATATAAATTGAATTTTTTCAGTACGTACTTTTTTGCATATGAATAATATTAAAAAAAAAAATCTTTTAAAGTTTTTGCAGTGTAATATATTAATCAATGCCGCGTATGCGAGGTAGCGTTTACTGATTACTTTATTGTTTATTACTGTTAATTTTACGGTATAATACTGGTAGCTGTGATTCCAGTATTATACTGTAAAATCAACACTTTTTTTTTTTTTTTTTTTTTTTTTTTTTTTTTTTTTTTTTTTTGGCAGTGTGTGCATTAACCATAAAAAGAGTTTATTAGATTAGACGATTAGTCCGTATGTGAAAATATAACTTATTAATAGCAATTATATGTACCTGTTTTGTGAAAACTCTGTTCTGATTATACCAATGGATTATACAGAAATACCGAAGCTTGTAAATGAACGAATAAAGCATTCGTGTAAAAGTTTTGGCCAAAACTAGCGCCTTATTCTACATTAGACTTAAATTTTTAAATAAGGTGTTAAATTTTGTAAATGTTTTGTTACAGAAAGGGCATAACATACAGTGTCCATGAAATGGTTACCTAATTTTAAAGTGAAATAATTAAGAAATATTTTCTGGGAATATATTAAAACTGAATATTGATGTAAAATTGCTTCCATTTAATTAGGACATCAATTTTGTTTAAGTTTCACATTTTACCTACTTCTGGCGGTATTGTATTGTTTACAAGGCAAATCGCTATTCAAAATCATTTCGTTTCTGAATCTTAGTTGTTAAGATGCTATATTATTTTTTTTCAAACAAGGTTATCTGGTAACATAAATCCACAAGGACCTTAGCTTAAGTTGCCAACGCTCTACCAACTGAGCTATTCCGAACAAATCCGATGGTCACAATTCACTCAGACAACCTAACTTTAAACTTAACTAATTAAGAAATAATTTTTGGAAATAAAGTTGTCTGAGTGAATTATGTTCACCGGATTTGTCCAGGGGAGCCCAATTGGTAGAGCGTTATCTTCTTAAGCCATGGACCCTGTTTTAAATCCCGCCTTGGACACTTCTTCATTCATTTGGAAAATTACAACTCGTATGATTACAACTCGTATGATTACAACTCATACAATTAGAATAATTGTGTTAAATTAATGAAGTGTAATTACGTATCCGACTAGTTTTTGGAATTCCACTAGCTACGATTTTATTCTGTTGAGCTGTTTCAGATAACAGACCCGATGTCATTATCATAAGGTTATCTGAGTGAATTGTGAATGCCGGATTTGTCCAGGATAGCTCAGATGGTAGACGTTGCTCCATTGAGCGTCTGTTAAGCCAAGATCCTTGGTTCAAATCCTGGCGTGGACATTTTTTTCACCTAGTGGAAAAATTACATCTCGTATAATTTATTTACCATTTAGAATAATTGTGTTACAATTAAGGAAGTATAAATCCCCAAATCCTAAAAAAAGAGTTATCAGTAAAAGTAACATTATTTTTCATAAGTTCTTTTGATATTATTCCTTTGATAACTATTTGTTGACACATATATTATTCTAACATCTGCTTAAGTTTTACAAGAAATGTTTGTATTATTAGCATTCATCAAGTACTGCACTTTATTTTTTTTAAATATTCTCCTCAAATTATTCTAACGTTCATAAACGACTTACTCACCATGAAATAAACTTATCAGAAACTTAATTAATTGAAATTTTTCTTTCCTATATCTTATGCGTCAAGCACCAAAATGGTGCAAATTTCTCAACGAAGAAAAGCTAATTATAATATTAAAGTACTAATTTCTTTCAAAGCACATTCGTACAGTAGAAGCATATAACTTAGCATCAAATATTAAAATGATATTGTAATGTTAAAGCTAATCTGCATACAAAATCTAAAAATATATTTACATTCCTTATTTAATTTTTCGATTTTCTAAAACACAAACCTTGTAACTTAATTAAAAATTTATGCAGATCGACAGACAAGGCATCTTTCTAATCCGCTTATAAGAGCAGTAAGTTGATATTTTGTTTAAAGGTTTTGTCGTTGCAATAATGATAGATTTTGATTAAAATTCTTCAATTGAAAATAGATAAAAACTGGATGAGTAGATACTGTCTCTATTATAAGTATTACATTAAACGATCTCAGCTAGTATTACGAATTCTTCGTATTTCGTTATGGTAGAAAGAGATATGGAAATACGCAAGTTCTAACTTGATAAATTAAGACGGTTAAGAATTATAAATAATTTTCAATATTTGAATATCCTCATTTTGAATACTCCATATTTAATAAATTATCTTCATTTTTAATACATTATTAAAATTATTAAAAGACATTTTAAAATCAGACTTTTAATAGAACTTTGAGACAGCTTTAAATGTCTTATTTTAAAATGTCTTTTGATAATTTTAATAATATGATTCAGACGTAATATGTTTAGCCATTTGAGATTAATACGTTATCTTCTTTTCTATTATTCATAAATATTTATATTAGTCTTAATACTTTTAATTAGCCTACAACGTTTAACTGAAATCACTCTTGAGTCGTTACAGATAGCAGCATTACGAACCTTTTATTATTGAAAAGAACGTGAAAAGGGATTTAATGTATAAGGTTTTCAAAGTGACTTATGGAAATTTTGGGGCTAATGGGGTCTAACGGCTTTTTCTTGTAAACCAAATCTTTCATATGACGCCAAAGATAGAAATCACGTGTATTCATTTCTGGTGCATAAGGTGGCCAATTTCTTTATAAGATCTCTTAGCATTGCTTTAGAAGGTTGAGGTCGGTTTCTGAATGTTGAAGACCACTTCTGTAGATATAGTGTTGTATTTTCACCACATAAATACCAATTTTTAACAATAAAAATCTGATCTTCTGTTGAATATGACGCTTTGGAAGATATATTTCAAAATTTCCTGAAAATGACACTAGACAAATTCCTTTCATGCCCTCTCGTAGACGTTGGTCCATTAAGCGTCTGTTAAGCCAAGGTCCTCGATTCAAATCCTGGCGTGGACATTTTTTCACCTAGTTGGAAAATTACATCTCGTATGATTTATTTACCAATTAGAATAAATGTGTTAAAATTAAGGAAGTATAAATCTCCAAATCCTAAAAAATGAGTTGTCAGTAAAAGTATCAATATTTTTACATAACTTCTTTTGATATTATTCCTTTGATAACTATTTCTTGGAACATATATCTTTCAACACCTGCCTAAATTTTACAAGAAATGTTTGTATTATTAGCATTCATCAAGTAATGCACTTTAATTTTTTAAAATATTCTCCTCAAATTATTCTAACTTTCATAAACAACTTACTCACAATGAAATAAACTTTTCAGAAACTTAATTAATTGAAATTTTTCTTTCCTATATCTTATATGCGTCAAGAACCAAAATGGTGCAAATTTCTCAACGAAGAAAAGCTAATTATAATATTAAAGTACTAATTTCTTTCAAAGCACATTCGTTCAGTAGAAGCATATAGCTTAGCATCAAATATTAAAGTGATATTGTCATGTTAAAGCTAATCTGCATACAAAATCTAAAAATATATTTACATTCCTTATTTAGATTTTCGATTTTCTAAAACTCAAACCTTGTAACTTAATTAAAAATTTATTTAGATTGTCAGACAAGGCATCTTTCTAATCCGCTTATAAGAGCAGAAAGTTGATATTTTGTTTAAAGGTTTTGCCGTTGCAATAATGATAGACTTTGACTAAAAATTCTTAAATTGAAAATAGATGAAAACTGGATGTGTAGATACTGTCTCTTTTATAAGTATTATATTAAACAATCTCAGCTAGTATTACGAATTCTTCGCATTTTGTTATGGTAAAAAGAAATATGGAAATACGCAGGTTCTAACTTAATAAATTAAGACTGTTAAGAATTATAAATAATTTTCAATATTTGAGTATCATCATTTTGAATGTTCCATATTTAATAAATTATCTTCATTCTTAATACATTATTAAAATTATTAAAAGACATTTTAAAATCAGACTTTTAATAGAACTTTGAGAGAGCTTTAAATGTCTTATTTTAAAATGTCTTTTGATAATGTTAATAATGTGATTCAGACGTAATATGTCTAGCCATTTGAGATTAATACGTTATCTTCTTTTCTCATATTCATAAATATTTATATTAGTCTTAATACAGGGTGACTTTTAATTAACCTGCAACTTTTAACTGGAATAAATCTTGAGTCGTTTCAGATAGCGAGCGCTACAAACCTTTTATTATTGTAGACATTGTAGTCATTTATCTGATTTAGACATTTTAAAATCAGACTTTTAATAAAACTTTAAGACAGCTTTAAATGTCTTATTTTAAAATGTCTTTTGATAATGTTAATAATGTGATTCAGACGTAATATGTTTAGCCATTTGAGATTAATACGTTATCTTCTTTTCTCATATTCATAAATATTTATATTAGTCTTAATACAGGGTGACTTTTAATTAACCTACAACTTTTAACTGGAATAAATCTTGAGTCGTTTTAGATAGCGTTACAAATCTTTTATTATTGCAGACATTGTAGTCATTTATCTGATTATTGTAGACATTTTAAAATCAGACTTTTAATAAAACTTTAAGCAGCTTTTAAAAGCTTATTTTAAAATGTCTTTTGATAATGTTAATAATGTGATTCAGACGTAATATGTTTAGCCATTTGAGATTAATACGTTATCTTCTTTTCTCATATTCATAAATATTTATATTAGTCGTAATACGTTTAATTAACCTACAACTTTTAACTGAAATAACTCTTGAGTCGTTGCAGATAGCACTACAAACCTTTTATTATTAAAAAGAACGTGGAAAAAGAATTTTATGTATAAGGTTTTCAAAGTGAGTTATGGAAATTTTGAGGCTAATATGCTCTGACGGCTTTTTCTTGTAAACCAAATCTTTCATATGACACCAAAGATAGAAATCACGTGGATTCATATCTGGTGAATAAGGTGGCCAATTTTCTTATCAGATCTCTTACCCTTGCTCTAGAAGGTTTAGGTCTGTTTCTGAATGTTGAAGACCACTTCCGTAGATATAGTGTTGTATTTTCACCACATAAATACCAATTTTTAACAATAAAAATTCGATCTTCAGTTGAATATGACGCTTTGCAAGATATTTTTCAAAATTGCTTGAAAATGACACTAAACAAATTTTTTTCGTGCCCTATCGCACTGCACGCATTCGTGGGGTTAATTAAAAGTTACACTGTATATACTCACACATACAAGGTGATTCATAAGTAAGTATACAACTTCCAGATGCTGTAAAACAGGAACAGTTTAAGGCACGTTCCCCAAATGCAAGCCATAAGGTAGGTGTACTCATAAAGTTTTTTCCCGCTGTTGTGCAAAGTGACATAGGCGATAGCTAGCGTGTCACGCGGATATCAGTAGAAATGACTGCGTCTGTAGTGGAGAAGGTAGTTTGTGTTCTTGAATTGAACAAAACGGAATCTGTCAGTATTGTGCAACGGCATTTTACGGAACACGATTTAGAAAAGAACCTCTAACAAGGAAATCCATTTATGATTGGTTTAAAAATTTTGAAACAGGCTGTTTGTGCAAAGTAGACAGAAATGGATTACCGGTTTGATGTGTGTCTGTGACTAAGGGTGTACACATATGTGACTGCCTTTCTGGTTAGAGGTTCTTTTCCAAATCGTGTTCGAAAATGCCGTTGCACAAAGGTGACAGATTCCGTTTTGCTCAATTCAAGAACACAAAATGCCTTATCCACTGCAGACGTAGCCATTTCTACTGATATTCGCGTGACACGCTAGCTATCGCCTATGTCACTTTGCACAACAGCGGGGAAAAACTTTATGAGTACATCTACCTTACGGCTTGCATTTGGGGTACATGCCTTAAACTGTTTCTGTTTTACAGCATCTGGAAGTTGTATACTTACTTATGAATCACCTTGTATTTTATAACATGCATACATGCTTGCATGCAAGAACGTTCAATAACTACAATAGATATCGAATTTTTTACTTCAAATCAAAGCAAAAGTGACTAAACATCCACAGTTCTGACTCAACTGAAACTTAACAAATCTATTAGGTTAGTGTGAAAGTTGGTAGTGTTTAGCTTTTAGTATTTAAGATGAATATTCACATAGAAACGAATTAGTAATACAGAGTGTGACTGAAGATTTTTAAATTGGAATAACAACCAATCAGTAACAGCTATTAAAATTTATTCTAGCTGGAGATAAATGCGTGAAGTCAGAAATTTATTTAGTATTATTCCCGGTTTTTGTACCAAATGTCACCGAGAGATGACACTGTGCTGTCTCAAATTGTAAGAATGCTCAAACTAACGTATATGGATCAAACTTCACTCAGTTTTTGCCTTTCATTCTCTTTAGCTATTGAAACACAAGAAAAGGATTTGTGTATTGAAATTGCTAGGTTATTTTGAGCATCCTTACAGTTTGAGGCAGTGCATAAAAATGAATGTAAAGCGTGAATCGAAAGTAGATAAATAAAAAGAAATTTCAAGAGTTCTGGTGCCATGTTGTTCATAAATTCAAGATAAAAGTCTTGGTGCCTTTTCTTCTTTTCATTAACATAAAAACTTAAACGCAACAATTAAATATTAATAATTAATTAGACTGAACTTAATTCCAGGAGAGCACATCGAGAAAACGTTTCATCTTCGAGATAAATTTATTCCATGAATACAAACGTTTTCGGGAACAGTTCGGGTTATTAATATCCGGCAATAATACTCGTAACTTTAGCCCATATTATCTGAATGGCAGAATTTCCTGCGAAACAATCTTACCAGTTGAGACATTTTTTGTTTTTTTAAAATTCAGATTGTTTGATTGGTATCACTTTTTTGATATAGATAAATTCGCCTTTTTAATGTCTTATTTAATAACAGATTAAATAAGGCGTATTTTGCTATTTCAAAAATCTAATAACAATCAAGCAATTTCAATAATAATAAAAATAATAATTATTATTATTAAAGGATCCAATGGATTAATAGTTGTCACCGTTTGCTGGCTATTCCAATTTGAAAACAGTCAAACCATTTTAGGGCATCCTGTATATTCTTCTTCACAATACAACAATGGTACGACAATAATGTCTTTCAATGATCAGAGTGCTTTAAGCATAAATGACACCACTTTTTAAGTGACTGGAAGCACTAAGCAACTCTGTCACTTTGCAAATGCACAATATATTTTTTTTAAGTATAAGTAATCTGAAATATTTTCAAATTTAAATATTTAGTGTGAAATTTGAAGCAAAAGTGCCGGTCTTCTTTTTTCCCTGCACATAAAAATGTAGTTTAGCATTTGTCAGCAAATTATTTAAAAATTTATATCATGAAACTAATGAAATATTTCGCCATAAATTACACCAAAATATCTCAGGAATTTGGGTTTCCTAAAATTAATGATAATACATTTTCATTATTACCACGTTCTTTAAGCAATAAAGCTCTGCAGAAAGACTTTACATTTTTCACGTTTTCATAATTTATAATTATTCTTTTCAATGTACGGCAGAATACTTTAGATTCAAAATGTTCTTCAATATAAAACGGGGAAATCTTAAAAAGAAAAAGAAAGAGAGAAAAAATAAGCAAAATAATAATAATAATAATAATATAATTGTAAACTACCAAGATATCTTATTTTATTTATTTTACTTATAAAGTAAGATTAAATCACATACTAATATAATCTTTTCCCTAAACCGCTGATTTCTTTATGTGAATAATGCATCTTTTCGCATGACATTTTTCTTTAATATATTTAATGGATATTTCCTGTTCTAGTGACTTTATGCTTGTCATATTTCAAACATACATGGCAGCTGTCGAAAATTATATTTTCAGTCTGTCTCCAGCCAAGAGAAAAGAAAAATAATAATAACTTCAAGTTTTTTCGGTAGTTTAAAAGACCTTTTCCCCTATTTTTATAACATGCTTAAAAGTTTGTGAGTTGTCTTGCAAGAAAAAGGACTATTTCAATCATAATGTAATGTTATTACATGGTGTGAATAAAGTGCGAATAGACAAAAATTACCGTAGTGGCAGTTGAATATTAGCCCAATATTGGGTTAATATTTCATTCGTTATCATGAAAAACTACCACAACATTGTAGTTTGAAAATTCACCAATATTCCACTGATATTGGTAAAATATGCATTTAGCCAATGAAAAGCCAATAAAACCAATATTGGCGCAATATTGATGTTTTGTTAGAAAAGTTTCCAATGTAATGACAAACTATTGGCATTTTACGGAAAATATTTTCAATCAAACGCAAATACTTTACGAATATATGCTTCATATTGGCAATATTTCCAATGAAACACTTAGTATTTCACAAATAATGACTTTACATTAAAAGTATTTCCAATAAAACGCCAATATTGCATCAAAAATGTTTTTATTGACTTTAATTTTGTTAAATATTTCTTGCCGCAATATATAAGCATAATGTCACCACCTCAATATTGAGATAATATTTCATGCGAATATTTAGTCAATGTTCTTAAATACAATAATTATTTTATTTATAAATAATGTGCATATATGTTTAATCATATGAAAAAAAAATTTTTTTCGAGTGTGGGCACTACTGATTACTGGTTGATTGGTTGATTTGGTGTCTCTATAACTATAACCATCTTTTGCATGAAAGGTCCGAACACACTGAAATTACAAGCTAAAATCAATATATTTAAAACGAAAAGCGCATTCTGTCAAATTTTCCACACGAATATCGTCTCTTTGCGCATGCACCAACTTTTTTTTTTTTGAAGTCTTCTCCCCTCAGAAACGGGAAACCTGATTGATTAGCCTGTTTAGCCTAGAGGACTGAGAAAGGTTGATTGAAAACGGATGGAGTCACTATTGCATTGTAAGAATAGACAATCCAATATATTTTTGCTCTGAGATTGAAAGCTAAAGCTATTTTTTAAGAACTTATGTTTCCACTATTAAATATGCATATTTTTTCGTAAAATTTTAATGAGAGCTTACATACAGTTATATTTATAACGGATTGAAATGTCAGAGAGTTAGGAAGATGAGAACAATTTTTTTATTGTTATGTTAAAGGAGCCGACGCGAAAACAAACAAACAAACAAAAAAGCGAGAAGAAAACATTTCTTTTACAACTAGATAACAATATTTTTTAACGAAATTTTTACACGGGCTGTAAAACCGTTTTATTTATCAACAATAAAGATTTCAAAGAGTTCGGACAAAAGGAACTTTATGTTTTAAAACTATGAAACAACCCTATGTAAAAAAAAAAAAACAAGAAAATGAGCGTTTTTATTACTAAATATCAATATTTTTTCGCGAATTTTTCATTTTAAAATATAATTTCATACTAAATCGGTTAAAGATATAAAATAATAAAAACGATGTTTTTTTTTTTTTGTTTTTTTTATTATTATTATTATTATCACGGGGCCGGGCAACGCCGGGCGGGGGTCAGCTAGTATGACAGTAAACGCAAACTTTGCCATAAAAATTCATCGGAGCAAACTTTTTTGCTACATGTAAACATTGCTTTCAAATAAAAGATTGATTTTTAGGAGGTGGTATCACTATTTCATTATATGTGTTTAATAATACTTTCAAAAAAGTTTTATCAATAAATTTTAATCAAAAAAAAAAATCTGATCTAACTTTTTTTTATATTTTTTACTCTCCGTACTTGACAAGCCTTCACCCTACTTTTATTTTATATAAACAAAAGTATGATACTTGAAAAACAAAGAATGAAAGAGAAACAGTAACTTAGTCAGTCGGAAAGTTCAATAACGTGAGATGTTTGTTCAAGACTTTTTTTTTTTATCTGTTTTGTTTTAAGATTTTTTTTTTTCGGACTGGTATAACAAATAGAAAAATAAGTTTAATGTTTGAAAAGTTTACAGAAGAAAAGACAATATTTTTATTTGTCGTGAAATGTAGCAATAATATTTTCATTGATTTTGATTTTTAAATTTATTTAATCTTGCATGTTTTTAAATTAGATTTTTTTATTTTTCAGAAGGGTGCCTATTGCTAATCAATTTTAACTAAATTATTAGTTCTGGTTTAATCTTTCTGATATCAAATATTTTTTAAGTAAAGATAAGTAAATAATTTGTACTTAAAAAATATTTGTTTTCTGGCTTTGTAAATTTTCACAATATGAAGGATTACGTAACATAGTTACACAAAACAAATTGTCTAAAGTGACTAAGTTCCGTAATTGGATTTGCAGCCAAATTTGGGGTCAAACATGAGCAATGTTAGCCTTCAAGTACATGAGAGCTGTGTGGCTTTACACCTGATAAAGGATCAATTTTATATGACCTAAATCGACACTGTTTTTTTTTTTTGTTGTTGTTGTTGTTGTTGTTTGTTTTTGTTTTTTCAGAAGGGTGCCAATTGCCAATCAATTCTAACTAAATTATTATCTCCTATTTAATCTCGCTGATATCAAATATTTTTTAAGTAAATATTATCTGTTATCTGTCTTTTTAAATTCTCACAGTATTGTGGGGGGGGGGGGGGGGTTGTTACTTAGCATAACACAAACAGTTATCTAAAAAATTATCACACGAAACAATTATCTAAACAGGATAAAGTTCTGTAATCGGGTTTACAGCCAGGGTTGGCGTCAAACACGAACAATGCCGGCAATAATAAAATTTCCAGTATATGATAGCAGTGTTGCTTAACAATCACGTAAGGCATTACACCTGATAAAGGATCAATTTTATATGATCTGAAACGACACTGTTGTGTTTATTTTGTCAATGATCTCAATATAGTTTTCTACTTTAAACCTTTCCGGCACAGTGGTCCCACTGCGGGCACACCTAATTTTAATTCCAAGCTTGCATTCGGCACCAAGAATATTTTAATAAAATTTTGTTTCTATAATGAAAGCTTAAAATAAGCAGTTCATATTTTCTAAAAAAGTCGTTTGTAAATTTCGGTGTCAGTCAACAATTTCTCATTTTACGAACAGACTCTGTCTGTGCCGGAAAGGGTTAAAATACTTTCCTTAGAATATATGTTCGGGAAGTAAAAAAAAAAAAGTCTTATAAAGCTATACACATTCCAAATATTATATTCGCGAATATTATAATATGTTGAGAACATAAAAGATTAGATATTTTAATTTAAATTTGTATTATATAATCGTTTAAAAACAAACCAGGCTTACAACAATTAAATTACATTTGAGCCTGGTCGCGCTCAAAAAAACTACTCCAATTGGCGATATTCCCGCTTATGGAACTCTCCTCAACATTATGATAGACTTTTTCAGAAGCATGGTTAGTCACAACTTTGTTTGAGTTTAACAGAATACTATTAGATCGCATTTCTGTGTCACCTAAAAACGCCGTGTCTTCAAAGTCGGAGCTCTTTAACTGTAAGCTACTTGTGGACATGTTTTTGCTTTATAATACAGATTATATTAGACCGGAAGACAACAATAGAAAATCTAAGTCTTCCAGCATCGTTCGAAAGATAACGTTGTTTATGGAAAAACTAAACAAGTGATCTGCCTGGGTAGGTAGACCGCTTTCTCGTGATCGATTTAGTAGAGAAGGCAAATCGTTACTGCTGCCTTCGATATCATCCTCAATCGTGCTGGCGATCAATGACCAATAGTATTGGCGAGAATTCGGATTACGGAAGATTAATTATAAAAAAATTGCTTAAACATATCAAAATAAAGTTTTTCGAAGTTGAGACCTAGTTAGATAATATTCACGTATTCGAATAAGTAATCACGTAATCATTTTCAGCTTTGAGTTTCTGTTAACCATACAAAACGAATTTTTCCTGAATTAGAGACCTAGCTAGATAGCTTTCTAGTGCCCGAATTAGTATAGGAGTTAAGTTTTGTGAAAAGTGCTTGAACCGTTTTAGAATCTAGAAGTATTTACAGTGAGGAGTTCAGTTTAACTATTCAAAACGAACTTTCTCGAATTCGAGACATAGCTAGTTCGATTTCTCGTGCTCGAATTAGTATAGAAGGCAAGTTTCGTGAAAATCGATTGAGCATTTTTCGATTTATAGCAAGTAGCATTTTCAGCGCTGAGTTCGTTTTAACCTAATAAGACGAAATTTCTCGAATTCGGGACCTAGCTAAATTCTTTTCTTGTGCTCTACTTAGTATAGTAGACAAGTTTCGGGAAAAACGATCCAGCCGTTTACGATATCATCTGTAATCGGGAAAATCGCTTTCACGTTTAATATAATATGGTTTATATGTTGAATCCCTATTTGTGCATTTCGTTGTCTTATTAAACCTTGTTGTTTATGTTTGTATTTGAAGAATCTATGTTGTGGTGAAACTACTTATTACTCATCGTAATCCACGTGAGTATTGAATGGAAGAAAGCATCCAAGGTATCCAACAGAATGTTGCGCAACAGATTAAATGAAGTTATCGCAAAGTCAATGCAAAACCCAATCTGGCAGTGTGGCACAAACATACCCGATTATGAGGGTCCAAAATATCGGGATTGGTCTGTTCATGACGGTAGTAAAATTGTGTTTAACGATGAATCAAAAATTTGAATTGGTGCAGGTGACGAGAGAGGAAAATTCATTTGGGGGTTGCAAAATGAAAGCGAGGGTGAAAACTTCCAATTTTCGTCTTGAATTCCCTGATTTAATCATGATTTCGGGTTGTATGTCTTCTAAGAGAGCTGGAAGACTGAGATTTGCACTGCAAAAAATAATTGTTGATTTTACAGTATAAAACTGGCACCTCAGCTGCCAGTATTATACCGTAAAATTAACAGTATTAAACAGTAAAATAAGCAGTATTACTGCTTGCGTGGCAGCGTATTACTGCTTATTTTACTGTTTAATACTGTTAATTTTACGGTATAATACTGGCAGCTGGGGTGCCAGTTTTATACTGTAAAATCAACAATTATTTTTTGCAGTGTGGAAATGGGAATGGGTATTCAAAGAAATATGTTTCAATTTTAGAATATTTACTGATTTCTCGTTTTGAAGAGCAATTTTGATAGACTGATGTTGTATTTTTGGATGACAATCTTTCATGCCATAAATAGTGAAAACATTTATTTCTGAAAATAATGTTCCTCAAATGGAATGACCAACATGTAGTCCAGATATCAATCGTATCGAAAATATGTGGTATTTTTGAAAAACGTTTTATTTAAGCTACATTTAAAATCAACACAAAAACTAGAATACTCCATGCAGAAAGAATGGGCAAGCATCGATACAATTAAGTGCGAAGACCTTGTTAAGTCTATGCTGACAGAATCAAAGCGATCCTGAAGCAGAGGATAGAAATACAAAATATTAAACATGTATTTTGACCAAATATTCCAAACTTTTTTCTCAGATAGGACGTGATTCCATATTTTTTTTCTCTAGCGGTATTTTGAGAAGTAAAATTATATAAAATAATTGGGAAGGCATTTTGTAATGTTAGTCCGGGTATTTTATACATGTTTATAAGTCTTTGATAGCAAGCTAAGTTTCACCAACTTAAAAACTTTATATACAATTGCTCATATTTCATTAAGAGTTGCGAAAGGTAGATGCTGATTCCATACTTTTTGCCAGATGTAGTATGTTTATGCACGTCACTAACTTATCTGAGCAAAAAATCAATCAGAAATTAGGGAAAATATAGAAAATGGCTTTTTAAACTTTATTGCATCGAAAAAGGCCAAACCTCTTTCGGACTGGTATTGAAGCGCTATAAATTCGTTGGCAGAGGTGTATATAGATGTCAGTGGTGCCTATTTCTGAATAAAATAAAATTATTTACTATAACAGATGTATATTTCTTTCCGTTACCTTTAAATCTGCCATTATTTTCCGATCAACCTGATAATTTCCAGTCGAATGGCTATTTCCTTTTTATTTATGTGGGACAGCTTGGTGATTAAAATGCATAAGGTTGTTTTGTTTTATATTGCTTTGGATCGACTGTACGTAGTAGAATGTTTTGAGTAATTTCCTCGAAATCCGCCTTAAAAAAATACTTCGCAAACACCTTTAATTTAAAAAAAAAAATCTTTGTATATGGTGTATTTAATTTGATGCTTTTTTAAAGGATCTATAAATACAACAATACACAAAAGAGAGAATCTTGTTGGCTGCATGTTTTATATTAGTTTATTAATTTATAAAAGAATTTCTGGGTGAACTTTCTCCTTCGTTGGTGAAAACCAGAGAAATGAGTTAATTAACGTGCACTTCTTCCTTCTCATCCTTAGTGTCAGAGATTTAATTAACTATTTCTACAAAATAAGGACAAAGATTTATGTATCTGTTAAGGACCAAGAATTCTAGAAGCAATACGTTTATTAAAGAAATAGAAAGAAAGAATTACAGAGCTAAACGCATACTAAAACTTATTTTCTAAAATATAATTTTTAATATTAGTATTAAGAAAATTGTAATTAAATATTAAAAATATTATTTCATTTGATGATTACAAAAGGATCAATAAATGTTGCACAATGCAAGATTATATTGTTAATCTATCTTTTTTTGTTTTGTTTATGAAAGCGGTTCGTCTGACTATCCACATACTAACTCTCGTAAATATGCACTCATGTCCAAATTTATCTTTACATACCCAAAAATAATGATATTTTATGAAATATCATTAAATGAAAGACTGTTTGCTCAATTATTGTGGAAGCCTTAACATTTTGATTACATAATATGAAAAAATACGAACTGAGAAAAATGAGTTTAAACATTTCATTTACAGACCAGAACGAAAAACCGTGCATCGGTGCATCGAGCATAGATTATAAAACACTTTCCATCACTTCCAGAATACTTTAACAAAACTTCACGTTTAATAAGGTGAAATAATATGTCTAAGTAAACAATAAGCTTACAAATTTGAAAACCCAATTTCAGGAATTATCATCAATAGTCGGAAAAAAAACCGACTTCTTCTGTGCAGCCCAGTATATAAGCTATAGATTTGTATATATACTTCATAGTATGCTAAAATTTAGTTCAGTTAGGAAACGTTCAGGACAGTTGAAAATTCCCCTTCAGCAATTTCCGTCTATAAATGGAAATGTACTCGAGATCTTTTGTGCTGCCCTGTTGATGATCTATAGAATGTATACATACCAAGTAATAGGCAAGAAAAATAATTAAATTGAAAAACGCGTACCACAACTGTAAACTAACTTCGAACAATTATTGTTAATAAACAAAGTAACCGAATTATTTTGTGTATCCCTGTAATTGAACGATGAATGCCATGCACACCATATTCTAACACACCGGTCAAAAAGTCCCGGTACTAACCCACAGATGGCACCACAAATAAAAAACATTTGTATGTATGTTAGATAGTACTAACGTTCGAAAAATACGTGTCAAAATTTCATGACTTTTCGACCATTTGTTATCGAGATATTGAAGTTTTAGTGACGTTCCTTTTGATATTTTCAAAACAATGGAAAAAAAAAAACTAATTTCGTCTGTTGCTTAAACACTGTTTTTTTTATGGAAAAAATACCGTTCAAGCTCAGCAATGGCTTTAAAAGTGTTACAGGGAATCTGCTCCTTCAAAAAAAAATTGTTGGTGGTTTGCTGAGTTTAAACGTGGCTGTACGGACATCAATGAGGCTGAACGCTCGGGACGTCCAAAAGATGTGACTACACCAGAAAACATTAAAGAAATTCTCAAAATTGTTTTGGAAGGCCATAAAGTGAAGTTGCAGGAGATAGTTGACATCATAAAGATATCAAAAGGCGGTATTTACAACATTTTTCACGAAAATTTGTTTCAGAAAACTGTTTTCCAAATGGGTGCAGCGTTTGCTCACAGTGGAACAAAAGCAAGAACATGTTGATGATTCAGAACACTGTTTCAAGCTGTTTAATCGTAATAAATAGGATTTCTTGCATCAGTATGTGACAATGGATGAAAAATGGATCCACCACTACACACATGAATCAAAAAGTTTGTCAGCTGAGTGGAGAGCAGCGGGTGAAAGTCATCCAAAGCGGCCAAAGACGTAACAGTCTTCCGGAAAGGTTATGCCCTCCGTACTTTGGTATGCGCCTAGTATTTTACTCATTGACTACCCCGAGAAAGAAAAAACCATCAATAGCGCATATTACACATCGTTATTGGATACGAAGAAATAGAGAAAAAATGACCTCAAATGCTAAATAAAAGAGTGCTCTTCCACCAAGACAATGCGCCGTGTCATAAGTCGATGGTTACGATGGCAAAATTGTATGAATTGAAGTTCGAATTACTTCCCCATCCACTCTATTCTCCAGATCTGGCTCCTAGCGACTACTAACTGTTCGCAGACCTCAAAAGGATGCTCCAGGGAAAGAGATATATGTCAAATAATGAAGTCATAGCCGAAACAAATGCCTATTTTGAAGCCAAAGGGAAATCTTTTTATAAGAAAGGTATGGAAATGTTAGAGAAGCGTTAGAATGAATGTATCACTCTTGAAGATGAGTATGTTTATGAATAAAGTCAAATTTTTCAAAAACTAAAAAAAAAGGTATTTTTAGTAGTTAATCCCGGGACTTTTTGACCGATACGTTATATTAAGCATCTTTTAGTGTTCCTAAGTGATATATATCAGTTTCAATATGTTTGGAATAGCGTGATATCATTAAAATACACCGCAAACAATTTTCTGCATAGTCCGTAATGAAATGGAATTCTTTTGTGTGTCCCTGTAAACAAACTGTAATTGCTATGCACTTCATTTTCAATATCGAACTTGCCATAGTGAACCTCAATAACAAATACAATTGCATGACAATCCGTGTATATTTACGCGAGTTAGGGCACGGACAGACAGACAAAGCGAATTCATAAACACTTTTCAACTATGTTGGAAAGTGTTAATTTTTTTTTATTAGTATGTAGACAAATAAATTATATGTTTGTGTTCATTATCATTGTTTTTTTATTATCATAAATTAAGAATTTTTTTTTTTTATCTGAATATTTTTTTTTCAAATATTTATCGTAAAAACTATCTCTTTAAATTAATTTTAATAGTTTTTTTATGCAATCCAATTAGCAAAAAAGAAAAAATTCTGCGTATTTGTGCTAGTTAATTAATTTCTGAAAATAATTTTGAATGAACCTTCTCGTTTATTGGTTGGATGAAAAGAAAAGAGTTAATTAACGTGCGTTTCTTTTCTTCTGCGCCTAGTGCTTTAATTTACTATTCTTGTAAGATAAGGACAAGGATTTGGCACAGAAAAATGTAGGACAACAAATCATCATACATCTTTATTCCCAAACGAGAAATCAGCTTTGATTAAAATGAATAATTTATGATGTGCTTCATTAAAAAAAAAAAATTATGTGTAACTATTTTCTACATTTTTATGCATAGCATTTATCACCGAAGTCGCTAAATTTTCTTATGCAAAAATTCAGTATATTTCTTTTGATTTTTTTTTTTTTTGATTTTTTTTTTTTTTTTTTTTTTTTGCTCTTTTTCTATTCTAAAAAAAAAAAAAAAAAAAAAAAAAAATAGCAATTTATATCAGGATTTAAATTTTTAACCTAGTTTATTTCGCTACATAGTATAGTATATTTACATCTAATATAATTACTAACTAATAAATTATTGTCGGCCTTTGATAGGAAAAAAAATACTTAAAATTCTTGTGACTTTAATCACAAGCGAATATTAAGTTTTGCTTTGTTTAATACATTTATCAGAAATGCTTTAATGTAATCAAAGATAGATGAATGTGAAGCTTTGCTTTATTTTATGATTTTAAAAGTAGCTCTTTCATATAATAATAAAGAAAAATGTTAACTGGCCTGTTTTTATAGAATTATAATTAATGGAAATTGTATGTCTGTTTCATAGAAACTTGGCAAAATTGAAACAAATAGCCTCGACAAGAAATAAAAAAATTTTACGCGTACTTCCTGGAAAAATCGCAAGCAATTTTTTTTATATTTACGTAATTTGTTTAATATATTACAATCGGTGTAAAAAAATAAATTAATAAATTAATAAATAAGATACAACCCCATACATTTTATTCGCCAAACTGTCACAGAGAAAACAAAACTACCCATTCGATTGGGAATTATATCTTCTTTCATTTTATGTTAAAAACTGGTATGTTGTGGCGATCATAAAACTTTCGTCTATATAAATCAAATCAATTAAATGAAATTTAAATAGAATGACAATGTATTCGGGATTCTTAGAGAGAAGCTTCGTTTTGAATTCTGTGCATTTAAACTGGTGATATAAGTATCACATATTTCGAACAAATCGTCGAATATCGGCATACCCTCTTAGATAACCGCACCTAAAATTGAATGACACCTAGTCCTATTATGAGAATTCTAATTTTGATGTTTCGTCGAATTCTGCGCACATAAATTGGAGATATGAGTAGTGATGGGCATAACGATTATTCTGATTATTTGAATGAATCATACGGGCATGCGCAGAAGCATATGTGTCAAACTTTTAAAAAAAAATTATTCAATTACTACCAGAAATTTTGTAAAAAAAAAAAAAAAAAAAAAAAAAAAAAAAAACAAGAAGTTTATGATATTAATTAGAATTAGATTAGACGCCAGATAAAAATGAAAAATGTGTTTCGTAACTGGCATCTAATCTAATTCTAATTAATATCAAAAACTTCTCTTTTAAAAAAAAAAAAAATTCTGGTAGTAATTTAATAAAAAAAAAATTGAAGTTTGGCAGATATACTTCTTCGCATGCCCGAATGATTTATTCGAATAATCAAAATAATCGTTATGCCCATCATTAGATATGAGCATCACATAAATCGAACAAATCATAGATGTGCGGCACCCCCCTCTTGGGGGATCACTAATCAGCACAAGTTCACATAAGGATAGAACTCCATATAAAATTCCATCCTATTCTACGCAGCTGTTCGTGAGTTAGAGCACCCACAAAATTTTTGTCACACACAGACAGGCTCACAGACTCGCGGACAGACATTTTCTTAAAAACAGTATAATAGTTTTCAGGACCTTCTAAAATATATAAATCCGTCGAAAACATGAAGTCGAAATTTTTTCACTAATCCAATACTTTCTTCTTGTAAAGATAGCAGAAAGTAAAAATATGCTAAGGAAGGACGTCTCTATATTGAAATTGTAACAAACTTTGAAATTTTCAATACGAATATCCATTTCGAACATCATATTTTGATTCTCCGGTAAATTTTACTTTTGAATACCAAACAAAAACCTATACGGTGATATAGTTTATGTATTATCAGGGCAGACATAAAGTTTGTAACTCCTACTGTTAAATTCATTTTTAGATGCGTTCGTAATTATATAAATACGTAGCACGTAGGTTCGAATTTTAATATATATAATCATTGCAGAAATTTTTCGAGTCATTTCAAGTTTTATTAAAATCTAATCAAAACTTCAAAAGATATTAATAAAAGTTTTCTTTATTCTTTTAAATCCTATCATACGTAATCTATATAATAGTAAAAGCGCAAGTCATGTGACTGAGGAAAACAAATACGGGCTAGCCACACCTTTTTCCATATGCCAAGCGGCCATTTTTATTCAAAATTATTTTTTCGAATAAAATTGCAAAAAAGTTACATTTTTAGAAAGATCGTTCAAAAAAATGTTTGCTTGAGAGATGAGTTACATTAAAAAAGTATAGATTCTGGGAAAACTTTAGTGAAAATTAGGTTAACAGCCGAATATCTCAATCCATTAAAGTAAATAAGCAAAAGATTCATTCATCGTGAGTCATAGAAATATTAAACCATGGACGTAATCATTCGCAAAGCAAGATCTCCATGGTGGATTTTACAGTGCGATCTGGTGTCGAAAAAAAATCGCATCTGTAAACGTGGCTTACGTAATAAGAAAAAAAAAGGCATCCTCATTTTGCTCATAGCAGACGATATAATTTATTTCACTGAAATAATAGCAATGATTTTTTTACATTGTAAAACTAGTTATAGCACGAAACGAACGCACGTCATTTGTCACGTTTAACGTACAATTTCCAAGATGTTGATTGTTGTAAAACTTACAATGCGGCTAAATTTTAAGCATAACTCAAAAACTATTTGGAGGAATTATCTGTAATTTTGGATTCGCATATTTAAAGCTTCTGGAAAGCGATTTATGTTACATTTTGTATTGGTTACAGGTTAGAACACATATATTGTTTAATATTATGATTTATGTCTGTTTAAATTAATATTCGATAGAAAAAAAATATGTATCGTAACCTATAAAAAATTTAATAGAAATTGATAACTAGAAGCTTTAATTATGTGAATCCAAAATTAAGGCTTATTTCGCTAAGTAGTTCTTCAGTTACACTGCAAAAAAAAATTTGTTGATTTTACAGTATAATACTAGCATCCCAGCTGCCAGTATTATACCGTAAAATTAACAGTAATAAACAGTAAAATAAGCAGTAATAAGCTGCCGCGCCTGTTTATTACTGTTAATTTTACGGTATAAAACTGGCAACTGGAGTGCCCGTATTACTGTAAAATCAACAATTTTTTTTGCAGTGTAGAGTTAAGAAACTACGTGAATTGCAATTTGTTTTGAAACTATTAAAAATTAATTTAAGATCTTTGCCTTCATTTTAAGTATATCAATCATTGCTGTCAAAAACTAAATCTCTTTGATCGCCTGCATTTAAGTACCCTGCATTATTTTCTTTTTAATTCCCGTTATTACTGACAATTTTATATGTACCGTAAATTTTAAAATAATAAAGTATAGTTATTCTATTGTGCTAATGTTGAGATTTCAATATATATATTTTTTTTTCCGACACTTTTTAGTTTAAAATAATTATAAAATTATATCTGCAATTTAACTTATGGAAAAAATGAATCAAACATTAAAATTCTATCATACTTTGCAACTACATAGATGTAGTTGTAACATTGCTAATAAGCATTATTCAATTTTTTCAGGAGGATGAAGTTGAATCTTTGGACAATGACTGCGGGATTATCATGCAGCCTGCGCCTAAGTGTGATAAATTCACCTACTTTCGAGACGGTAAACAAAAAATTGGTAAGTTAAAATAAATGATTTTCGTTAAATACTTTAAAATCATCTATTTTTTGAAGTAAGTATTTTTTTCTCTTAAGTGACTCTAACATATTTGTTACGAGAATTATTTCTTGAGATACTTTGCATTTTAAACATACAACTCTGTCAACTATTATATTAAAATCTGACTGCCTGTTTGCATTTCGTAACTACTCTTCCTAGAATGTGAAACGCAGCGCTTTGAAGTTAATACGCATGGATTCGAGGATGTCATATAAGTACTCGGAATTTTAAAATTTGACTTAATTTTCGAGATATTAATTATTTTTGTAACATTTAACGAAGATTTTCTAAAGATAGCAACTGAATAACTCCATTTTTGTGAATAAAAAAAATAGGTAAATAATCATCTGCTATCCCAAATTGTGAACAAATGCCAAATAGTTATTGGGCAAAAATGTATCGAAATTCTTGCACGCATAACACCTGCATTCGTGCCTCACATATAGGTGTCTGAATTTAAAGAAAAGGGAGTTTTAGAAAGATATAAGAATAGCTTTTCAACGTGCAGCACGGACAAATATAAAGATATAATGCAAAATTCTTAGGAAAGCCACTTCAATTGAAATAAGCCCAGGTGTATGAAATCTCAGGTGCGCATAACAAGCCCCTGTAAAAGGATAGGCATAACAACGTTCCAAGAAATTACAATTGATAAGGGATGCAAGAATACATAACGCGATCTCACCGAAAGTGGGGACTAATAATTTATAGATAGGGGTGTCCCCATTTCTTCCCCAAAGGCGCACGTGTCCAGAACCGGGGCGACACCAGCACGGAAAGGGGAATATATATTATAATATTAAAGGAGTTATAGCATTTTAGATGATGTCCAATGATTTTGTCCCAAGGCGGGGATTTTAACAAAAGAAAGCTAAGCTATCCACTAACACAAAATTAGGGGGGCTAAGAGAGGGCGTAGAAAGACACCGATTGGATCTCAACGGTTTCTATGGGGCGTTTGAGAAAAGGAAAAAAAAGGGTAAAAAAGGGATGAGGAGAAAAAAAAGTATTATTATGAGATGGAGTTTTGGGGAGTGCGGAAAAAGATTGAATATGATGAGTGAATGAGCACCGAGTAGTTTTGAATAAAAATATAGTGGTTAGTGAGAAAGATTTGGACCTTTCTGGGAGTCTAAAAGATCTAAGTGCCTGGAATGATGACTTCGCTGCTTTACCTAGGATTAAGAGTAATTTTGACGTTGTGCCAGGACGCAGACACCTTATCTCGATCACGCCATGGAAAGCTCTGCAGTCTACGAAATAACTTCAACTGCACACGGATTCCAAAACAAATCTGGAACAAGATTGACGTTCCATCCAATGCATGCTTTTTGCACTCATGTAAAAACTGTATTATTGTAAAAAGAACGTTTATTATGACCGCTGAATTCGAACTTCTAGAACCGTCTGCATTCTTATTGCGCGATAGCCTACAACAGACAGATGAATTCTCCACGACATACGCTTGTGCCACTAGAAACAATGAAAATTGTGATTGTACGAATGACAACTGCGATGGTACACCAGACTTTTGTAAAATCAGAAATTGTCGTAGTAACAGCACTTGTCAATGCACCATGACTTTTCAGAAATTAGACTTAATCGCTGTCTCTTCTGATGCTTATATTACAAATCCGGACTTGTTAATTCTCGACATATGTTACTATGATTCACGCCAAAAACATGCCTCAAACAGCATTCACAGAAAATTAATGGAAGGTGAAAAGGCAACATTTACTAATAGAAATTTATCCTTTTCATTCGAAGACCCGCTTTTGCACCTTTCTGGACAAGGCCGGGTTATTATACGCAGTCCAGATTTTGAACATGTGTTGGTTGTACCTCAGGACGGTATTATTAAAATACCCTTTGAATTTCTTGCATACAAGACAGACATACAAGTTACTTACCTCCATATTAGCGGAAAAGTGGTGTCTGGAGTGATTCACGTTAGTGGGAAAAATATTTGTCAAATTCGTCATTGTTTTTTATGCAGAGATATAGTTACTCATTTCAAATGCTATCCTCGAGTTATTCAATATTGTGTATATTTTATATTTGCCATACTTATACTAATTCTATTACTATGTGTGAAACTTATTGCTAAAAGCCTAAAATTCGTCGTTGTTTCCTTAATTTTATGTGGTTGTGCTGTCTGTAAAGTGTTTAAATTTATTGCCAGATGCTCCCTACTATTAGGAGCATTCATTGGTTCAACAATACGGGAAATATTCCATACATGTCATACAGCATTAGAACGAAACGCAATGAGACGTGCCAATATAAGTACATTGCCCCTAGTGATTATGGCCTGTGTTTGTTACATATCCACAGTTTCAGCAGATTGTAGTACAAATACTATCGTTAAATCGGATCTTAAGTCCTGTACAACAGTGCATGATGGATCGAGAAACTGCAAAATTTTTACAACTGCGGAAATCTCTTTACAATCCCTCTCTGCCGAAAATTGCCTTTGGTTTTCTGATCCTAACGAGAATCACCTTTTTTCGCTGAAATTGAAACTTGAAGAAGTATTATGCACGTTTAGTAAAGAACGTTTATACTTCACTTTCCCAGTTACCGCGAAAAAAATAAGTCAGATTTCCTGTATTTATAACAAGTTCTGTGGGCGTGGCCACCATTGTATTTCTCGTGAAGTGGGAAAAGACGGCATTCACTTTGAGGCTGAAACTGAAGAAAGTCGCCAATTTCCGGGTTTCTCTGCCTGTCTTGCAGGAGAGAATGGAAATGGGTGCGTCGTATTAACTCGTCCAAGTTGTAACTTCTACCGAATCTGGTATGAGCCAAACCTGCTACAGAGTTTCGAAGTATCAAAGATCACTGGTCACACCTGCAAATACCAGATATCAGTGACACATGTTGAGAATAATACAATCTCTCGACTGATAACTTCTGATACAGCATTTACTGACTCAGGAATAAAGATAACAGTCCTAGGGGCATACGACCAACCTCACATTCATATTACAGAAAAGCTTATTCAACGAGTCGGTAATTCCGACGAGGCGTATTTAGCACCTGCCAGCGATAGAAATATCCCTCAATCGCAATTGATCGGAGCCATTCAGGCTAATACTTCTTTTACTACGGACTTCATTTTTTCCCCCGATCTAACACAATGCGATTATTTTGAGGACACGCTCCGCTGTAGTACTGCACCTGACAATATCGAGCGCCTTAGGGCTACACAAGAGCACGCCTTGCCCCTTCAGAGGAACATTCACCTGTTTAAAATGAATGAAGGAAAATTACAATCTACTCAATTACTTTCCTCGGCTGTCAGAATTCAACTACATTTCACAAACTTTAGAATTACGGTACAAACTAACACTATATGCCCGCAATTGAATGAAGCTAGTTTAATTGTTGAAGGATGTTATGGGTGTAAACTATTAGCGCGGATTAAGCTTATAGCTCATTCTTCATGTCAATCAGGACTTGTAACAATACAATTACAACAAATTGCTGTTCACACAAAAGCAATCTACCTTCAATTAGAGGACACAGAACATACTATTAAATTTCAGGCAGAAAGAAAATGCGACACAGACAAAATATGTCTTAAGTCATCGACACTTTCCCATTGTAGGACTTTTAAATACTGTCTCGATGAACCATCAGTGGATCTCTTAGATCTTAATATGAACTATACAAGAACTGTTAGCTCAGACACTTCTTCGAATTTGTGGGACTGGCTTCAAATTCCCAATCTTGGGAACGCATTTTTCATATTAAAATTCATAGGAGCAGCTCTATTCATAATTTGTCTAACTATAACCACATTAGCTACTGTAATTACGTGCTGCTGTAGGTCAAGATAAATATTCACTAATTATTTTTGTTTGTTAGCTAAACAAGAGACATTACTTCAAAAAAAAAATCGACTTTTATGTTTTATTTTAAATTTTCTCCGAAGCTAGCTATATGTCTCTTGATTAGTAGAGCGGAGATGATGCTTCATCAAATGCGTTAATGTCAATTTATTTATTTAATCATTACCCTATTTCTTTATGTTGTCTAACATTTGTTATTATCTACTTTTATTTCTATGTTTAAAGGATGCCTATAGCTAAAAATGCGGAGTTTTCGAATTTTCTTTTTTTTTATTTGTTTTTTTTCTTTAATTGGCATTTCGTATATTGCCAAATAGTTATTGGGCAAAAATGTATCGAAATTCTTGCACGCATAACACCTGCATTCGTACCTCACATATAGGTGTCTGAATTTAAAGAAAAGGGAGTTTTAGAAAGATATAAGAATAGCTTTTCAACGTGCAGCACGGACAAATATAAAGATATAATGCAAAATTCTTAGGAAAGCCACTTCAATTGAAATAAGCCCAGGTGTATGAAATCTCAGGTGCGCATAACAAGCCCCTGTAAAAGGATAGGCATAACAACGTTCCAAGAAATTACAATTGATAAGGGATGCAAGAATACATAACGCGATCTCACCGAAAGTGGGGACTAATAATTTATAGATAGGGGGTGCGACTCAAACGTGAAAGGTTCCATTCTCCCATTGGTTGACAAAAAACCGGCATGCATTGTAGCTAACATAACATCGTTTTGTGCTGCTGCCCTCTGTGGACAGGATAAAACACAATTATGCCTTAATACTTCGTACTAAAAAATTAAACTGCGTAAATTAACTTGTAAATTAAACTGTCTTTTACAGAATAAATTTTGGGATAATATAAATTTATTATACAAATAACTAAGTACATTTAATGTATACATAAAATATATTTAATTTCCATTAAATACATTTTATGTAAATTAAAATGTATTTAATGGGATCGTTTTAATTAATTGATATTTGATTATTAGAAATACTAATTAATTATGTACGAGAATTGTTTTAACAAATTGTATAATATTAATTTGTAAAATTTAATACATATTTCTTTGCATTTCTTATATTATAATTTATTGTTATTATAATTTTTGTAAATAATTTAAATTAAATATTTATAAAAATAATATTTCCCATAGTGATATTTTTATTCTTGGTCATGAAATCATAACATGGTAAATTATAATAATAATAATAAAATTAATTAAAAAAGAAGAAAAATTAAAGAGAGATGTTATTGTATTCGATTAGTTTTATAAAGTGACACCTAAAAATAAATTATATTTTGTTTAATACATTTTTACTTATTAAATATCAATTAAAATTTTTATTAAGAAAATATAGATTTTATATAAGATGGATTCTAATAAGAACCAAGAAGCATACGTTTCTATTATGTATTTTTTATAACAGATAATATTTATAAAAAAAAAAGTTTAGTTTAATCCTAAACATTTCTACAAAGTGTATCATCCAAAACTAAAATTCATTGTTTGAGTTACATTAAAAAAAATCCCAAGTTTTTCTTTAAGATATATTGGCCTATTTTCTTAAATGTCTTATTAATTATTTACTGAAAATGGAAGAGAATGTATTACAAACCACTGAGTGAAAATATTAATTATATGCATTTAAATAATAATATTTATTAATATTAATTATATATTTAAGTAATAATAAATATTAATTATATGTATATACCCACACACACATATTTAAATAAACTATTAAATATTATTAATTATATATATTTAAGTATAATACTAATTAATAACATTAACTACATATATTTAAATATAATATTAATTAAGATTTATTATATATTTACATAATAATTAAAAAAAAATTATACTGATCTTTAAGTCAAGTAAATAATCTTTATTAATTAATTCCGTAAAGATCAAAACAAAACTCTAAAAAAGGATTTTTTTTTTTTTTTCTAAATCAGAGAGGACAAAACTTAAAACCTTCAGTTTACAAGTCGGGTGCTTTAACCACCGCGCTATATCTTTCACAGACAGAATGTGCTTTAAGCAAAGTTGTACGAAAATATAAAAATGAAGTGACTTCCGTTTTTTTTGTCAACCAATGGGAGAATGGAACCTTTCACGTTTGAGTCGCACCCATAGATAGGGGTGTCCCCCTTTCTTCCCCAAAGGCGCACGTGTCCAGAACCGGGGCGACACCAGCACGGAAAGGGGAATATATATTATAATATTAAAGGAGTTATAGCATTTTAGATGATGTCCAATGATTTTGTCCCAAGGCGGGGATTTTAACAAAAGAAAGCTAAGCTATCCACTAACACAAAATTAGGGGGGCTAAGAGAGGGCGTAGAAAGACACCGATTGGATGATTTTAGTTTAAAGATATCCAAATCACTAATGTTAGGCGTACAGATAGGCATCCTTTAAATTAATATTATATATTTATAACAGAGTTGTACTGCTTTATATTGTAATTGTGCTATTTACTCATATTGATTCCTTAATAAATATACTTGTAACTTAGACATTTATATTTCTGTTTTATTTGTCTATAATTTAATTTGCTACAGGAGGCGGGCTATGCATGAACTCTCGGGTTTTAACTTCGCAAACTATACGGCCTTATACTTCATAAATAACTATAAATTAATAATAATAATATTTAACTCTTGCCAAAAAAGATAACTTCAATTATCCGATTAAATGAAGTAATTAAATAAAAAATAAATACACCTGTAGCCCAGCACAAATACCTTTATTTTTGTTTTGTTTGAATAAGTTGATTTGATGATTTTTAGCTTACATTTTTCTTTTTTAAGAAATGTGTACTTTGATGTTAGCCTTCTCTGATAAATTTGAAGCATTTCGTCACTAATAAACAAGCAATATATATAAATATATTTTAGATAACAATATTATATAAAATTTAGAGTTGAAAAGAAAACGGTTTATTCCCATGTTTATTTCCAATAGACCCGGTTCATTCCCAGGTTTATTCCCAAAAGACCTGGTTTATTCCCAAAAAACCAAGTTTATTCCCTAAAAACCCGGTTTATTCCTAGGTTTAAACCGGGTTTTTTCAAACATTTGCAACTCTAATAAAATTTGACTTTTTTTTTTTAAACTGTCAATGCAATTAATATTTTCTTTCACAACCGTGCTAGCAAAAGAAAAACACATTATCAGACTTCTTTTATTTATTTAAAGTCGCTCTCTGTACGAAATTCAGCATTCACTTTGTAGAATTCCCTTTAATCTCTTGTTCTCCACTTACATTACAGATTATGTTTTGGTATATGAAGACGATTCCGACGATAACCCTAATCAGCCTAAAGCCTCGAAGATACACAAACATGAAGCGTGGAGGAAAAAGTTCATGACAAATCTTGCAAAAGCTGGTCTTCTAATGGAAGAGGTAAATGCCAGATTAATTTAATCTCTCTTTCTTTTAAGCCCTTTCACATTCAGAATGTAAGTACGATTCCATCATTAAAAAAGTACGTTTAATAATGGTACCCAAAACTAAGTACATACGAGGGAAAGTCATTAAGTAAGTCACAAAAGATAGTTAAATAATAACTTGCAATGATATTCACTTCAAAACTATTTTTATTTCTCAACATATTCTCCACCAATATTTATGCACTTATATCACCGTTTTATCAGTGTCCCAACACCAGCTGCATACAATTCTTTGGGTTGCTGTCTCAGTCACATTAGGACTTGAAGTTAAACCTTTTCATCACCTGTGAACATCATCTTGCTTCCAATATGGTTTTTTAGTGGACTAAATGGATGAAAATCACTTGGGGCTAAGTCGAAGCTGTATGGTGGATGTTGAAGAAGTTGCAAGATGATGTTCACAGATGATGAAAAGGTTCAACTTGAAGTCCTAATGTGGCTGAGACAGCAACCCAAAGAATTGTATGCAGATGGTGTTGGCTGGGGGCACTGATAAAATGGTGATATAAGTGCATAAATATTGGCGGAGAATATGTTGAGAAATAAAAATAGTTTTGAAGTTATTATTTAATTATCTTTTGTGACTTACTTAATGACTTTCCCTCGTGCATCTACTCACCTTGTAAATATTGTAGAAACATTTCTTCAGTAAAATACAAAAGAACTCTTTCACACTCATAAACATTTCCTAAAAATAATGAGCATTAATCACGTGGATGGTGACAAAAACAAAATCGAGAATTGCATCGAGATTCAAAAGCATTGTGACGAACAAAATACATAATTCACAGATCACTGCATCTAAATCGAAAGTCGAGATCGCTATGGAATAATTTTCTAAAAAATGTTTAATAAGAAACCATTACGTTTACACTATTTACATCCTTATGTAGATACTTACAGAGTTTAAATCCTAAAAGTGGAAGACGTAATTCTCCATTTTATCATAATATTTTTATGAAAAAAATGCCTTATCTTCGAATCATAACAAAACATTCTAAATCAACAATTCTTTACTTTTTAAACACAGAGTGTTATAGGAATGAAAGTAGAAGTGGAAGTTCATAGCGATGCAACACCATCCAACTGAAATTCTTTTTCTACATGAACTCTAGTTCATCTATCAAAATTCTTACAAAATTATTCTATCATGAAAATTCATTTTCCATATCAGTGGTCCAGAAATCTAATACAATTTTAAATTCAAATACACAATATTTACTTAATCACTTAATTAGTCAAACTTTAAAATATCAACTAAGTCTAATTTTAAATCATTTTCAAAATTCAACCAATGTAAGAAAAATAAAATAAAAATATTATTGAAAAATAAACAACTGCAAAATAAACACAACAAAATATGGCATTTGTTTTTCCAAACACTTACTTATTTACAATAAAACTAAAATGGATACTGCATTTAAAGAAAGAGTAAAAAGAAAAAAAAGAAAATTTTTAGAGTTTTGAAACAGAAAAAAAGTGTATAAATGTTCATCAGTCTATATTTCTAAAGGATACAAACGCTGGATAGATCTATTTAAGATTCCTTTCGCTGTTTTTATTTCGCATGAGCAAAATATTGTTATCTTTACCTGGTATTGCTTTCTGTATTTTTCCAAGTTTCTAGAGAAGATGATTTTTCATATCATCTTCGATCAAAACATCATCATTACCCACTTTTGGTGGGGTGTGTGAAGTAGGATTTTTCAAGGAATGGACTGTTTCCAAATCCAGCAAATATTGCTTCTTCCATTTGGACCACAATTGTTTTAATAGCAAGGATTGGTATTTTTTTCTTTTAAGAAGTGAAGATCTCGAAATACATGAGTTTATACAAACAATCACATTAAAAGCTTTAACGGATAAACTCTTTCGGCCTCCCTCGAATTCCTGCCTTATATCCGCAAGCCCTCATTATGAGTTCGTAAACACAATCACATTAAAAGTTGTAATCTGGAAGCTGGAAACTACAATAAAATATTATTTAATTTCCCTTATTTAATTTTAGAAAATTTCTTCAATTACAAAAAGAAAAAAAAAGGATTAATCATGTGGTAAAACGTACATTTTGTAATAAAAGATAATTTCAGACATTCACTAGAAAAAAAAAAAACAATTAACGAAGCAAAAAAAAAGAAAGATAAATAAAAACGTTAATTTGGGGAATGGAAAAAGAACTATACCAATGGTTAGTCATCGTATTTATATGAAGGCACAAACAAAATAACGTTCGCGACGTTTTAATGGCTCCCTGAATAGTAGTTTTAGAAAATATATAATTGGATTTTTAAATAATACAAATAAAGACTTTTATTTCGCTTTCCTTGGTTTGAATCTTATTATTGTTATTATTATTATTATTATTATCATTGCTATTATTATTATTATTATTATTATTACAAAATTAATAAGATAACCAAACTGCTAAATTTCATAAATTCACTAAATACGATCACTTTACACAAAGATATCGCTTATCTTTTTCGCAATGACTCCCTTAAATACGCATTACCTTACCGCAATATTTTGAAAACATTGTTTCTTTTTTTAATTATTATTGAATAGTGATTTAAGTAAACTTAATTTTAGCACGATTATTTTCAATGAGTCGTTTTAATACACATTTATTTATCAAAGTATTTCGAAAATAAAATGGATAGATTTAAGTAAACTTTTCTATTCAATAGATAAACAATTATTATGTATTAATCACACACATTTAAAAGAACATTATATAAGAAATGTTCGCTAGAAAATGTTTTAGAACTTTAGTTTAATCAATTTTCTAAAATTTTAGACTTGTATATATGATATTTTAATTTAAAGAAATATAGGACTTCATACAAGCAGTCATATTACAAGCTTTAAACTAGACACTCTCTCTACTTTCCTCGAGTTCGCCCCTCATATAACCTCGTAGAAACAATCCCATTAAAAGCTCTAATCTAGAAGCTAGACACTACAATAAAACTTTATTTAATTTCCTTTATTTAATTTTAGAAACATTTCTTCAATAAAATAATAAAAAAAAAAATAAAAAAAAATCCCCTTTTTACATACATATATATTTTCTGAATCTAATTAGCATTGATTGTGTGGTAAAATGCGCATTTTGCAATATAAGAAACCTTCAGGCATTCTCGAGAAAAAACAATTAACGAAGTAAAAAAATAATCTAGATTTATTTGTACTTTAGGAGAATGTAAGAATATTTATATCAATGGTTAGTATCCGTATTTACATGAGAGCACAAGCAAAATAATGTTCGCGAGATTTTAATGGTTCCCTAAATGGTAGTTTTAGAGAATGTGTAATCAGATTTTTAAGTAATGCAAATACACACATTTTTTTGCTTTCCTTGTTTTGCCTATTGTTATTATTATTGTTGTTGTTGTTGTTATCAGGGGTCAATTTCTAACAAAAAAAAGTACCAGAACTGCAATATTCTGCAGTAATAATAACAGTAGTGTATCCCCCTTCGCATATTTATATTTCAAAATGTAAAGCAATTTCGTCTTCAGGAAAAAAAAATCTTAATATATTTTGACTATATTCTATATGCATTTATATATATAATAAAATCAAATAAATGAAAATAGCAAAATTATTAAAATGAGGAGTGGGGAATTTTCAGAAAATCCTACTCGCCAAGGATTTCTTTTGTATCACACATTGTTGTTCCGGTGGGATCTGGAGCGCAGCATTTATGAGCTCCGGTGAATTCCGACCAATGTTTAAATATTCACTAAAATCAAAGAAGTACCAGAGCTCAGCGGCTGAGCTCCGATGAGCTCCAGCGCAAATTAAGCACTGGTTATTATTAAAAAATTAATTACATAACCAAACTGATACATTTCACAAATCTACTCAATACGATCACTTTACACATAGATATTGCTAGAGAACAGAGTCTAGGGAACAGTTGCTAGCTAACAGAGATAAGTTTAGCGCAATGAGTCCTTTAAATACACATTAACTTACCGAAATATTGTGCAATTGTTGTTTGTATTATTATTATTATTATTATTATTATTATTATTATTATTATTATTGAATGGTACTACAAGTAAACCTATTTTTAACACGAGTCTTTGTAATGTGTCGTTTTAATACACGTTTACTTATTCAAGTTTTTGGGAAAAATTGTATCGCTCTAAGTAAATGTTTTTACTTAATACATAAATAATTAATATGTATTAATCACACAGATTTATTAAATAAGAAGATATTACGATCATTAAATAAAAAATGTTCGTCCTCTTACAATTTTAGTTCAATCAATCTCTACACTGAAAAAAAAAAAAAAAAAAAAAAGTGTTGATTTTACAGTATAATACTAGCACCCCAGCTGCTAGTATTATACCGTAAAATTAACAGTAATAAAAAGTAAAATAAGCAGTAATACGCTACCGCGCATGCGTGGCAGCGTATTACTGCTTATTTTACTGTAAGAAAAATAAAATAAAAATATTATTGAAAAATAAACAACTGCAAAATAAACACAACAAAATATGGCATTTGTTTTTCCAAACACTTACTTATTTACAATAAAACTAAAATGGATACTGCATTTAAAGAAAGAGTAAAAAGAAAAAAAGAAAATTTTTAGAGTTTTGAAACAGAAAAAAAGTGTATAAATGTTCATCAGTCTATATTTCTAAAGGATACAAACGCTGGATAGATCTATTTAAGATTCCTTTCGCTGTTTTTATTTCGCATGAGCAAAATATTGTTATCTTTACCTGGTATTGCTTTCTGTATTTTTCCAAGTTTCTAGGGAAGATGATTTTTCATATCATCTTCGATCAAAACATCATCATTACCCACTTTTGGTGGGGTGTGTGAAGTAGGATTTTTCAATGAATGGACTGTTTCCAAATCCAGCAAATATTGCTTCTTCCATTTGGACCACAATTGTTTTAATAGCAAGGATTGGTATTTTTTTCTTTTAAGAAGTGAAGATCTCGAAATACATGAGTTTATACAAACAATCACATTAAAAGATTTAACGGATAAACTCTTTCGGCCTCCCTCGAATTCCTGCCTTATATCCGCAAGCCCTCATTATGAGTTCGTAAACACAATCACATTAAAAGTTGTAATCTGGAAGCTGGAAACTACAATAAAATATTATTTAATTTCCCTTATTTAATTTTAGAAAATTTCTTCAATTACAAAAAGAAAAAAAAAGGATTAATCATGTGGTAAAACGTACATTTTGTAATAAAAGATAATTTCAGACATTCACTAGAAAAAAAAAAAAAACAATTAACGAAGCAAAAAAAAAGAAAGATAAATAAAAACGTTAATTTGGGGAATGGAAAAAGAACTATACCAATGGTTAGTCATCGTATTTATATGAAGGCACAAACAAAATAACGTTCGCGACGTTTTAATGGCTCCCTGAATAGTAGTTTTAGAAAATATATAATTGGATTTTTAAATAATACAAATAAAGACTTTTATTTCGCTTTCCTTGGTTTGAATCTTATTATTGTTATTATTATTATTATTATTATCATTGCTATTATTATTATTATTATTATTATTACAAAATTAATAAGATAACCAAACTGCTAAATTTCATAAATTCACTAAATACGATCACTTTACACAAAGATATCGCTTATCTTTTTCGCAATGACTCCCTTAAATACGCATTACCTTACCGCAATATTTTGAAAACATTGTTTCTTTTTTTAATTATTATTGAATAGTGATTTAAGTAAACTTAATTTTAGCACGATTATTTTCAATGAGTCGTTTTAATACACATTTATTTATCAAAGTATTTCGAAAATAAAATGGATAGATTTAAGTAAACTTTTCTATTCAATAGATAAACAATTATTATGTATTAATCACACACATTTAAAAGAACATTATATAAGAAATGTTCGCTAGAAAATGTTTTAGAACTTTAGTTTAATCAATTTTCTAAAATTTTAGACTTGTATATATGATATTTTAATTTAAAGAAATATAGGACTTCATACAAGCAGTCATATTACAAGCTTTAAACTAGACACTCTCTCTACTTTCCTGGAGTTCGCCCCTCATATAACCTCGTAGAAACAATCCCATTAAAAGCTCTAATCTAGAAGCTAGACACTACAATAAAACTTTATTTAATTTCCTTTATTTAATTTTAGAAACATTTCTTCAATAAAATAATAATTAAAAAAAAAAAAAAAAAAAAAAAAAAATCCCCTTTTTACATACATATATATTTTCTGAATCTAATTAGCATTGATTGTGTGGTAAAATGCGCATTTTGCAATATAAGAAACCTTCAGGCATTCTCGAGAAAAAACAATTAACGAAGTAAAAAAATAATCTAGATTTATTTGTACTTTAGGAGAATGTAAGAATATTTATATCAATGGTTAGTATCCGTATTTACATGAGAGCACAAGCAAAATAATGTTCGCGAGATTTTAATGGTTCCCTAAATGGTAGTTTTAGAGAATGTGTAATCAGATTTTTAAGTAATGCAAATACACACATTTTTTTGCTTTCCTTGTTTTGCCTATTGTTATTATTATTGTTGTTGTTGTTGTTATCAGGGCTCAATTTCTAACAAAAAAAAGTACCAGAACTGCAATATTCTGCAGTAATAATAACAGTAGTGTATCCCCCTTCGCATATTTATATTTCAAAATGTAAAGCAATTTCGTCTTCAGGAAAAAAAAATCTTAATATATTTTGACTATATTCTATATGCATTTATATATATAATAAAATCAAATAAATGAACATAGCAAAAATATTAAAATGAGGAGTGGGGAATTTTCAGAAAATCCTACTCGCCAAGGATTTCTTTTTTATCACACATTGTTGTTCCGGTGGGATCTGGAGCGCAGCATTTATGAGCTCCGGTGAATTCCGACCAATGTTTAAATATTCACTAAAATCAAAGAAGTACCGGAGCTCAGCGGCTGAGCTCCGATGAGCTCCAGCGCAAATTAAGCACTGGTTATTATTAAAAAATTAATTACATAACCAAACTGATACATTTCACAAATCTACTCAATACGATCACTTTACACATAGATATTGCTAGAGAACAGAGTCTAGGGAACAGTTGCTAGCTAACAGAGATAAGTTTAGCGCAATGAGTCCTTTAAATACACATTAACTTACCGAAATATTGTGCAATTGTTGTTTGTATTATTATTATTATTATTATTATTATTATTATTGAATGGTACTACAAGTAAACCTATTTTTAACACGAGTCTTTGTAATGTGTCGTTTTAATACACGTTTACTTATTCAAGTTTTTGGGAAAAATTGTATCGCTCTAAGTAAATGTTTTTACTTAATACATAAATAATTAATATGTATTAATCACACAGATTTATTAAATAAGAAGATATTACGATCATTAAATAAAAAATGTTCGTCCTCTTACAATTTTAGTTCAATCAATCTCTACACTGAAAAAAAAAAAAAAAAAAAAAAAAAAAAAAGTGTTGATTTTACAGTATAATACTAGCACCCCAGCTGCTAGTATTATACCGTAAAATTAACAGTAATAAAAAGTAAAATAAGCAGTAATACGCTACCGCGCATGCGTGGCAGCGTATTACTGCTTATTTTACTGTTTATTACTGTTAATTTTATTGTATAATACTGGCGCTGGGATGCCAGCATTATACTGTAAAATCAACACTTTTTCTTTTTTTCTTGCAGTGTACAATTTTAGACGGATAATTCATGTGTTTATTTTAAGTAAATATATATGCTCAGTTCATACAAACAATCACATTAAAAGCTCTAAACTAGAATCTACAATAACATTTTATTTAATTTCCTGAGTTTTGTAGAAACATTTCTTCAGTAAAATACGAAGGAACTCTTTACTCACCCATAAACAAACATTCTCTAAACCTTTAATTGCTTTACTTGAGAAAATGTTCATTTTGCAATAGAAGAAAATTTCAGGCATTTGCTAGAAGAAGAGAAAGATAAAATAACCAAAGCGAGAAAATTTAGACAACTTGGATTCACAGAAAATGGATGCGAACGTATACCAATGATAAGTCTTTTTCTAATTGCATTTTATATAAAGGCATGAACGCATTACAGTTTGCGAAAATTAAGGCTCTCTAAATTAGTGATGGGCATAACGATTACTTTGATTATTCGAATGAATCATTCGGGTATGCGCAGAAGCATATCCTGTCAAACCTCAAAAAAAAAAAAATTATTCAATTACTACCAGAAATTTTGAAGAAAAAAAAAAGTTTCTGAAGAAACTTTTTTTTTTTTTAAATTTCTGGTAGTAATTGAATTAAAGAAATTTGAAGTTTGACAGATATGCTTCTGCATATGCCTGAGTGATTCATTCGAATAATCAAAATAATCGTTATGCCCATCACTACTCTAAATATTAATTTTAGAGAACATACCATTAGATATTTAAATAGTGTAAACAAAGACTTTTCGATCGCATTTCAGGATTTACTTATTATTATTATTATCATTATCATTATTATTGCAAAATTAATTAATTAAACAGAAAGCAAAATTTTTCTTTCCTTTTTATATATAAATGGTGGATACAGATAAGGTTTTTGTTTTTCTATTTTTCAGTATAACTTAAATAGTTAATATATCCTGTGTTAAGTTATAATAAAATTTTAAAAGTAACTTTATTCAAACTTAATGACTTAACAATAACACTAGACAAATACTAAGTACCCTCATTCAATAAGGATTGCAGATAAATTTTGAAAAATGTTATCGATTGAATAAAGTTGAAAAGAAAATGGATTTTTAAAAAAATAATATGAGCATTGCTATCATATTTTTTTTTTAATATTTCATTGTACATATTGATTTAACATGATGATCCTTATTTTATTTTTTTACTATTTTAAACCTCATTTCAAAAACATTTCACATGTAAGGACGGAAAAAAAGAATAAGAAATATTAATAATACTACAAATCAAATAAAAGCATTTTAAGCTTTTTTTTTTCTTTAAACATTTTCCATCGTAATGATTTTTAAGATGACTTTTTACTTTAACAGACGTATTGAAAAATCTTTTACTGTAATTTTTTTTATTTACTACTTCGTCGCACTTTACTTCTTCTTTCTTTTCTTTTTTTTTTTTTTTTTATGCTTTTTAGAAATCAAGCAACCATTTAAGTCATTTTATATTAAGTACTTTAGTACTTTAGTATTTTTAGTACTTTAAGCACAATCTATAGTAGTTTCAATCTATATTATAAAGCAAAACCATGTCCGTGAGTAATACTGACGTCATAGTGACGGTGGCAACACGTAATCCATAATTTTCGCTTTTATTGCTTTTTTTAATTTTATTTTTATTTTTATTTTTTTAAAGCATTGCGTGATTTAAATTTTTACATCGTCGAGTGGGGAAAAATGTTAATTCAAACGCAATTTGTCTGATATCAATTTACTGATGTTTTGTGGTTTTTAAAGTAATTTTCAAGAACGATTTTTTTTTAAATCTATCTCTATCACGTGGAGCCCGATTACAAAAGATTAACCCGTTTGGACTTAAAACAATATAAATAGTTCAGCAGTTGTTACTGGCTAATATTCCATAACGAAATAAAACTTTATCAATCAATCAATAAAATAATATAAATGAAGCACAAATTAACCGACAAGAAGTCGAAAAACGCTCTTTAACCAATCAAATTTTCATAATCAAAAAGGTTGCTAAAGGTAGCGAAATCCTGTTTGAATACATAATTAATATTTTTCATTATAAAAAAGCTTTTTTTTATTGTTAGTATGCAATCTAAATATATATATATTAAATGTAAAAAATCTATTAGAGTTCTCAATAATGGTTTTCACCCATATTGTGTAATTTGAAAAGCCCGGGTTGGATCCCGTACACTAGAAAAAAAAATGTTGATTTTACAGTATAATACTGGCAGTAATAATTAACAGTAATGAGCAGTAATACACTACCGCGCATGCGCGGTAACGTTTTACTGTTTATTACTGTTAATTTTACGGTATAATACTGGCAGCTGTGGTGTTAGTATTATACTGTAAAATCAACAATTTATTTATTTATTTATTTATTTATTTATTTATTTATTTATTTATTTTTGCAATGTAGTCTTAATTAAGTGCAATTCAAATAAGGTTAAATTTATTTTCGCAGCAAAATAAATAATATTTTAATGATATAAATAAGATTTGTATTAACCGGACAAAATTACAACCCTGTTTTTAACGTTCTTAAAAATGTGACAATTTTTTTTACGCATATTTCTGTAATTTTTCTCATGCATTCATTTTGCTGTTATGTTTAGGAAACTGTTGAAAGTGAGAACAGCACCATCCACTTCATCAAATTGTCTGCTCCATGGACAGTGCTTGTGCATTATGCAGAACACCTTTGTATGAGAGCACCGCTACAGGTAAGCGAGAGAAAAAATATATTTTTAAAAAATATAAATCCATTAGCAAATCATCCTTAAGCGGGCTCGGTACCATTCATTTGCGAAAAACGACGAAATCAATTTTACAACATTCAGATTAAAATGAATTTACACTCGCAAAATGTCGTAGATACGGTGGTAAACGCTTTTTACTCCATTTGTTTCCTTTTAAATGATTCAGAGTTGCAGTTTTTAAATTCATTTATCGCAGTTTGTGTGTATGTGTGTTTTTTTTTTTTAAATATATCATCAGAATGTTGTAAATGACAAAATTTTAACAAATTTGACAAATATTATTCAACTAACCCGCTATTTTTTTTAATGATCTTTAAGGTGCATTTCATAAAATTAAAGATCGGATTTTCTCTAATATAAATAGTTTATTTTTAAAAGATAAAAATGTGAAGTAAGCAGTCATTTTTACGGATGTCATGGTATTTTTTAACACTTTCCAAAATAGCTGAAAAGTGTTTATGACTTCGGTTTGTCTGGACGTCTGATTGTGCTCTAACTCGCGTAAATATACTCGGACTACCATGAGCTTGTATATGTTAGTGAGGTTTACCATAGGATATTCCCTATTGAAAATTTTCTAATTGACCAATTTTGCCTAAGGTGGTCGTATACAAATTTTAAAGTGCATTTTTTTACCACTTTCCAACATAGTTGAAAAGTGCTTATGACTTCGGTTTGTCTGGTTGTCTGTGTATCTTTCCGTACGACTCTGATAATATAATCCTATGGGTCCCATATAATCCTATGGGATTTCCTCCTCAATTTGTCAGTTATTGAAGTAACTTTTGGAGTTTTCACAATATTTCACTGGTCTTTTTATATGAGTTGCCCTATGGTATTGACTATCAAATCATAACAAAAAAAAATCTTTGCTATATTTCGCGCATGCGCAGTTAAAATTTATGTCATACAAATACCCATATTTCATCAAATATTCAATATATTACTATTTTAATTACAGTATACTATTTCTACGATTTTTTGTCAAGTTTTTGGAAAGCGTGTTAAATTTGGCTGAAAACTCTGCATCTTATATATATATATATATATATATATATATATAAACTTTTGAATTTTTCACAGAAACGTTAACATCTTCACGAATATACGTTCTATGCTTACACAAATGCTCATAAATGTTGAACAGGACCTACATCGTCATTTGCTACAATGACAGACCATTTTTAGCATTTTCTGCTACTTGGGTGATCGAAAATATTATTTTATTATTAAAATTATTATTGCCCCCCCCCCTAATTGTCCTCGCAACAAAACTTTCACTGAAAAACATGAAGTCAAACATGTTCTTTACATCCTCAAAGTTCAAGGGCATTTCGGGCATTTCATCACGATTTTCAGTAGATATTCGACGAAACGTCTGAAATTGGTCACTGCCCCTTAATTTCTGGACACCAGTGTATATACATAGTACCTTTGAAATCAAAATACATCAAGCAAGTTCTGTCATCAAAATCTGACCAAATCCGCAATTTAAAAATGGCAAGTATTTAGTGTATATAGAATACTATAAGTTATATATATATAATAAAATAAACTTCATATATTTTTTTTCTTTTTAAGCTTTAAAATTTCCATGTCCCACACATTCGAAAGAAATCAGTGATTTTTAATGAGAATTATTTATAAATGTATGTTGTTGTATTGTGAAAGATAATTCTGTTTTTATTCTTTTTGTTTTGTAGGCTCATCCGAATCCGAGCAGCAACTGGTCGGAACACATTTTGAGGGCCATACGTTGTCCTAATATAATGCATGACGACATTCCTAACAAGCCTTTGGATTATTACACGTGTGCATTCAAGAAATCAAAGTTAGACAAGTGAGTATAGTACACTGTTAAAAACAAAATTCCATATATATATATACGACTGATTTTATGTGATTTTTCTGTCTTTTAACGGTTGGGTGAAAATCGTAAATTTTTCCGAAATAAATGGAAAATTTCCCTTGCAGGTGAGCCTTTTAGAAATCAAAGTTAGACAAGGAAGTACACTGTGAAAACATTCCATATTTTTACGGGTGATTTTATATGAAATTTCTGTATTTTAAAGGAAACTTTCCATGCTGAGTGGAAATCGTATATTTTCCAAGAATAAACGGAAAATTTCCTTTTTTCTCCTTGCTCTTTGAATGTTAAAAACGTAAATGTTTTTTCCAAATATACGGAAATGTTCTTTTTCATCTGAGAAAAAACGGAAAATATCCAGTTAAATTTTCTTAATTAATGTTTTGGCCTATATCCAAGTCCCTGGATGTGGCCAGTTGGTGCAGGAAACATCCTCTAATGGCGAGTACTGAGGCTCGAAACAAGAGAAAGGCAAGGTGATAAAAAACGGATGTGATAATATGCAATACAAATGCTTCTTCCGTATAAATGTGCACCAGTATATATTGTGCTATTGCCCACATTTATTTCTAAAAACAGAAATTTTCCGTCTTGAATTGCGGAAAATGTCCATCTTGAAAACGAGGGAATACCAAAACGGAAGTTTTGGTAGGAAGAAATGTAGCTACGTTTGGTAAAAAAAAAAAAAAAAAACGGAGTAGACGGAACTTTGCTGCTAATATGTATCTCTCTGATCAACACCCTTAAACTTATTGTACTGGATTAAACGCCTCGCGATTTTATGATTTTCGTTTTGACCTCCAGATATTTTATTTAAAAAAAAAATTCTACTTTGAAGTACACTAATAAAAGCGTATTCTTTAAAAAGCATTTTTACTATTTTTATTTTAGTAATTTAATATATTTCGTATTTCACTATATATATATATATTGCAGTTTTGCCAATAGTATGACCTGCTTATCATAGTATATTTGTAAGAAGCAAACATTTTAATAAAACTTTATTGCGGCAGGAAATGGGTTAAATTTAAATTTTCTAAGGAATACATTTTGGCACATTAGACGTTCTCCAAAAATCACGAATACACTTTTTTATTTAACTCAACTTGGTATTTGGTATTAGTATGTAAAGATGGAATTTTGTAGTCGATAACAGCGTGAGTGTTAGCACCTCCGATGTCTGTGTATGGGCTCTTAGCGGAAGATTTCTTTTTGGGCGGCGAACGGCGTGATGTTGGACCCGCTTGACACGTGTTGTATGGACGGTCAGGACAGACGTGACCTAATTATTCCTCCAAATACTTATTTAGAATCTTATTTAAAGATAACGAAAATTTTGTAAAGAGAACTCATTGAATCTGAGAGGCTTTGGTTTGTTAAAAATGGGGAAGACGGCAACTATTGAGATAATATTCAAGATGAATGGAAAAATTTGAAAGTTTGAGATTTCGAGTTAGGTACTTACATTGGTGAAGGTAGTACAAACGCGACTCAAACTTCTGAAAAATCTTACGAAATGAGAAAACTGAGAAACTTCAGATGGAAGTTGATGACGATTTCTCTTGGAAAAAAGAGTATGAATGATGTTAATCGCTACAAAACTGCACAAGAGGTGCACACCAAGGATGATAATTTGAAAGATAGACAAAATTCCGCGCCGAATGAATTTAATAGTTCTATTGTCGAGGAAAATAATGCTGAATGGGTTGAGGAACCACAAATTATAGTTAAAAATCCAACAAACTTAAAGCCCAAACCTATAATGGTTAGAGATATTGAGGATATTATCGAGTTTACCAAAAAACTGGAAAACTAATGTGACCCTAATTTTGTAGCTGCGATTGCGGGAAGGTGGATAAAGATATTCGCTAACTCATTCTGCACTAAAAGAAAACTTACTGACTTCCTAAAAATAACAAAATTTCCATGTTTACGTATTGCCCGATTTAGAGGCACACATAAAAGTAGTTTTAAGAGGCTTGCCAAAAAGCATTCAGACAGATAAAATTCAAAAAATTCTAAATGAGGAAGGTCTCGATATTTTTAGGGTTATCCAAATGAGTGAAAAGAAAGAAGAATTATTCTGCTCTTCCTTTTTCATTTACCCAAAAATGAAATCTCGAAAAAGATTTTTAAGTTAACATCCCTATTCAAAATTAGAGTGATTATAGAATATTATAGAGCGTCATGCAAAGTAGCGCAATGCTTTAATTGTCAGAATTTTTTTTCACGTATCAAAAGATTGTAAAATGTCTCCCAGATGTAAGCTGAGGTGCTAACAACGATGCTAGAGAATGCCCGAAAAAGTCACAGAAAATGGAGAAAAATCACCCCCGCTGTGTTGCAACCGGTAAAATATTAGGTTAAAGCTAAATTTTGAATATGCCGAAGCCACCAGAAAAAGGACAAAGTCAAAATTGCCCAGGAATCAAAAGATCCCAAAGAAGTTGCCCAGCAATCACCCAAGATGGTGCCACCTGCCCCGCAGCAATTTAATATTTGAAAATTAATAAATTATTTTTAAGGCATTTTTCCGTTAACCGACACATATGATAAATCGCCAAATATTCTTGATGGTTACAATCGTATACAAGATACAACAACAATGGATTTAATGATGCGCGAAACCATGCTTACCAAAATAGGCCAACGGCTGTGAAACTGGCAACATCGAAATATTTTACGCTCTAAAAAGTCGAAAATATAAATAAAAAATAAAGCCGTAATATATAATTAAAAAAATACATTTTAATCAATTAACAGTTTCATATTAATTAAAATACGATTATACGTTGAGAAATCAATTTAGAAATCCTAAAAAATATAGTTTAAATAATATTTCAGTTTTTCTTTCCTGCTGCCATATATTAAAAAAGAAACAGAGCAAAAATTAAGTCATGAAATATGAAGCGTTATTTTCCAGATAAACATTAAATGCTTATAAAAAAGTGTTTTTTTTTCCAACAATATTTACTTTTATATTTATTATGAATTAAATGCTAAACCTAGCGGTGCTATTTTCCGTGGCTTCTGCTCTTATATTTTTTACATTTTACAGGTTCCTTGGAAGTGACAACCAAGACGAATATTTCAGTCGGACGCAAAGAATAAGAATTGTGTACGCCATCTTGCAAACGGCAGCCTACGGCAAAAGGCGAAGAGCTCAGATCGGCATTGATAGGCTAACGGAAGAAGGCGCTTACACCGGTGCATTCCCCTTACATGACGTAAGTATATACAGAAGGTCTCAAAATTCCATTCGATAAATTTGTGAGGAGTTGTAAAAATATGGGTACGAACCATGGTTCTAGCTCACTTTTAACTAATCTTAGCAATTTAGCTGATCAGCCAATAGAAACTAAAAAATGTAAAACGAAAAAAAATAGCATTAGCACATCGTTTTGGAGCATTGATTCTGAAACCGTTCTTTAACCTCCAATTCTTTAAACACCATTTATAATAAGGCTTAGGGCGCCTTATTATAATTAGGCTTATAATTAGGCTCCTGGTGACTTAACACCGTCCGTACAATGTTGCTTAGGCTTTGGTTGATGCTAAAATAAAGTGGTGTTGAGCACTGAGAAGTGCCTTTGTAAAAAAGTAGGGTAAAAAGGGGAAAAAACTACAAAAGAGAGAAATTTTTTTGCTTTGCTTCTCTCATAATTTGTGTGTGTGTGGGGGGGGGGGGGGGTGAATATTTATTGCTGTGATAAACTTTTTGACTTTGTGCGCTGCGGGTAAGCAATTTTATTTATTTTCTTCTTTTTTGTGGGGGGGGAAGGGGGGCGCGAGTAATATTGATAAACCTTTATTTAAAAGTAAAAATTCTCCGAAATACCGAAGATTCTCGCTAGAAATAGGTAGATGTATATCAGCGCTGTCCAACGGAAAGCCATGGCGCCCTTTCAAATGTTTCCTGTTACTGTTAATAGCCATTTTTATAAAAAAAAAATCCACTTTAACACACGCTTTCCTTCAAAATAAATTGTATTTGTGTGTTTTTTATTAAGAATTGCATAAGGATTTCGGATCGTTCTTTTCCCTGCAAAAATTTCATATAGCATATTTCTTCATCTCAAGAAATATGCAAAGCTACATTTTTCTGTTTTATGTTTTTCATGCTTTCCATTACATGGGGGCCGTGTGTTGCAGGGATTTTATGGCTATTACCTACTGTCAGACGTAACGTAAGTGTATCCATCAGTGTACGTATCTCTACAACTATTATAGTTGGATAATAATGTTGCACATTCCGAATCATGTTAATAATGACGCCCTTCACTGTTTACCACCAGCTATGGTGCGCCCCTGCTTATTGAAAGGTTGGACAGGCCTGATGTAAATGGTACGGTACGATTAAACATGATTGATAAGCAACATCAATCGTTCACAAACTTGAGAGTGTCCACTTGGGTACAAAAAAAAACAAACAAATAATTTTGAATTGCCATTTCAGCTTCTTTATAAATAAACTTAGTTTCTTTATAAATACGCTCATGACGCATGCTCAGATTAGAAATTTTTTATCACAACTGTTGCAGTCCATATTTTAGAACTTGACAATACTTTAATGGACAAGTTCTATTAAGGCTGTTCTCAAATCCGAAGGTTCTACTTTCAGACACATTTTTTAATTCATTTTTGTTTAGAAACGTATGAAATGAGCAGGTGTTGTTATTCAGAAACTTTGTAATCGAAACAAGTTTTTCATTTTTTGGTAAAGGCAGAAGATCTATCAGAAAACACTGTTAAAGTCGACGTTTTGAACTGAATTCTTCAGCGCCTGAAAGACGAAAAACGTGTTGTTACGTGACACAGATCGCTTATAACTCGATAAGTAATTTATTTATCAAAAAATTGAAAACTCATTTCGATTCCAATAGCTTGCGTAGTCAGGTCTGCCAATTTTATGCCTTTGCGTTTAAAAATGAGTCAGAAATTGTCTCAAAGTTTTGCGTTGTTCAGCAGATCATTTGAGAACCACCTTAAACAAGTGAGACAGTTCAATAAACATTAGCTTGGCAGTGGGTGTTTCTGCAACATCTCCTCTCGATCAGTTAAATTCTATTGCGCGCTTGTCGTCACTATCTTATATATAAGGGCACTTCTAAGTAGGGTGCCTCTATATTAGAGTGTCGACATACAGAAAATTAAATTTTATTGGTCAAGAGGATTTTGGAAAGAATTGCCAAGCAACTTGGCGAATCTACCATTGTCGCCAAACTAATGTTTGTTAACTTTTTTCACTCTTCTTTCTAATCGAACTTTCAAGGTGAGACTCGCCAAGTTCTTGAAAGTTGGTTGTCATAGTTTGGGCAAAAACTTCAGTCTAAACATGCCCCCTGTGCATATGTCGTCACTCTTTTATAGAGACACCGAACTACAGATGCTCTTCGCTCACGATTAAGTCCAAAATCTTCTCGACTCATCAATTTTTTTTGTTTGTATGTCGCAATTTTTTTGTTTATGAAGACACTCGGATGCTCTTTGTTCGAGATTTTGTCCAATCAAGTTTTTTTTCTCGTACGCCACCTCTTTCACATTTATACGGGCAATCTATTGCTTATCATTCAGGTTTGAAAAGCAGTAGACAACTACACATTAAAATATTTGGCGTGTCCCTGTAAAAGAAAAAAAAAACTACGCACAATACGATGAATCCTTTTATCGTAATACATTTCCTGGTGTACTAGAATTGTGTAAAAATGTCACAGTAAGACAAAATCGGAATAAAACCCTGTTTAATCATTTAAACTATGATAAAGTAAAAGGAAATTACACATACTGAATAAACTTTTCTCATTTATCCAAAAGAAACTATGATCCTTTTCCTGCTTTTATAAAATACTTTTTTAATAGAATCTATAATGTTATTAAAAGTTGTATATTATGCAGTGGAACTCCAGTTATACGTTTTGTTCGGGACCGGAAAACAAAATGTATAACTCAGTAAAACGTACAACTCAATTAATGGTCTACCGGAACCATTTTTTAAATATATCCTAAAAACTTTGTTCCGCTGAATAGTTCCAGTTACCTTTTATATCGAAAACAGAAGTTTTCTAAATATTACTGCACCCATGACATAAAGTTTCGGAAATGGAACAGAGTAGAAAAAAAGAGTATAAGAAAAGTATACATGAAGTTATTTTATCATAAAAGTTTTATTAAAAATATTTTTAATACACATAGTGTACTTAAAAGAAATTATTGGAATGGCCTTGGCATGTAAATCATTTATCAGAAGACATTTCAGTAGTTTACTGAATCTTGTAGAATTAATCAGTAGTATTCGAATGTTTCTTTTCGGCAGTGCCTGCATTGATTAGCAAACGTTGCATTTCTGTTAATAATGCAGCCGCCTTACTGTTACTTTTTTTAGTACTGACGAACCGCTTTACTACGCCAAAAGCCCTTAGAGCAGCTCGAAGTTAGAGTGAGATCATTCAAACCATACTCATCCGACGCGTCGTCAGTGTTTTCGGTTACAAAATGCATAAATGAGACAAAATTTTGGCCGTGGACGAAAAAACGTAACGTATAACTGAGGGAAATGTACAACTTAAAACGTATAACTCAGCTTATTTTAATGGCAATCGGCCGGGACCTCTGAGTTGAAACGTATAACTGAGGGAAACGTACAACTCAGGTAACGTATATCTGAAGTTCCACTGTAGTACGTAATAAATTTCTCTTATGACTTTTTTTTTCAGGGCCCCTTTCAGTTACCAGAGAGACCTGTTGCCCCTGAAAATCTAAACAAGCGCCAAATACTATACCACTACTGGGCAAGGTGGGGCAAATGGTACAAGTATCAGCCTCTTGATCACATCAGGGAATATTTTGGAGAGAAAATCGGGATCTACTTTGCTTGGCTGGGTAAAGTATATTTTAATTCATTTTCACTCCCTCTCTATCTATTTATGTGCAAATTTAAATATTTTTATCAGTCGATATGATTTATAGAAAAAAAACCGAACAGGTAGATTCATACATAATTACTGATTAGTTTCGAATGACTCTCTCCTAATAATATTGACAGAGGAAATGGCGAAAAACGAGCTGCTACTTCCATTTTGGTACCTATGGATAGCTGTTTACTCAAACTGGATAATTTTGAGTAAGCAGGTGTCACTTACCTCTAATTATGGTGTCACTTACTTCTAAAAACTATCCTGAAGGTGATACGAGGGTTCAATCGCTAATAACCAGTCTTAGTTTTTCAAAACCATTTTATTCCAAAAAAGTCCTTCCGGCCTGTACCGGGAGGAAAAAGTAGCTTTCATAGCCCATGTTTTTAAAAATTCGAAATCTCAGCCACCCTAGAATTTCAAACTGCCATATTTCAGCCATTTTAAGATATAGCGAAAACAAAAATTGTTCCAGAATCCTTGTATCACGTTCTAACACATAAAAGAAACAATTTTTTCAATTTATACATTTTTTTGAATTTTTAAAAAATTAAAAATTTTTAACTGGCCGCCATTTTGAAACAAGATGGCGGATGAAGCTAGCCAACGAACTCGGTCGAGACCTTGGTATGTCCTACACACATACTCAGTCACATCCAAATCTATTCATAAATAAGAGAGTTACAGCATGACGTATGTCAGATATATATATATATATATATATATATCAATATTTGAACGGAGGGTGGTTTGGAGGTAAGGGGTCATGATCGGTGAAAATACACCAAAATTTTTTGGAATTGCTTTCCTCCGAACGGCTGTGATAGGTAGCTTTTTGTAATGAAAGCTACCTAAAAGTGAAAATGACTGATTTCAAGGGCGTGTCCAAGTAAGGGCTGCGTAGTAATTTATTTCGTAATAAATCAAAAAAAAACCAAATGTTGTTCAAAAAACTATTAACCTGCTATCTTGAAACTTTATGTAAAAAATGAGCGTTTTCTTTGTATTTTACTTGCAGTAGTCAAAGATGTATATCTCGTTTTCCTTTCTAGCACATTCGGAAGGTACCCAACCTCCACACTTGTAGCACTAAATTCAAATTTCCCCTCTAACTTAATCTGAAAAGAGTCGCCAACTCGTCATCGTCACTGCCGTCTGTATGGTAGTTCATTTTTAGACCCTCCAGTACTTCACGTTGATGGTCTCAGCAGCCATTACAAAACAAACAAATCGATCGAAACAAGTGCTCTACATGAAGCTCAGGACATCTATTTTGAGATGAGATGGGAAGCCATTTGCTTTACTGAAGAACTAAGGAAGGGACAAATTAAATTTCACATATCTTGAAAAATTGTGGGTTTCTCAAAAGTAGGTTTTCCGATGAAAAAATAAAATCATACCATCCCACGTGGGTCAAGAATCAAGGCCATCCCCTACTTCTTGCTGTTTCGTTCGATTCCATTCCCAAGATCGTGCACAATTCCCTTCCCACACTTTCAACAAGTAGACCTATCCGGTTTTGGACCATTTCCACTAATCATTAACAAACCAGTATATTGTGGCCAATACAAAACTTTCTCTTATGTAAATAAAATAGTTTGCAACCAAAATTAAATGACAATCGTTCTTGAGATATAGCTGTCGCGGAAATCGTAAAAAACAGAACATAGCAGCGCCACCTGTTGCGCGATTTATACCAAAACCTATTCAGCGTCTATTTATGTCAAGGTCTAACATAATTTGATTTTTTTTTTAATTCCTGCATTAGTTGCTTGTTATATAGCTATCACTTAAATCGTTAAAAGCGCTACCTGTTGGGCGATTTACACCAAAATCTCATCAGCACAAATTTATTTTAAGGTCTAACAGAATTTGAAGTTTGATTAAATTCTGTGCATTAGTTCTTGAGATAGAAAGCCTGCGATATTTATGCCAAATACACACATTTTCTAAAGACAGTTAAAACACGTTCAGGACCTTTTAAAACGTATAAATCCGTTGAAAACGGGAAGTTGGAATTTTTCACGAATCCAATATACTTTCTTCTTGTAAAAATAGAAGAAAGTAAAAATGATAGTATTTAATTATTTTTTCTATTGTAAATAGATTGAATACTTTTTAAAGTCGCTAGAAGAATTATTTTCCCGAATTTTACATTTATGTAGTTTTGAGCATTGTCTCAATAGAAAATTGTTATGTTGTTAAAGCAAAAAATTCTATTGTCAGAACTTAATATTGTCTTCTATTGTTCATTTCTCTTTTTGTAGTCATGTGTTTAAAGATTTATAAACATAAAAAGTAAAATAAGGAAGTAAAACTTCTTATAACAGAAAAAAAAAAAATTAAAAAAATCACAGATGACACGCCTAATTTCGAGAGCTTTTAATTTTTTTTTTCTTTTTCTACAGCAACAGAATATCCATTTATCTTAAAATAGAAACAAAAAACTTTATAGTCTTGAAAGCCCATTTATTCTATAAATATTTTTATAAAAATCAGAAATGAGTGGGTTTTAGTTATTTCTTTTACAGAAATTTAGAGACACATAAGCTACACAGCTCTGGTTAAAACTACTTGCAGAAATTTTTATGTTTGATAATCTTTATTTTTTTTAATTAATATAATAAGTAAATTAAATTTGAAAAAAAAAAAAAAAAAAAAAAAAAAAGTAAGCTACATGGAATTAGCGATCAAAATTATCGAAAAAATAATAAAAGAATAATTTTTCTGGAAGTTTTCAGAGTTCCATGGCGTTTGTTCAGTTAAAAATATATTTGACGAATTATATCCATTAACTTATGTCTTAAGCTTTCTTGATGATAGTCCATACATATTAAGGTCTTCCATCAGTTCTGTCGCTCAATTTATCATCAGGCTTTTTCTTTTTATCTCCAGCTTGCAGTTCATCTTCTTCAACTTATAATCTGCGGTATAGCAATTTTTTTCTCCATTTTACCGTACCAATTCAGTTCTTTTTATCATTTCAAATTGACGATGATAATATTATTGACTTAATGTAATTAATTAATTTTCCTTGATTAATTGGCATTAATAAGATTGTTGATTTAATGTTTGCAGTTTTCTACTATTAAGGGGGGGGGGGGGGGGTAGGTTCTACTTCTTTGGCTTAAAATTCACGTGATTTTTACAATTTGTTTTCGGTTGCAAAGAAAAGATATATCATCTTCAAATTGTTTTGCATTATATTTATTGGCATTTCACTTATGTATTAAATTGTTTTGTTTGTAAAAAAATTAATAATACGCTTTGTGCGACACGGATTACTTGCAGGTGCGCGCCGTGAACTTCGAATCGGGCAACAATTTTTCTCCAGTCACAAGCATCTGAAACAAATTGGGTCACCAAATTATGAAAGGGAATTAAATTCTCCGGAGTTTACACCTACATTTTGTTGATTTTTGTCAAAATAGAGATCATTTGAACAAAAAAGGTCATTTTTTCGCTTTTTTTTTTTTTTTTTTTTCTTTTTTTTTTTTTTTTTTTTTTTTTACCTTTTGTGATCTGTAGAATATAATTCTTCAATGAAAATTACACTTTTCGGTGACATAAGCTTCCACAAAAACGATTACCTTTCTTTGAAAAAAAAAATGAAGGAAATCGGTCGATTAGTTGTTGAGAAAAAAAGTCTCCAGTTTGAAAACATGGTTTCCAGACGGTTTCGACGTACTTTCAAGATTTTTTTTTTTTAATGTTTTCCAGACGCAACGAACTTCGAGCGAAGATCTGCGCGTATCAAACCATTCTTGGCTGCTACGACGTTAATTGAAGGAGGAAAAAAGATTGTAAGGAATTGGAATATCACGAAACTATTTTAGAGCAACAATTTACACTTTTGAGAAATGCAAGAAAAAAAAAATTGGCCGGAAGAAGTAGAACTAGCTTTTAAGGCAGCAAATAGCCAGTAAAATTTCTAAATAATTACCGGTCTGTCACTGCATGTATCGTCAATTTTTTTATTGTATGCATATAACATATATCATTATCATATGAACTTAATGAAAACTTAATTTGTTTGATTACACCGAACTCTCATGATTAGATAAAGAGGAATAACAACGCCCAATTTCGATACATATATAGAAATAAAACAAAATGAATTAGATTTTTTGATGAAAACTGATACGTTAAACGTGACAGCCCGCAGTTTTTTTTAAACACAAAAATTCAAAATATCCTTGTTCAAAGATTAGGCAATTAATATTTTAACGTGAGCTTCGTTTTGTTGGTTTCAGATGAAACCACTGAGATAAACCTTGGGTACCGCGGACGCTACCCGAGAAAAAAAGAAAAAAGCGCATTTTTCAATAACTTTTTTATATTAATTTTTATTCATTAAAGTTCAAAATGTGCGTTATTTGTTTATGCTAAAACCTACTGGGTGTTTCACGAAGGACCCCTAACTCTGAAAATAAATAGCTCGGAAACGGTGATAGACAGAAGCTTCAAACCAGTGGTATGTTTATTTAAAAACTCGTAAAAATCTGTTACGGAAATCTGAACATTTTAGTAACAAATTGCACCGATAGATAGTGCTGTAGGTGGCATAACGATACGTAGGCTGTACCACATCAGAAGCCACTCAAAATGTGCATCTTCCGCACAACACACATGTCGCAAACGAAGAAAGAAATTGTCAGTGACTCTTTGTAGTATGTCACCGGAAATCAAAACACAAGCTTGACAAATAGCCCTCCAGCTCGTCGAGTGTTAAAGGATTGTTGTTGTAAACAATGTCCTCCAGTGTCACTTCCGGAATTTCTTTCGCTGTACGCTAATAGCCATCATGTTTCAACGGCGAAATCTTCGACGACTGATCGTTCAATGGAACAATGGAACAATGTAGTAAGCTTTCTGGAACTCCTAGTTGCATACAACTGTATTTCCAGGATAGAGGTGGATTGACTTGCGAGGCAAAAATGAGCCGTGAGAAGTTTAAGGGGTTAGAGATTAAATAGGTATAGAAGTGAAAAGTATAAGGAGATAAAAGTAGTGTAACATAAAATTTTTAAGAGAGAGAAGGAAAGAAAAAAGAATTCCATTAGTTCCTAGAATGTTAGACGAAACCTACCGAGGGTCGAACCCATCTCAAGCATTAAAAAAAAGACTCTTTACAGAGACCATACAATAAGTTTAATTTAAGTTGTGATAAGTGAAAAACAATTAAAAAGAGGATAAATGCTTTAGGGCGCTTACGGTTAATGGGGTCGGAGACCTCATAGTCTGGTAATTCCGCAATAATTTCATTTGGTAAGTTATAGATATTTTTATAGAATTTTTTGGAGAGATGACTGATACGCTGTTTAAGAGAAGTAGTGCAGAGATCTCTGCGGATAGTTGTGTTTCTCAAGTAACGGTGGCCATTCCTGATAATACGAAGACTTTTGTTGTGATATTTGTAAAGGTAGTTCATGTTGGTTTTGCTAGCGAAGCCCCAAATCGGACAAGCATAGGTAAGGATAGAGCGAATACATGCATTGTAAAGAATAACTTTATTTTTAATAGAAAGGGTGTTACTTTTAAGAAGAGGAGCTAGTGAGACAGAAATACCGGCGACTTTGCCTCTTATGTTTCTAAAGTGTTTGTTCCAGGTAAGTCTCCTATCGATGATAACCCCCAGATATTTAGTATCGTTAGACCAAGGAATAGTAACGTTATTAATGGTAATACGGTTAGGATAAGTTGGTTTTTTAGAAAAGTAAACAGCAGCAGTTTTTTGTTCGTTGAGTTTAATACGCCATTGGATACACCAGCTCGTGAAGTCATCAATGTGTTTTTGAAGAATTTTATAAAGAGTGTATGGGTGGTGTGCTGCAGCGTAAAAAGCCGTGTCGTCCGCATACAGTGCAAGATGAGTGCGTAATGTGCGTGGGATATCATTAAAGTAAATGTTAAAGAGAGTGGGTCCAAGGACAGAGCCTTGGAGGATGCCTGCAAGAATTTGGTAGAGTGTTGAGAGTAAATTATTGATGCGGACGCAAAAAAATCGGTCACCAAGGTATGAATGTATAAGGTGAATGAGGCTGGCTTTAATACCGTGTTTAATTAATTTGAAGATGAGGCCCTCATGCCAAACTTTGTCAAAAGCCTTAGCGACATCAACGAAAATAGCTGCAGCAGGAGTTTTCGTGTTGAGGTTTTCACTGAGGAATTCAATAACACGAAGAAGCTGATGTTGTGTAGAGTGCTTAGGCCTAAAGCCAAATTGCTCTGGAATAAGAATGTTATTTTTGTCTAGAATGTCATGGAGCTGGGATCTGATGACTCGCTCAACAACTTTACTGATAGAAGGTAGAAGTGAGATAGGACGGTAGTTGACAGGATTTAGTAAATTGGAGTTAGGTTTGGGAATGGGAGCAATAATAGAAGTTTTCCAAGGTTTAGGAAAGTAAGAGTAATTGAGAATGGTATTAGTAAGTTTGGTGAGATAAATGATACAGTTTAAGGGTAAATTTTTAAGTGCAATGTTAGGAATATTATCATAGCCAGGTGCTTTACGGTTTTTGAGGTTTTTAATAATATTAGAAATGATGATGGGTTGAATATCAGTTATGGGGTCAGTAGGTGGGGTAGATAAGAAATTTCTAACTGTTTCATGAACATTAAAAAAGTGTTCAGGGTTAGCCAAATAAGGATTAGGGGAGAACTGCTCAGCATATGATTTAGCAAGAATTTCTGCTTTTTCTTTATCGGTGTATGCTGTACTGTTAAAAGCAGTAAGGGGAGGGATAGGGGTGTAGTTTTTGTTAAGTTTTTTCTTGATTGCCCAAAGAGAGTTGTCTTCGGGAGAAAGAGATCTTAGGAAATTACTCCAGCTTTTTTGCTTTTCTATAGCAATACAATTTTTAATTCTGTTATTAAGACGGTTAATGTTGGTTTTAAGGGTGGGGTCCCTGGTGGCTTGATAAAGTCGCCGGGTTTGGTTACGTTGTTTACAGATGTTGTGAATATAGTTGGGAAGAGTAAAAGAATTATTATTTTTGAAGTAGCGATAGGTAGCTTGGTTTTGTGAAGATGTTATAAGGTTTTGGAAGGAAGTTACAGCATTGTCAATGTCAGTGGTGTTATTAATAGTAGGGAAAGTTAAGTCAGAGTTGTGAAGAATATGTTTAAATTTAGCCCAATCCACGGCTGTAGAGGGGGGAGGTGAAGGGGGGTTGACAAAATCAATTTTAAAGCAGACAGGAAGATGATCAGAACTGAGGTCATTGATAACAGTAGTGGTGATAGGAAAGCAGATATTTTTAGTTATTGCAAAGTCTATAATTGAAGGCCTGGAGTTACCATACCCTAAGTGCGTTGGTGTGTTGGGTGCGTGTAGACTAAGATCTAAGTGTGAGATAAGGTTGTGTAGTGATCTGCCACGTTGTGATGTTGAATGACAGTTCCATCTCCGATTATGTGCATTATAATCACCAGCGATGAAACAGTGCGTATTTTGTGAGAAGAGTTGTGTAAGGTCATTGGTGGGGAATTGCCGTGTGTGTCGAACATATACTGAAGCAAAGTTAATATTAATTTGTGGTAATTGTACAACAATTCCCGTATTATCAAGACCTGTGAAGATTGTGTTTTGTGTAGTGTAGTGAGGTATGTGTTGTTTAATGTATATGGCAGTGCCACCATGGATTGTACCAGGTCGCGGGGTATGGTAAAGTTTGTAACCAGAGAGCTTGATGCTACGATGAGTATCAAATACTTCCTGAAGTAAAATAATATCTATATTGGAATTACGAGAGATGAAATCTCTAAGTTCGTTGATTTTGTATTGAAGAGAACAGCAGTTCCAGGTTAACACAACCAGAGAATTTAGAAAAGAATTACTCATGGTTGGTGAGATTGAGCTCATTTGCAAGTGTGTCGAATTCTTGTATTATTACTAACATTTTCTCCATAGGATTGGTGAATTGTTTAGTTTTAGCTGCTATGTTTTTGATACATTTTAGGAATTTAGTAATTTGGAAGATTTCTTTAATGTCATTAAATGTTTGAAAAATTTCATTAATTTCAGTAGAATAACTAGAAGTAATAGTAGAAGGTGAGTTAGAAGTGGGGGGTGGATTGGTGGAGTTATCATTAGTGTTATTAGAAGAAGTGGAGGTAGCGCATGCAGAAGCGTCCGAATCTGAGGCTTTAGCACCTTCTGCAGTTGAGTTTATAGCTTGTGAGTTAACAGTGATATCAGTTTTGGGTGTTTTTTTGGTGTAGTTGAAATCTTTGAGAATTTCAGCAAAAAGTTGTGAGTTGGTTTTTGTTTGTTCATTTTTTTTGTTTGATTTGTCATTATTTCTATTTTCCAATCTATACGGGTTTTTAATGCAACCACGAAAGTTTGCCGGGTGGTCGAGACCACAATTGGCGCATTTCGGGGTAATGCGACCCTGATGGGGGCAGTTTGGAGTTAGGTGCAAACCCGCACACTTTAGACATTTTGGAGTAAAATTACAGATCTCGCTAGCGTGTCCAAATCCCTGGCACTTGTAGCATTGTTTGACCGTTTGATTGCTCTTAAATGGTTGAATGGTTACACGAATGTAGTGAATCTCATGAATTTGGTAGATTTCCTCGAATTTAGGGCGAGGAAGAACGTTCACCATGTATATTGGCATGGGATCGCCAGTTTTCCTATTTTTGAGCATGGCAGCCCTAGTAACAGTAAACCCATACTCTTTAAGACTTTCTACTATTATTTCGTTATCAGTGTAACATGGAAGGCCACGGATGCAGATTTTTCTGGGGCGTTGCTCCTTAGGGTGTAATGTAGTATATTTTTTAGCGTTACTGTCAAGAAATCTCTGCGTTTCTCGGAAATCCTCATCGTTTTTGCATAAGACCATTAGGCGTTCGCCTTTAAGGGTTATTATAGGTTTTTCCTTGTTTTTGTCTGCAATGTTTTTTGCTAAATCTGTCCATTTTTCGTTAAACTCTATGTAAAACGGGTTAATTTTGGATTTTGGGGTATTGGAATCACCAGAGTTGAGGTCCGGGCTATCTGGTTGGGAGGTAGTTAAATCCATTTTTTCTAAGCTATTACTAGCTTCAACATCAATTGCTAAGCTTTTAAATTTATTGTTAAGAGGGATGTTTGAGTTTTCCTGTGGAAAGGGACGTTTAATACCTTTAGGTACAGGTTTAAAATCATCAGTTATTTTACATTTACTTAGAACAGTGCCTGGCACTTGCCGAAATTTAATAAAACAAAAATAAGCAAAATAAACAGAATTAGATAGTTTCTCAAGATTATCAGGCTCATGCAATAAGATATAAGCCTCATGGCAAGTTCTCCTTACCTCCTCTTTGTGGGCAGCGTTGCGACTGATCGTTCTGGGAGTCTGAGCTCTCTTTATAGGGACCCGTAATGCTGCCTGCAGTGCCATCTATCGGCGCTGTTTTAACTAAAATTTTGAGGTTTCTGTATCAGATTCTTATGGGTTTTTTAATAAACATACCACTGGTTTCATGCTTCTATCTATCACCGTTTCCGAGTTATTTATTTTCAAAGTTCGGGGTTCTTCGTGAAACACCCGGTACATGCATCTAACTCGTTACTATATGCATATTTTGTTAGTCATTTTATTTATTATAGAATCAAACATCAATTTTCCTTTATCCTGTTTTATTTTCCTTTAATTGCAGGATTCTACACGGGGTGGCTTTTTCCTGCTGCTGTCGTCGGTCTAGCCGTGTTTCTCTATGGAGTTTTAACCATGCATATCGACACACCATCGTAAGTGAGTCCGGTAATAAAGAATCCCTCACTCACCAAGCCCTTATATGTTTTGTTAATATGCCATTAGTTGAGCAGATTTATTATTTTTATAAGTATAGAAATTGTACTGATTCATTAAAAGCTAAACTATCACTTTATGGGCCAAAATTTCATAAATGTGGTTTTTGGCTGCTCATTTTCTACTGATATCTGATTTTTAAAAGTCTCATATAATGCTCAATTTGAATTTTTAATTAACACTAATATATTGCAGAATAATAATTAGTAAATGGGCACAAATTGTATCTAAAAATATATATGATATGGCAGTTTTTATCAGACAAAACACAAATTGTAAGGAACAGTAGTGACATTTTTTGCAATTTTGCCACTTTACTTTAAAAAAAAAAAAATTGTAATGTTGTATACACTAATTTCAAATACATATCAAACCTACGATTAAATGACTAGATATTGGTTAATCTATAAATATCAATATTAAAATTGACAATGGGGACAGTAGTGACGATTAATAAAGGTACGCTTACCTTTTCCCCATTCTTTTCAATCCAGAAAATCATCTTTATGAACAAACCGCAAGCAATGGCGACTTTTTAAGAACAACTTGTGTTCCCCGACTGGAAACCTAGACCCACATGTGATCCTATGGAACGGAGGATCACATAAGATCATATGTGGGTCTAGCTGGAAACAATGCTGAAAATGACTGCAGACTGCCATCTGGTGGAAATATGAGGAAATTCGTGCACCAGGGCAGTAGTGACCAAAAATGTGAGGGACACAACTTTAAACCCCCCAAAAGCAAATATTACACTTTTCACTTATATAAAATTATATTATTACGCTCCATGAGATTCATATTTATGATAAAGGCATTGGTTTTACAAAACTTTTTAATAATTGTTGTTTGTTGATGTTTTTATTGATCAAGTTATGGGTTGAGGACAAGGGACAGTAGTGACTTTTGAGATATTTAAATTCCATTTTAAAGATCTAAAACACATATTTTCACAGTAGAAATACATAATATTGTAGGACAATCACAGAGAAATATTTTAACATTAAAGAAGAATTTATATTGCAAAAAAATGCTGAGAGATATACTGGGGACTGTGAAATCACACACGAGATTTTGGCCCTTATGTTTTTATACATTTTTAATTGTTTTGGACAGGCATGCTAATTATAATACTGGTGACCTGGAAGAACGATTAATAACACTAGCATCTATAGTGACAGTGCTATATTTATATCAATACTAATATTATAAAGAAAAACAGTTTGTAGCAGGAAATCTCTAAAACCAACCAACTGATTTCTAAAGTAATGGTGGCAATATGATGGTGATGAAAGTATCTGCTCCAACATGGACTATATTTTATGTCATATAATGCTACTCCCAAAAGAATGCAAGAGCGAAAGGCGTTCTAAAATTGCGATTTCTGTTATAGTAAAGGGACTAGAAAATTGAAATTCGGTTTGGCGTTTATTTTTAAGATGTAACTGGCTCGCTATGAACAGTTTCTACAAAATTCGAAATTTAAAAGGGTGAAATGAGCGGAAAACGTTCTAAAAACATTCAAAATTGCGATTTATATGGAATTCTTAGGGATAGAAACTTGAAATTTAGCACGCCTTTAAAGGCATAGATGCTTGCACAGATCAGTTTTTAAAAGATTCTACTTTTAAAAGGGCGCAAGCGAAAAAAAAAGGTTCTGAAATTATAATTTCTGTTATACTGTTGGGGCTAGAAACTTCAATGGCATGGTGGTTTTTAGGTACGTTCGTAATTATATAAATACATAGCACCTATAGTCGACGTCTGGTCCGTACATCTGTCCTTCTGACGGCCGTCAACATATAACAGCGAAAAACTACCCAACCGAATGGTTTGAAATTTAATATATATTATCGTTGGAGAATTTTGTCGAGTCATTTTAAATTTTATGAAAATCGAATAAAAACTTAAAAAGATATTTATAAAAGTTTTCTTTATTCTATTAAATCCTATCGTACGTAATCTGTATATTAAAAGCGTAAGTCATGTGACTGAGGAAAAAAAATATGGGTAAACCACTTCTTTTTTCATATGCCAGGCAACCATTTTTATTAAAAATTATTTTTTGGAATAAAATTGCATAAAAGTTGCATTTTTAGAAAGATCGTTCAGAAAAGTTGTTTGCTTGAGATATGAGTTACATTCAAAAATGTATAGATTCTGAGATAACTTCATTGGAAATTGAGTTAACAGCTGAATATCTCAACCCATTAAAATAAAAAAAAACACAGAAGATTCGTTCATTATGAGTCACAAAAATATTAAACAATGGAGGTAATCATTCGCAAAGCAAGATCTTCATGGTGAATTTTGCAACGCTGTCTGGTGTTGAAAAAAATTCGCATTTGTAAACGTGGCATACGTAATAAGAAAAAAAAAGGCATGTTCATATCGCTCATAGCAGACGATATAATTCATTTCACTGAAATTATAAGGATGATTTTTTTAGTTAAAAAACGAATGCACCTCATTTGTCACATTTAACGTACAATTTCCAACTTGTTTATAAGATGTAAATGCTCGCTAAGAAAGGTTTCTAAACACAAATTCCCAATTTAAAAGGGAGAAATGAGTTAAAAACGTTCTAAATTACGATTTATTTGAAATTGTTAGGATTAGAAATTTGAAATGGCTGTTACTTTTAAGACTTAAATGGTATTTTCAAATAAACTATAACATCTCACACTTCTGTAAATTGATCTTCTAAGCTCAACTGCAATTTTTGTCTTTCACTTTTCTCAGTATTTTCTTGTGAAACTTTATTTCTCTTATTAAATATAGTAAAACTCTAACTATCTGGATCGGCTATTGTCCGAATTGTTATCAGAAAATTAAAAGAAAAAAAAACTTATTGGAATGTATTTTTTTCGTAAAAATATTAATTTCTCTGAATTATGAAATTGTAAATACTATCCAGTATTTTCCTTGAAACTTCTATTTAAGCTAACGTTAAAATTAATGTTCAACTGGAATTTTCGAAATCTATGTTTCAGTAATTCTAGTCGCTACTTTACCAGTTTCTGATATACCATATTTTTCTATCCTTATATTCTAAGAAAATCGGAAGAATTCATTTAGCTTTTGAAATTTAGTTTTAAATTGTAAAGCAGGCAACGTTCAATATTGTTAACACGTGTGGTTGAAGTAAATAAGTAAATTGGTAGGTTCTTTTACGTCTAGTATTTGCAAAACCTGCACTGTAAAAAAAAGACACGTTTTTTAATCTACGAAAATATAATATAACCACGTATGATAATTTACAGTAACCTCTTCCGACTTGGCCACAATTCCGAAAAGCGTTATATATCTAAAGCAGTGTTTCTCAACCTGTGTGCCGCGAGAGACTGTCAAACGTGCCAAGAGGGTTTTTGACAAATAATTAAAATTGCATGATGTCGGATCAACGATGCATTTTCTATTTATCATGTGCTACCTTTCCTCTTCACTCCTTTCCCTGTATTAGTGTTTCCAGCGCGCCACTCCTCCCGTGTCCCCGCCCATCCGATTCAGATTGTTTTTTTTCTTTTTTTCAATTGGTGGAACAGGCGCGTTTGCCTTCTCAACTCTCGATTGGAATCTGTTTTGGACTTTGTTGCTGGACGCCGTGCATTTTATTCTATTCTTGATTTCGTTCGAGAAAAAAATGCGTATTGCTGTTGAAAAAAGTAAAGTAAAACACTTGATTTTCACATCTGTGAATCGATGAAAATGCAAAAAATAGAAGCATAGGAAAGCATGACGGACGAATAAATTGAAATAAAATCTGGTGCTTCACAAACTGAAGATAAAGAAAGAAAAAAACGGAAGTATATAAAGATGAGTACATCGAATTCGGATTCAGCGCAATTGAAACGGGAGGCTCTCAAATGTCATTCTGTGTAATCTGTAAAAAGAAACTTGCGAACGAAGCTCTCGTTCCTAGTAAACTGAAAAGGCATTTGAAAAATTCACATCCACAGATAAAAAACAAACCAAGAGAATATTTTGAAAACCTGGCAGCGCGGAAAAATAAAACAAAAAAAATTGTAAACTACATACAGATGCCAGAAAAGGGATCGATTGCCAGCTACAAGGTTGCCCAATTAATTGCGCAACGCAAAAACCACACACCAATGCAGAGTCTATCATTGTACCAGCATTAGGTATCATTGTCGAAACAATGCTGGAAAAAGCATTAGAGAAGGTCAAGAAAATACCATTATCCAATGACACAATATCACGCCGTATCGGAGATTTATCTTCAGACTTAAAAAAACAAATTGTCGAGCATTTCCAATCGCGCGGCAGTAAACTCTGGTCACTTCAAATTGATGAATCGACAGATATAAGTGGTAAAGCTCAGCTCCTTGCTTTCATTCGATTTATTAAAGATGAAAAATTCTTGAATGAGTATCTTTTCTGTAAAGAATTCGTAAGTACGACGACAGAAAAAGACATATTTGAGCTTGTAAAAGAAAATATTTAATGTTTTTGTTTGCTGTGGAAAAACTGCGGGGTGTTTGTACAGATGGATGACCAGCAATGTTGGGAAACAAAAAAGGATTTATTACACTTCTGCACCAAGAAAATCCAAATATTATAAGCGTCCACTGTATGATTCACAGACAATCTCTCGTTTCAAATCTTTAACTCCAGATATGTTGATAGTTATGAACGAAGTTATCCAAGTGGTCAATTTCATCAAGAGCCAACCTCTGAAATCTCGATTTTTCTCTCAGCTTTGTGACGCAATGGATTCCGAATACAAAACTCTTTTATATCACACCGAAGTGCGTTGGCTTTCGAAGGGAAAGGTTTTGAAACGACTCGTACACCTCAAAGCCGAGGTGATTTTGTTCTTGGAAGCGGAAAAAACATGCTTTAAATTTTCTCTTCACGACGAGATTTGGTGGCTTAAAGTTCAGTTTCTCTCGGATTTGATTGAAAAGCTGAACGCTCTGAATTTTAGTCTTCAAGGTCCATCTGAGAATATCGTCACATCAACATCAAAACTGAAATCATTTGAAGGAAAATTAACACTGTGGAAATCTTAAATATCAAAAGTAAATTTTGACTGTTTTCCGGGTGTCAATCAATCTCAGTCGAAAAGAAAAATTACAGACGAAATGATAAGCACCATTGATGAACTCCAAACCTCACTTACAAACTATTTTCCTTCGCTTTCAGTTGACGAATATGAATGGTTAATCAACTCATTTGTAATTTGCAAGGCACCAAATTTGACAACAATGAAAAAAGAACAGCTAATTGATTTGAGAAACGATAAGTTTTACCGCTCAATATTCTTCGAGAAAAATTTAGATGAGTTTTGGCTTTCTGTGAAAAATTTGTATCCTGCAATCAACGTGAAAGCTATTAAAATTCTTCTGCTTCTCTTCGTGGCTCTGTGAATTTGGATTTTCGGCATTGACAGAAATAAAGTCCAAAAAGCGAGAAAGACTTTTAAAAATTGACGATTAAATGCGAACTTGTCTGTCGACTTTGGAACCACGTTTCGATTTAATTTGTTCTAGAAAACAGGCTCAGCCCTCTCATTGAATAAATTTTGTAAGTAAATATTTTTCTTTTTTTTCTTTTGTGTGTGTGCGTCATACAACTTATACATTTTTTGGTACTTTTTGGTTAGCCGGTATTATATATACATAAATATCTATCGATATATATAACACTGGCGCCCGGCTAACCGAAAAGTACCCATTTTTTATATTCAGGTGTGCCGCAAATAATTTCAGATATTTTTAGTGCGTCGTCAACTAAAAAAGGTTGAAAAACACTTATCTAAACATTAATAACGCTTTCGAAAGACTTTCGCTTTCTAACGGTTTCAAAAGCAACCTAAGAAACCACTATATTTTCAAAATTTAAAGAATCATTTATAACAAAATTTATTTTCCTGCCCCTGATTTCTTTTCCGAGTAGTTTTTATAGTACATATTAGTCGTTTTTTTCAAACCGGACTATAGGTTTTTAAGATAAAGTAATCCCGCGAGGGTTACGTTCGAGGAAAACCCTGCGAATGTTGAGTCTCTTTGCACTAAAAAGGACGTTACGTTCTATAAAATTTTAATTAAAATGGCACAGCATTTCAAAGAACAAAAGAATATATACACTATTAACAATACGTTATGCATAACATAGTATATCTAGAAGATGGATGCACACAGATATACATAAAAATGAAATTTATTTATTGAAGATAATTCAAATTAATTGACTGGAGAAATAATTACAGCTAAAAAAGCATAGGCTTCTCTATAAAGTAATTTCGTCTCTCTCTCTATTCACAAAGAGAAGAGATGGTAATGTATTAATGGGTGATACCATATTAAACAAGTTGGAAATTGTACGTCAAACGTTACAAACGAGGTGCGTTCGTACGCACGTTTTAGAATTAAATTCATGATATCCCATGCGTAGAACGGGCTAAACAGCTAGTTAAGTATATATTTTATGACACTGTTCATACAAATATCTTAACTAGTTATATAAATATTCAGATATATATGTATCAGCTAGTTATATAAATATTCAGATCTTGATGATTTTTAATTCTGTGAAATGAATTATATCGTCTGCAGATTAATTTCTGTAATAAAATAAGTATCTCGGTCGCTTGACGATTTAACATCCATCGGAAGCTCCTCTAACAAAAAAGCACCGATTTAAAAAAAAAAATCAAATTTCTTAATAAATATTTTTATTAATATCTCCTAAAGTTTTGATTCGATTTTAATAAAATTTGAAATGTCTCGACAAAATTCTGCAAAGATAATATATTTTAAATTGCAAACCATTTGGTTGGGTAGTTTTTGCGTTGTTATATGCGGACGGACAGACAGACGGACGGACAGACAGACAGACGGACGGACAGACGGACGGACCAAACGACGACTATAGGTGCTACGTATTTATATAATTACGAACGCACCTAAAAAAAAGGGTTATACAATGTATGCGATACTATATTAAAATACGATATTTAAATACATCTAAATGCTTCAGAAATACTTTTACTTTCCATCTAAGAGCAGCTTCAGTTCCATCTCGACGAGAACCTGCACATTTTAAATTATTAGATAGAAGATGCTGTTACCTTACGACTCCTAATATCCTCATTGCAATGAGTATTTTGTCGTTGTTATTATTTTGCTTTCCTACAACACTCGTTCCTTTTTCAGCTGACAACTGAAAACTTATTTGTAAATAGATGCTAAGAAAACACAGGGGAAATAATCTTTAACCACTATAAATCCTAAAAAAGAAAGAGATAATAATAGTTTTAAAAAAAATCGCGAATAATCCAGTCAGATTTTCGCGAATGTTACGTTTTTCCACATTTTCATATTTGCGAATAATCAAAACCGAGAATGTTGAGGGATTAGTGTACTATCAATTCACAATCAAACATTTTCAGCTGCATTACTGAATTTATTAACAAACTAATGTTAATGTCATTGATGTCAATTTATCAGGTTTGTCTTTAAAATACGTTTGTTGAACATGAAAATGTTTACTTGTGAATGGATAGCATCCGAAAAACCTATACTATTACAGGTTGAGAAAAATGATTACTACAAAAAAAAAAATTATTTGGAAATGTTTCTGTAAACACTGGATAAGAATGGTTCTGTCCCAGAGCTGAAATTAGTTGATCCTAGATCAGTTTCTTGCGCTGATTCAGAATATACTTTCCGTCTTTCTCTAGGTAGTCCAGTTTTTGAGAAATTTACATATTTAAGTTTATGCAAAATTAAGCTTTTTTGTGCCATTTTATGAAAATTTGAAGTACAATCAATGTCACATTAAATTTCCTTCTTTAGATTATGATTACTGGACCATTTGCTTCATGTAAATGTCCGCAGTCTGCATATTCTTAACATTTACCTGTCAGTTACTAAGCCTAATTTGCGTATTTTTCAATAGTGTAATGCTTACATTACTTTCAACTTTAAAGTAGTTATCACAGAATTGACGTAATGTTTTTCTAGACTAGATTTTTATGTTGATTTCGAATCTGCAATCCGTTTCCTTATATCACGTCTAGATTTTGAGTAAAATGAGTTGCTAATTTTGCATTGTATTTTGTTTTGTATGGTAAAACTTTTTAGGGGTGTGTATATCTCATTGTCAAAAGGATGAACATTGTCAGGGACATAATCACCAATGGGTATAATCAAAAAATAATTGAAAAAAAGTTGTAGAATCTATCCTAATTAGCTGAAGTACAACACAAAGTAGCATAAAAAGCATTCTCTGGCTTTTTTTGACCAAAAAATAAAATTTTACTTTTTTAAAAAACTGGACATGATAGAAGAAAACAGACACTAGATTTGTAATCAGCGTAAAAAATTGGTTTATAAACATATTAACGTACTCATGTGGCAGAAATATTTGGGCGTCAAGAAACGTTATTAGAAAAAAATGAAAAATATATAAATTAGGCACAATATTTCATATTCACAAGGTTAGTATAATCTCGGACACAACATTTTTGTAAAGTAAACTGGCAAGTAATCATAACGTAAAACAAAAAATCCAGTCTGATAATGTTTATTGCCTTAAATTTACATATTATTCTACAAAAATTGCATAAATCAAAATATGTATATATCTCAAAAATTATCTCTATTAAAATTTAAAGCTACGTGCTAGAGAAAATCTAAAACTAGATTCGGAATCAGCGTAAAAAACTGAATAAGAAACAACTAATTTTGGTTTTGGGACAGAGCAAAAGTTCAAATTTGTTGTCCAGTGAAATAAGTGGCAGCAAAAGAAACTTTGTTTTTATAAATGATTCTTTAAATCTCGAAAACACATTAGTTTCTGAGGTTTCTAAAGATATAGAACACTTTTCGGAACTATCGATAACTCGGAAGAGGTTATGGAATATTTTGTAGTAAAAGTTATATTATTTTCAACGTACATCAGGCCTACCTTTTTATTAAACAAAAGTGATTTTAGGAATTTTTATTTGACAACCTAACTTTTTTTTATAAATCCAACTATCCGGAATGCGTCCAGATCACATTAATCCGAATAAATGAAGTTCCGCTATACACTGTAAAAAAATGCCTTATATATATATATGTATATATATATATATATATATATATATATATATCAAGCAGGGCGGTCGCTCTGCCAAGCCAAGCTTTAAAAAAAACGTCACACAAACAACGCCAAGAACTGGAATAAAGACCGCTAATGCTTATATACAGAAAGCAACTTCGCAATGTTAAATCGACAAAACATGCCAGATTAAAATATCAGATATCAAACAAACCAAGCGTCGTAGAAAAAAAAACGAAAACTAGAAGAATCTAAGGAAGAATTTCTTCAATTTAAGACCAAACTCATCTTCATAAGTGATTTATAAACAGAGATATAGCTTTTTTTTTAAAACGTCGAGTTACTTAAAATGATCACTATTTTCTTCGTCAAACTTTTTTTTTCAAACAAGCTGGCCTTAATATTGGGCAGAATAAAAAAAGGATTGCATTTTTGGACAAGTAATTACGTAATCTATGTGCTTTTATAAAATTCAGTGTAAAAAAAATTATTTTCTATCCTTAATTAGAAAAAAAACTGTTAATTAACTTGGCGATAAAAAAATTATGCCAAAACAGAGATAAAACCCGCCAACGACCATGTACCATCTGTATTAAAATAGCACAAATCAGTTACAGGTTATAATATAACCACATCAAATTTGATATGCAAGTCAGCCATTTTCTTCTAAAGATATTTTTTTTTTAAATAAAACTTCACAATTATAAGAACACATATTTTATAAAATAATTAAATATGACTGCAAACTGTGGCAGATGATTGTTTCTAACATGAATAAGTATGAGAAATTGCCGGTTATGGATATGGATCTGGGTAGCTCAGTCGCAGAGCGTCGGCATGGTACGCATAAGGTCCCAGGTTCGAGTCCAGGCCCAGGTCAATTTTTCACTCATGTTTGTTTAGTGTATTTAATTGTCTGATAAAATGCGTGTTCTTATAAATATTGTAAAATAAAGTAATCAGACGCAGTGTTTATGCTTTAAAAATATTTTAAATATATAATTTACGTTTTTAGAAAGATCTTTAAAAATAAATTAGTTTTTGAGGGAAGATGTACCTTCTAAAATGTATACATTAAGAGTTATCGCCATTTAAAATTTCTTTCCAAACTTAAACAAAAATTTTGAAATGAATTAAATGTGATACATTTATTTCTAAAAATAAAAAAACACGGTAAAGGACAGGCATTTCGTTCGCAGGAATACCTTTCACGTCATTTTCCTATAAATTAATGAAATCCAGTTGTTAAATTATTTTTGTTTTAGAAGTGAAGTTTCCATTTAAATTTATTGTAACAGTACAATGTTTAATTGAATAAAATAAGGTAAATCTAAGAAATTGCTAAGAAATTCCAAACATGCACAGGGCAACGCAAAAAAAAATAAAATAATAATAAACAAAAAATAAAAAATAGATAGATAAATAAATAAATAAATAAAAATCAGCTTTCAGAAATTCTAAAAATTGTTCCGCTATTCATATTATGTATCTTCGGGGTCCATCATCCCACTTTCAGCCCTCCCACCCAAAGGGGGCACTTTTCTAAATTTTGCCGACACCTCTCATGTGATATATCGTTGGAAAAGTCTGTGAACGCTTAATCATAATATGCAGGGGGGGGGGGTATTTTCTAAATTTTGCACATACCCCTCATGTGATACATCGTTGGAAAGGTCTGTGACCGCTTAATCCTATTATGCATCTCCGGTGTTCATCCCCCCTTTTGCCCCCAAAGCGCGATTAGCTTTCACCACCAGGGGACGCTTTCCTATATCTGTTCCTACGAGTCGGATAACGACGGGGTATGGCTCATTCGACTCAACATCAATAGAGCTTTCCGATTTTAGTTCGTTTTTTCACCACCAGGGGGCACTTTCTATCTCTGGTTCTATGGGCTAGATCACGACGGGGTATAGCTCATTCGACTCGACATCTATAGCCTTAACGATTTCAGTGCCCGAGGTACATACAGAACAGATTGCGCTACCTGGTGGTGGAAGATGGAACTTGAGCATGCGCAGCACGACTGCTATACTGTGTGTAATTGAAAAATCTACTGGTATTTCTAGTTAACCTTTTAAACAATGACTGAAAGTAAAATGTAATTTTAAATTATTTCTCATGTTTAGATTATTTAAATTATGTTTATTCTGTTTAAAAAAAAAGAAATGATATCTACAAAAACAACTTTTCAAAAGTAAAAAAAAAAGCCAAGCGTAAAAAAAAAAAGTTGTGGCTAAAAAATGGTGTGATATCAAATTTCCAAGCTATTATATTAATTTTTTAACTTTTTTCCATTAAATAAGTTATCATATATATAAGTCGAGTGCCTACGTATATGTTAATAGAAATCGTTTTCTCCTGTACTAAATACATCCTAACGAGTTTCTGAAAATTCAATTTTTTTCAAATTATGCATGATGGGCTTGGCGGCCATCTTTTCATATTTCTAAGCACCCAAATTTCTAAAGTGAAAGCGTAATATGTTTGCAATGTAATATGGTTATAACAATTTCGAACTTCAGATTTTAACTACGGACAGATAAATTAGATAAGACTGATATTTTGAGAAATTGATTTTTACTAGTTTGAAATTATTAATTACTGTAAAAAATAAATCATAAGATGAATCTTTAAGATAAGTCCTCATTATCTTAAGACACAATTTTCAGATCATACAAATCTATAAATGAAACGCTTAAAATATTTGCTTAAATAACAATTTTGAACTTCGGATTTTAACTACGGATTTGGATGCTTAGAATTTTGTGAATAATATGCAAAGATGGCCGCCAAGCCCATCATGCATAATTTGAAAAAAATTGAATTTTCAGAAACTCGTTAGGATGTATTTAGTACAGGAGAAAACGATTTCTATTAACATATACGTAGGCACTCGACTTATATATATGATAACTTATTTAATGGAAAAAAGTTAAAAAATTAATATAATAGCTTGAAAATTTGATATCACACCATTTTTTAGCCACAACTTTTTTTTTTTACGCTTGGCTTTTTTTTTTTACTTTTGAAAAGTTGTTTTTGTAGATATATATATACTTGTGATTTTATGTGAAAATTCTGTCTTTTAACGGATATATTTTATTTTGTAGTGAAATCGTTCATTTTCTCGAAATAAACGAAATATTTCCTTTTTATCTTTACTCGTTGAATGTTAAAAACAAAAATGTCTCGTATCAGACAAAGAAACTGAACTGTTCCTTTTCAATTGAGAGAAAACGGAAAATATCCAGTTAAATTTTTGCAATTGATGTTTTTCACCTATAACCAAATCGTTGGATGTTGGCCAGGTGGTGAAGGGGACGGAGCATTGATCCTCTAATGGCAAGTAACGAAGTTAGCATCCTGAGGACGGAAAGCCGATTAAAAAAAACAAAAAAAAAAAAACAGGTGTGATAACATACATTACAAATAAATAATTAAATATGTATCAATATATATTATTATTATATATTTATTTATTTATTTATTGGGCTATTGCTCATATTTATTTCTAAAAACAATCTTGGAAACGGGGAAATACCAAAACGAAGAATACACGGTTACTTTACTGTCAGTACATTTTACATTTTATCACGATTTTTTTTTTTACAGTTGTGAAATTTCCCTGCCCCACAATTTTAAGATTAATTGAGACTGCATTTTTATAGGCAGAGATCACTCGGGGATTTTTGTAAAAAAACATTTACAAAAATCTAGCTGTGCATTTTGCTGAAATGTAGCTGAAGCCTACAAAGTAACTGTCAGCTATTTACACTATTTACGCAAGTTATATTTACATTAGGATTAACCGGAGAAGGAATCTTATTTTCACAAAACATTATTAGCGTTGCGCGCGAATCAAACATGCTGTATTTTACAACCATCGCATCTGAACTCCCGATGTAGACTGCGAAGAAATATCTGAGCACGCGCACACACTGCAAAAAATAACTGTTGATTTTACAGTATAAAACTGGCACCCCAGCTGCCAGTATTATACCGTAAAATCTACGCTACCGCGCCGCGGTAGCGTATTACTGCTTGCACGGCAGCGTATTACTGCTTATTTTACTGTTTAATACTGTTAATTTTACGGTATAATACTGGCAGCTGGGGTGCCAGTTTTATACTGAAAAATCAACAGTTATTTTTGCAGTGCACGAAAGAGGAAAGCTTGTAGATGCTAGTGACCTTGAATGTAGAATCTCTAATGTAGGATCCCTAGTAGATGCCGACTGTTGGTGCTCCCTACCGGGATAATGTTTAACTGTTTACAAAGCTATTTACATATGTTACACAGTGTAGTTGTTTTCTTGAAGAAAAACAGCGACTGAAAATAATTCGGAAATTAACATTTTTAATAAAAAGTACAAGTAATAAAATAAAACGTTAGTTATGTTATTTCCATATTTCTAGATAATTTAAGTTACACTATTAGTAGAATATTGTTACATTATGTCTTATCAGTATATATCAATCTATATCAGTAGAATAATGTTACATTATGTCTTTAAAAATGACTCAATGGTATTCTTAGTTCTTTCTTTCTACAAACATAAAGCTCTCGAAATTCACCAAATATTTATTCTCTGTCTGAAAAGTATGTGGTCCATAAAAATGAATAATCTAAATATTTGCATGAGAATTTCTATTAACAAGAAATATATGTAAATTTTGCATATACAGTCGAGCCCGTTTATAGCGAGCCCGCATTTAACGAGATTCCGCATTTAGCGAGGAAAATGGAGTCTTTTGCTTGGTATAATGTTAATAAATGTATTGAAATATACTCTTTTAGCGAGCAAATTTAGTATTTTGCTCGGATTTAACGAGGGAAATAATTATGGAAGCATGAAATTATTACAGAAATAATGATTTTTAAAAAATAAAAACATGCAGTTTCCCTAGAATTTCCACACTCCTGTTGTAAGGGAAAAATAAGCATTCTTTAAAGTTATCCAACAACAGATGCAATCATCAGAGATAGGCATAGATTCTTGGAAGGGAGGCGGTTTTAACTCGACGCCAGTCTTATTTTCCTTTTCCAGGAAGGGTACGGGGGAGAATGAAAGAATCCTAACTCACAAAGAATGGAATTCCAAATCACTTGGTGCTTTACAGTGGTTAAAGATGGCGGACGCAGGGGAGGTGGGGTAATCTCACCCAGCACGGTCTGGGTCATGTGGGGAGTGGCTGGCTGTCAAGGGATGTGTAACAATGGTTCACTTTTGGTGCGTCTGATCCTCAGAGAAAGAGATCTAAACTTTTTCTTTTTCATTTAAGTATGGTCCCCTAAGATAGTTACCTCCAGTTTTTTACACAGCACATTGTATGCGCGAGGGGTGTGGTGGCTGTCAATGGAAAGAAAATGAAGTACCTATGTATTACAATACCTTACAAGCATGTAGGCATGTAAGTTGTAGCAAAGAATTTCTCAAAAATTTACAGTTTCTTTAAAAAAATAAAATGCACCTGTAGTGTTATGTGCCGTTATGTTTTTATGGAAATTTGTTATTTATTTATTTATTTATTTATTTTGATAAATTATATCAAATATATTTCTGTAACAAGACTTCGTAATAATGGAATACAATAATAATTATATATTTCTGTAACAAAACTTCGTAATAATGGAATATAATAATAATTATATAATATAGATAATAAAAATAATTATATAATTATGTTGTTCAAAACAAATCGCAATCATGTACATTTTGTCTTTTTTAAACTATTGCTTTAACCAATCTAATCATAATATATCTTTTTCAATTAATTTTTTTTCCCACAAATCATTAAGAGTTTGCAAAGAAAACCCGAATGTGTAAATATAATTTGAAATATAATAGATTTAAACATAATTCTTTATTATTTAACAAGATTAAAAATAATAATAACAATAATGCATTATTATCTGTTTAAGGGAGTTGTACTTTTTATATTAAAACATCTTGTCAATTTCAGTATCTGTACGTTCAAAAATAAAATCCTATGTTTACTGACACAATAATAATAAAGTATTTTATTTTTATGAATGAAAGTGCATTTTTTCTTTAGAGAATTATGTCATTATCACTACTAGAATTAAGGTAAAGAGGAAAGAAAAACTCTATTCTAAATTATTTTAGAAAATTGGTAATGCTTTAAATATTTGTTTTATTTAAAGATGTCAGCTTTAGGAGCTATTTTTTGGGTATCAGCTTTTGGACACTTTACCTTAGTCCACTTTTCTGAGATTAGGTTAGTGCATAATTTACTTCAATCATTTTTTTAATATTTCAGTTTTATTGAATACTTAATATGATTTTTTTTAATGATATAATTTTCAGAAACGTTTTATCCAGTGCATATAAAGTTTTTTCTTTTTTCCTTTTTTTTTTTTAATAGAATGTGGCAAATATAGGAAGTTTATATGCAGAACTAAACGTTACTGGATATGATATCGTAGTGATGTAATCATACTAAATTGTTTTTGTCCCATAAATGAAAATGACCTTTTCTTTTGAGATTGATGTCAGTTATCTGAGTATCCGCGACGTCATCTTTTAAGGCGGTTGTCAAAAAAAATATTTTCCCCCAACTAACAACGCGAAACTTTCTGAAACATTCATGGGCTTAATTTTAAGGCAAAAGCATGATGACACTTGCAGGCCTGAATATTAAAGCTATTTGAAATCGAATAGTGTTGACCATTTTTTTTTCAACGAATTACTTATATATTTATAAGCGATTGTTTTCATGTGACCACAAATTTTTCTTTGATAGTATTTTGTGAATGATATTTTGCCTTTATCAAAAAGTGGAAAACATCATTCCATCACATAGTATCTGCATAAGAGCACCTGCTAATTTCATGCGTTCCAATATTTATTTAAATATGACGTCATTTTTACTTGTGTAATACCATCCAATCTTTTATAATGGGGAAATTGCACGTTTTTCAATTTAACTTGCATCTGATAGAGTGTAAAAATACGGACATTTTGATACCATTTTTACCTATATTGGAAACTTGTATAATTCATTAAATTAACTTTTAAAGCGAAGTTTTTGCCATGGCGGGAAAAAGTCACGTCACGTGACAAAAGCTGTTCTGACGTCACTACACATGTAAACAAACCCTCGCTGTATTTCTCCCTGTTATTTTCCTATGGGGGCGGCTTGCTTACACTGGACGATTTCTTTCTTTTCTTAAAAATGATTAGTATAACAAATTAAAAGTATTGTAAATTGCTTTAATGAATAAATAATACTGTGAATTCCAAGTGATATTTTTATTCCATCGCGTTTCTAAGAATTTTCTATTTCCAGATCTCGATGTAGAAATAAAGTATAGGTAAAACTTAATACTCGTACTACAATATTGTATTTTATAGAATAAGGTATACATATATTATATATATATATATATATATATATATATATATATAATAAACTGGTACAAATAGGATTTATTTCATTAGGGAGGGTGGAGTCAACTTATAAAAGGGTTTTTGCATTTATATTTTATACTTAAATTATGAATTTTGCTTGGTTCCACTATATGTTTTATATCTTTAATTGTTAAATAAACTGTTTTTAATCTTTGAAAAACAGCTAAAGTTATTAGAAAGAGCGAAATGTGCTAAGATAGCTTTAAGACAGGCTTACAGAATTTTTATATAAATATACACGAGAAAAGTTTAATAATTTTTCAAAAAATGTTTCCAGGAACCTATCCAGACTTTTCTCCCAGGGTTCTTTTTTTTTGTTTTTGTGAAATTGCGAAGAGTATTTCATATTTGTGAAAAAACTAATTATAATTTTGTGAATTTGAAATAACTGTTATATTCAGTTTCTTGTTTATGAATTTTTGACAAGATTCTTTATATGTAAAAGCTACATAAATAAATTCTTTGACGGCTTCAGTTGTTTTGTGTCAGGTTAGATTTTTCTTTCTTCTTTATTAAATTTGTAAAAGATTTAGTTTGGAGATGGAAAAAATTATGAAAGGCCTATTTTTAAGACAAAAAATTTTATGAAGGGTCTTGTTTTAAGGTGGAATGTAATGTGAAGTTCGTGTTTTAATATGAAAAATTTTGTGAAGGGTCCTTTAACCCTTTGAGGGGCGGTGGTATATATTATATACCACCTAAGTTTAATCCGATTCGAACCAGAAATTTTTAATTAAATTTTATTTTTAACTTTGACGGGAAAAGTTGAAAAATTGCCTTCCCTTATTTTGAACTAAATTCTTTCGTAAATACCGGTGTGAATTCGACGTTACAGGAACAGAATTGCTTGCCCCTCAAAAGGTTAAAGGATTCAATTTCTTCCTAAACAGATCTCTGGACTACACTACACACAGGCAAAACAGTCAAGTAATTATTTTAAATACTGTCAGTTTTGTGAAATTTTCAGAATGTGGGATTGAAGGTTTTATGCTTTATAGAACTTTGCAGATTAGAGATGATGTTTAGTTTAAAAATTATCTGTTTTATTTTTGTTATAAATTAACAATATTTCTACGGAAATTAAAAAGGCCAAAAGAGAAATATTATGCAGAAATATAATAATTCTAAATGTATTTGATGCAATGTTATGTATATTGAAATTTTATTGTTGTTTTAAACATTTTAAACATTAAAAGAATGGTAGTATATTTGAATTTTTGTTCATGATCTATAACTATTTTCTTTATTCTTTGGTTCAATGTTAAATTTTTGTTGCTAAATTAATATATAAATAATCCATACCTTCCAAATAATAATAAAAAAAATAATCATGCAAATTCATGCCTTACCTGTGAATTGAATTTAAAAACCATTGTGATATTATAGCATAATATCTCTCAACATAATGCCCTGCTCTTATGATACTAATGCATTTTTCAAACAAAGAATAAACCTTCAATGATAATATATCTTTATTTCTTTATATGTCACTATAAAAAGTTTACGTGTAATGAGGTGGCTGTTTTCAAAAGTGAAAAGAGTGGGCTCTACTTCAACAACATATTCAAATTCTCAGCACATCTCGCTCTGTTTTAAAAAAGCTTTGTGCAGTATAATGCTTATTTTCAAAATTAAGATACTGCTTTCTTTAACAAGATTTTCAAATATTTTCATTATTTTTATTTTTTATGAAAGTTAGAACATTGAGGAAAATAAAGATATAAAATTTTTAGAACCTGATAAATCTAAAAATAGGACATTCTGAGAAACTATATTTCAATCAAACAAAAAGTACTGCATCCATTCAAAAATTATACGTAAGCAAATAATAATAAAACGATAATTAAATTATTTTTACACTTTTCTATATTAACTGAATTATGATTATACGTTGAGAAATCAATTTAGCAATCCTAAAAAGATAGTTTATATAATGCTTCTTTTTTATTTCCTCTTTCCATACCTTAAAACAGAAGAAAAGCAAAGATTATACATTTATTTTAATAAATTTATTAGCTCTCATTTTCTACCAAGCGTAAAAAAAAAAAAAAAAAAAAAAAAAAAAAAAAAAAAGCGGTGAATTTTCCCATTAAGTTTCGGTGGTCACGCCAAATTATAGTATTATTGGACATTTTTTGAAAAATCACGAATTCCAATCATAAAAGGAGGCGTGATTATCAAAATAAACATTGGATGCTTATAAAAGATGTGTATTTAAAAAATATATTTAATTTAATACTTATTTTTAAGTTAGTACATAAAAAGAGAAAATAAAACATAATAGTGATAAATATACTCACGTGTGTTGCAGATTTTTTTTTTTTTCTTCTGAAGAGTGAATACACAATTATTATTGTCAGTATTTAATTATTTTATTCAATAAATCAGCATTAAATAAAGCATTTTTTGTTTGTTAGTTTGTTTCCTGCACGTGCCTTTTAGCTTTAGCTTCCTGTATGTTTACCCACATGAAATGCAGTTTTTCTGTCCTAAAAGCTAATTTGAATTAAGAAAATAAAAAACTATTTCCAAAAGACATAATTTTGTATTTTTCGAATCCGACCAACTTCAACACTTTTCTAAATGAAAATTAATGCAAATGCATAAATTAATAGTGCATTATATTTAGATATGATAAAATAGACTTTTGACTTTAATTTTTGTTTTTGTGTAAACGAATCTTTAAAAGGTGTTTATAGTACATAGAAAGCAATATAAAATAGCCTGCGAGCACTCGGCTCTAAGCACAATTCCCCGTTTCATGTGTAGTGACGTCAAACCAATCCCGTCGCGTTTTCCGATCACGTGGTTTTGTTTTGCTTTTAACGAAGTTTAAAACTCCAATAACTACATAGTTTAAATTATTTTTGCGATTCCGAGTTAAGTTTTGAGGTATGTAAAGTTGTCTTCATCAATTAAACATAAAATAATGCATAATCTATAGTGAGTGCAACTTCCCCATTGGGTTTTATTGCGTAAAACAGCGCAAAATACCGTATTTTTAGATACTGCGATATCTGGACGGTGGTTGGCGAGCGTAATTTGTATAGAGAACAGTGCCCCCAGTAGAATAAGGTGGTTCTGAAATTAATTGAATAAGAACATCTGTCAATTTCATGCGTTTCCGAACAAATAGGAATTAAAAAATATGTCTGAAAGTGGCCCCTTTGGATTTGAGAACAGCCTTAAAGAAAGAAAAAAAATGCTGAGTTATTATTTAAGGTTGTTCTCAAATGACCTGCTCAACAACGCGAAATTTTCTGACACAGTTTCTGATTCATTTTTAAACTCAAATGCATACAATTGGCAGGCCTGACTATGGAAGTGATTTGAAATCGAAATTGGTCCTCCATTTTTTTTATAAATAGATTACTTATCGAATTATAAGTAATTCTGATCATGTGACGACGCATTTTTCGCGTTTCTCTTGCTGCCGCTGCGTGAATTCGGTTCAAAACGTCGACTTTGACAGTCCTTTGTGAAAAATCGTCTGTCTTTATCAAAAAGAAAAAAAAATGGAAAACATGTTTCAATTACACAGTTTCTGAATAAAAACACCTGCCAAGTTCATGCATTTCCGAACAAAAAAGAATTTAAAAATGTGTCAGAAAGTAGCGTCTTTGGATTTGAGCCTTAAGAGGCTAATCTTAAAGCTTGTTCAATTAATAAAACTTTTAAATTTTGTCGTTTTGACAGTCAATTAAAAGAAATTAATACAATTTTGTTCTATTCTAAAACAAAATATTTAAAAATCTAATAGAACTTTTATTTTTCTAAAACCATCATTAATTTTTAAGAACTATTCCTTCTCCGCTTATCTAGCTAATTATAATTGGCTATATGGTAAGTTTGCTCAAATCCAAACTAGCTACTTTGTGACATATTTTTTAATCAAATTTTCTTCGGAAACGCATGAAATTGGGAAGTGTTCTTATTCAGAAACTAGTTAATCGAAAGAAGTTTTCTATTTTTTGGTAAAGGAAGAAAATCTTTCAAAATTATTGTCAAAGTCTGCGTTTTGAACCGAATTCTCGCCGTAACACCGCGAGCAAGGAGAAAACGTGTTGTCACGCGATGCGAGTCACGTATGACTCGATAATGTATTTTATTTATAAAAAAAAAAAAAAAAATAGAAAACTCATTTCGATTTTATGATACAGAATAAGTGACATATTTAATTAAACTGTATTCAATTAACACTTTCTTAATTATAAACTTCTTTAAAATGTTTTATTAACGTATGCTTAGAAGTTTTCTCTGGCACTCTAAATATTTTTTTTTAAATCGCATATTTTCTGATGCATTAATGGGGAAGGGGGGGGGGACGTGACAAATATATGTTTTCCATTTAGAAGAATGCATGATTTATATAGATTTGCACGTTATATTTATGTACGCATAACTGAATCAAGAATAAGTTTTTGTTTGGTCGATTCTCTCTTTGTTTTCATTTAAAAAATATTTTATGTATGGAGAGAAAATTAACATTGTTTCCTACTTCATTTTTCTTTTTTGGTCATTCATGTCGCATTAATATTTTTGGGCTAACGTTTAAGAATTTGTAACCGGAAGGGAAAATCTTTGCTTTATTCCCACGAGATAGCTAAACATGCCAGCGGTGTGACTTGTGATCATATAAGGCATTAAGCCGCTATTTCCGTTTTACCTGTCATTTCATATACTCCTGAATAATTCTCAAAATTAATTGGGTCAATTATACTGCAAATGATATTCTTTAATTTCTTAGGAGGTTTGGCTATTAAGCAGATATTGAAACATTTAAGGCTGGTGTTTTAATTTTTCAAAAAAGCTTGGATAATATTGTAGAGTATAAAGTTTGTATTTTTGCGAATCACCTTTCTTTTCTGGTTTCTTATTATCGGTGATATCCATGATTAATTTATTAATATGGTGTACTTTAAAACCATTATTATAACCCTTTATTAAAGAAGACGGATCCAAGAATTACTACAGGCATGACCAGCAGGAAATTTAATTGCAGAAAAAAGAGCATATAGCTGATATTAAACACAATGGAAAAACTACAGCCCTGGCAGGATTATATCAAGAAGAAACCATCCAAATAAATTTCAATGAAAGTAAAATAATATTTCCCTCCAGTCTATACTATCCATCCATAATAAGAGAAACCATAGAGATACTCATGCGCAAAAATACAATATGTAACAATGCGGCATCTTTTAATTTACCGAAACTGTGGCTAGAGTTACTCCATGGTCAAAGATATGAAAATAAACAATCAAGTAAAAAATAATAGATAACGTGCGTAATTTAAAAAAAAGTACATGAAAATAATAACTTCAAAGCCCGTGCAGCTTTAGAATATTCTCATTTTGTTTTTGAAAATGACTCGGAAGAGTCTAAACATGTAAAACAACTAATAAAAGTTATTTTAATTTATATTATGTTGTTAATTTTACACCTTTAGCATTTAAAAGTAATATAACATTCCTCAAGTTAAATTCCCAGATTCAAATCGGGATTTACATAGAATTTACTATGTTTAGAAATGTTAGAAAATAAAAATAAAGCTTTTTTTAATATGTCAGTAAATTTCTGCTCCTCCTCTTGCTAAATAAGTTGTTAAAATACTTAGTTTAAGTATCGTAATAACAATAAATATATTTTTACAACATAAAATTCACTTTGTCTGATCATAATTCACCAATCAGAATAATGCTTCAACAACTAAAAATGACGTCATATTTAAAGAAACATTGTATTAACATTCATAAAACTAATATTTTTAAAAGACTGCATTAAGGTTGTTCTCATATTCAAAGAAGCTATTTTCTGACACATTTCTGAATTTATTTTTGTTCGGAAACGCATGAAATTGGCCGATGCCCTTATTCAGATACTAGGCGTCGATGGTACCCATTTTGGTACCCATTTTGTGAAAAGCAAAGGTTATTTTTGTGAAATGTATTATATTTTTTGTGAAAAATAACGTTTTGTATCGAAAGTTGAAATCTGTTTACTCAAATTCGAGCCAAGCCTTTATTAAAAAACTTTTTAAAATCATTTTGCTGAAGTTTTCCTCTCTGGTGAACTTGTTGTTTACAAATTAAGCATTTTAAAACGTCACAAAATAATAAATAATTAGTAAACAGTAAGTTTTTATGGAATAGAATTTTGTGAAAGCGCCATTTTATTATAAGGAATTATGTGAAAAGGCCTATTTTATTATAAAGAATTTTGTGAAAGGTCCCATTTTATCAAATTTATTTTTGTGAAGAGATCCATTTTATTAAATTGACGTTTGTGAAGGGTTCTGTTTTATTAAATTGAATTTTGTGAAAGGAGCTGTTTTATTATGTAGATTTTTGTGAAGGGCCCTAAATAGGTCTCAAATTTTGCCTGGATCGACCATTGCATACTAAGTAATCGAATGGTGTTTTCTACTTTTTAATTAGGACTGAAGGTTTTTCAGAAAATACTGTCAGAGTTTTGAACCGAATTTCCAGACGCAATAGCGCGGGAAAGTAGAAAAATGATTGTCGTCACCTGACAACAATCGCTTATAATTCGATAAGTAATTCCTTTATAAAACAACAAACAAGAAAAATGTTCGATTCCAATTTTATTTTTTAATTTCTTCTTTTGTGTTTAAAAATGAATCCGTAAATTAGACAGAATGTTTCGCAATGTTGAGCAGGAATTTTTTTTCTTTCTTTCTTTTTGAGAATTGTTTTCAAGGGATAACCTATAATTGGATTCTCAGTTTGGTTTGGATGGTAAAACTGACACCATTCTTAAAAGAAAACACCAGTTTCATTTATGGAAATAAAATAATTTAGTATGATTGCGTCCGTATATATTCACCAATCTTTAGCTCTGCACATAAAGTTCCTACAATTTTTTCTTTTTCTTTTTTTTTTTTTCATTTTAATAAATTTTATATACACCGAATAAAATGTTTCCGAAAATTACACATTATTTTCTTGAAATCAGAATAGGTATTCAATAAAACTCAAACAGAAGCGTGGTGATAATGACGTCATTCTCAAAAGAAAAAGAGACCTTTCATCCATTAAAATAAAATGCTTTATTATTATTCTCTCAGTAATCATTAGATTTTATTTCTGTAACGTACAGGTACTTAAACTGCATATTTGCAAGTAAATCAGAGTAAAGAAAATTGATAATTTAATATACAAAAATATTATTTGATATAGAAACTAATGAAATCGAGTATTTTGTAATGTGCTTAAAAATGATTGTAATGAAATGATTTATTTGAATTTTACAGTGACGCTTAAAGCATGCCTCAGGGGGTTGTCAGGTGTAAGCTATCGGGAAACAGAGCCCCAAGTATTTAATTAAAAATAAAGCCTTTTCTTTTTAAAAGCTTTAAATTTAATAATATAAATAAATGTAAATACCATGGCTATAGTTTCTTATTTTACGAAAACAGATTTTAAAGATTTTTATAAGTAGTGTGCGTTTTAATGAATTTGAAAAGTTTAACGTCCTTTCTCAGATAAAAATGCAAGTTTTTTTATTTCACTTTTTTAGTCTTGTAAAATAATCAACAAGTGGGTAAGTGTGATCGAAGATAGCACAAATGGTTTCGTTTAATATTCCTTTCAAAACACTTTATCCTTCCTTTAATAAATCCAAATAAATTTCATTTTCAAAAAAAAAAAAAAAAAAAAAAAAAAAAAATCATGTTTTTTATAAAGTAATAATTTACCGGTCTATTTTTCTCGTTTTTTCGAAAATCTGAACCAGTCCGATAGCGGGCGAAGCCCGCTATTATACTCTGTCATAATAATATCTGTCATGTGGCGACTAAATGCGATATTAAAAAAATATCAATTTCAAAATTAAACATGTTGTATAGAGACTTTCAAAATGTTAGACGTCAGATTAATTTCTTTTAAATTCTCTAATAACGTCCTATTAAGTTAATTTCTGTATTTACACATACTCCTTGTATTATTGAGAAATGTTTGAAAATTTCCTTTTTATTACCAATATGATGTCATATTAATCTTTTTTTCAATTGGTGAAACTTTTTATTTCATTTTCATTTTTCACGTGGAAATCTTTCAAAAGAAAATTAATTATTGTAGAAATAATTTGATTGTGGATTTTTAATTGTTGGCAACTGCGACAACGTAAAATGTTTAAATTTAATAGAAAAAGGCTGTTAGATTTTTGGTTTTTTATCTCTACATATTAAAAATAATACGATTTTGAGCTTCATAATACGTATTTAGCTATAAGTACACAAAATTTCATGACTGTAAGTTACATAGTTTCTGAGAACCGGCTCTGTGACGGACAGACAACGAAGCGGGAGTAATAGGGTTTCGCGAGATGAACGAAACCCTAAAAATGATATTTTCAATAATCAATTGCAGCCTTCCACTACAATGCGTTTCCGAATTTTTACAACCATACAAATAAATTAAATATGTTAAAAAAAAAAAAAAAAAAAAAAAAAAAAAAAAACACGGACCAAAAGGATAACAAACATAAATCATATACTTCAATTGTGCTATAATATAATTGATAACTTAAGATTGATTTTCTTATTTTTGTTATAATTATGACTTTAAATAAACAATAATCACTTGTTACTTTTTAAATGCCAATATATTGATAATATTGAAAATGCTTCATGTACATTTAATTTGTACGTAAGATATTTTTAATGTACTGAAAAATTAATCTCATTTAAACATATCTTGTTGTTTTATCTTTCACTGAAATAATTCTTTTTAATCAAGATATTTTCTTTCATTTCGTAGTAATCTTTTTTTTTTTTTTTTTTTTTTACTCATCAGTTAAATGCAACAATAAAATGCAACCCAGGAGCAGAAAAAAAGCCGCATTAAAAAAAAAAAAACTTGAATTTTTCAAGAAACTTTAAAAATTGCATGATAAACTATTGGTCTCAAAGAATATTTTTAGATGAATCAAAATTTAATTACTTTTGACCTGTTGGAAATCAGTATGTAAGAGTGACAGATATAATGAAAATTGTGCTGTTCATGCATTTCATTCATGCATTTATGCTTTATCCTTATGTTATTGTATTAGGTTATGTTATGGTAGGGTATATTATGGAAATATTCAAATATTAACCCTGAGAGGTTCATATTTAAATTGTTCAGTTCATATTTAAATTCAATATCAAATGCAATATTAAATGCAGAAACTGAAATGCAGAAAAAAATCCATTGTTTAAAGCTGGTTATTAAAGTTGTAAAACCCTTTTTTACAATACATGACATAATGTAATATAGTGGCAAATTAGATAAAATAACTATATAATTCGATGCCAATAAATTTATTTAATTAAAGAGAAAAAAGCGTAATAACTAAATTCTGTGGATTTTTTACTAATACAATCTATATTATAAAGGACAAACGTGTCCGTACGTAACGCTGACGTCATTTTGCGAATGGCAACATTTGACAATGAAAATTTCGGTTTTGCGATTTTTGCTACTGCAATTTTTTTAATTTCTAAACATCGCACATTTTCAATTGAAAAAAAATCTACTTTCAAATGCTATTTGTTTGAAAACTGTATCGTAATTTGCTTGAAAACTGTATTGCCATTTACTCATTTTTTATGGTTTTTAACACTTTCCAACATAGTTGAAAAGTGTTTATGAATTCGGTTTATCTGTCTGTCTGTCTGTCGTCTGTCTATCCGTGCTCTAACTCGCGTAAATATACTCGGATCTTCATGCAATTGATATGTGTTATTGGGGCTTACTGTGGCATGGTCCATATTGAAAATTAAGTGTGCAGCACTTATAGTTTTTTTTTTTTTTTTTTTTTTTTTTTTTTTTTTTACAGAGACACTCAAAATAATTACGTTACATCACGGTCTATGAAGAAAAATCGTTTGCAGTTTATTTTAATAATGTTTCACTGTTACAAACCTGTTAAAATTGATATATATCACTAACGTGAATTACAAGAGGAATACTATAGAATACTGTGTTTTTTTATTTCATCGTTCATTTACAGGGACACACAAAAGAATTCGGTTAAAGTACTGCTTATTAATAATAATTCCTGGGAATGTTTTTTCAGTTGCTGAACCCGTTTTTAAATTTAACTCTTTTTTTTTGTCTATTACTTGGTGTGTATAGATTGTATACAGGGCAGCACAAAAATTTTCGAGTACATTTCCGTTTAATGTCGGAAATTGCAGAAGGGGAATTTTAAACTGTGCTACGCGTTTCCTAACTGAACTCAAATTTAGCATTCTATTTAGTATATATACAAATCTATAGATCCTATACAGTGCTGCACAAAAGAGCTCGGTTATTTTTCCGAATAGTGTTGGTAATTCCTGAAATTGGATATTTAACTATGTTATTATTTTTCAAAATTGTTTAGTTAGATATCACCTTACACATTACCGTAAAAATTTGCAAAAAGTTATTTTAGGAGTGTTGGAAAGTGTTACATAATCTATTCCTTGACGCATGATTTTTCCTGAGTGTTAAAATAATTAAAGACGATTGTGAAAGATTAATACTTCACTTTTATTAATATAAACAGTTCAGCATTTGTTTCCGGCTTATATTCCATAACGAATATTGAAACTTCATCACTAAATAAAATAAATAAATATATAAATAAAGGAGATGCAATCGAACTACGCACTTAAATCATTGAAATTATCGGAATCAAAATGTTGCTGTCTAAGCGATTTCTTCTGCTGTTAATTCTAGGCACGAGGCCAATATTGATATTATTAGTGAAAAATCTAAAAAAAAAAAAAAATATATTAAATGTAAAAAAATCTGTTACATTTTCAATTAAAAGAATGGTGTTCACCTATATTCAGTAACACGGGAAGACCGTGTTGAATCCCCTAGTTTTTTTTAACATGTATTTTGACCATTAATTCTTCATTATATTTCATGGATAAGATATTTCCATTTATTTCAATTTAATAAGAACATTTAATTTGATTTCATTGAGAATTCTTCAGAAACTAAGTTTTTGAAAATTGTGATTGTTCAATTATTTTTCCATGTTTTTCTTTATTAATATGTAAATAAATAGCTTACAAATAGTGAAAAATCATAGTTATATGTATTGCACAACTCTATCCGCAAAAATGTTTTTTTTTGTTGCAATTGGGAAGGTGTTTGTAGTCTCGAAAGTCAACTGTAGCAGAGCACAGTCATTTGTCTAAACTGTCATCCTATTGCCCTTCTTCCCCGAAGGGATTTATTTTAAAAGGGGACCATCTTTAGCAGACTTTTTGAAACGCAAATGAAAGTAAAAGTATTTCTTCTCCCAGAAAATTGGGGTGGAATGATGAATGAGATTCTCATTGTATAGGTTGACCCCGTGCTACGTGCGGTTGAATCGGGGAGGTGAGGGGGGCGTTAGGGACGGCGTCAAGTGGCGTCGTTCATGACGACTCCTCCCTTCGATGGCTGGACCCAATCGAAATCAAGTGTAATTACCGGTTTCAGAACTACGTGTAAGAAAAAATTATTTTCGGCTTGTGCCTTTTCTTGAGAGCGTGTTTTTTATTCTGCTGTTTAAAATGTCGAAAAGAAAAGTTTTATCCGTAAGAGAAAAAGTGGAAATTATAAAACTCTTGGATAAAGGTGAAAAAAATGTTACAATATGTAAGCAGTATGGACTTTCTTCTTCAACTGTGTCAACTCTTTTAAAAAACAAGGAGTCCTTAATGAAAGCATATGAAGTGAATGTGACCGATTCCAAATGGTTGAAGAAATGTGAAAAAGAGGACTTGGATGAAGCACTGTTAAAATGGTTTGTTCAGTAACGCAATTCTTGTTTACCGATAACTGGGGCCATCATTAAAATCCAAGCGGAAAAATTTGCAGTTCAGCTAGATTACACAGATTTTTCTTGCTCTAATGGATGGCTAGTAGAGAAGAAATGGGGCTCCGGCCTCAGGAGGTGGAGTGTGGAGTGAGGAGGGAGGAGGGCTCCTCCTCCCGAAGTGTCCTCCTCCTCTTCCTCCTCCCGAAGTGCCCTCCTCCTCCTCCTCCCAAAGTGCCCTCCACCTCCCAAAGTGCCCTCCTCCTCTCAAAGTGCCCTCCTCCACTACTTAAGATAAGGGGATTAATTAAGGATTAGTGTTAATTAATTTTAATTGCGGGACTTAGAAATTTTTCGAGGCCATTTTTTTTTTTTCGCGGAGAATTTTCTACTAGAATACGAGGTGTGTTTCAATGGATTTATTTTAGCGAATTAGAAGTTTAATTAATTTTAATTTTAATTAATTTTAATTGGGGAACTTAGAAATTTTTCATAGCAATTTTTTTTTTTCAACGAGAGTATGCAGTTTGATTATGAGTGTATGCAGTAGAAGTAAATGATTAATTAATTAAAAATATTAATTAAAAATAGTAATTAATTAATTTTAATTGCAGAACTTAAAAATTTTCGCGAGATTTTTTCAACGAGAGTAGGGTATTCGATATACATGTTAGAGGAGAATTTTAAAACTCAATAATGGTTTAATTAAAAAGGGTCATTCATTAATTTTAATTGAGGAACTTAGACATTTTTCGAAGCAAATATTTTTTCAACGAGAGTAGGCTATTTGTTATACATGTTAGAGTATATTACAGGTGAATTTTAAAAGTCAATAATGATTTAATTAAAAAGGGTCATTAATTAATTTTAATTGGAGAACTTAAGAAATTTTGGCAAGATTTTTTTTTTTCCCCTCAACGAGAGTACGCAGTTTGCATGTGCAGTAAAATGGTAGATGCTAGTAATTAAAAAGGGTCATTAATTAATTTTAATTGGCGGACTTCAACATTTTTGAGGCAAACAGGCGCGTTTTAATGAATTCGATATAGGTTGTAGTAGGTCCCGCATGAATGATACTGTACTCAACTGAATAGCTCCCCCTCCCCCTCCCTTTTTTACCCAGAGGGGGCCCTTCGATAGACTAACAATACACACTTACAAAAGTATAGAGTACTATAAAAAGAATTTTAGCGTATATGTAAATAAACAAGTATGTAAAATCAGGCATAATTCATGAATCACTTTCCACAAAAAATACAGATTGGTACAAAAAGAATTTTAACGTATATATAAAATAAACAAGAATGAAAAATCATGCGTAGCGACATAATTCATGAATCACTTTCCAACATCATTGAAATGTTATGTGAATAAAATATAATTTTACCAGCTAGTGCGTAGTTAATTAAAATAGTGAACAGATCCCCTTTTTAATAAAAAGGAACCCTTCACAATAATCCATTTATGCATAAGGACCCTTCATAAAATCAGATAATTTACACTTTACCCTGTTTTTTTTTCAATTCAAGTTAGGGTAAAAGTACAGTTTACGCATCGATAGATTCAAAATACAGGGACCCTTCGAAGTGTGAACTCGCATTAGACTGTAGGGCCCCTTCATAAAATAAATGAGATACATGCCCTATTCGACCTTTTTTTTTTTTTTCAATTCAAGTTATGCTAAAAGTACAGCTTACGCATCGATAGGTTCAAAATACAGGGACCCTTCGAAGTGTGAACTCGCATTAGACTATAGGGCCCCTTCATAAAATAAATTAGATACATGCCCTATTCAAATAAAAACCACCCTTCACAAAAACTGTAGGGGTTCCCTTTTGGAATAAAAAAGCATCCTTCACAAAAATTCCAATTATGCATAAGATCCCTTCATAAAATCAGATAATTTACACTTTCGCCTTTTTTTTTTTTTTTTCAATTCAAGTTAGGCTAAAAGTACAGCTTGCGCGTCGATATGTTCAAAACACATAGTTATAGATATTAAGCTACCTTCACAAAATAAATTCAATAGATTCATGTTATATTATGGCGACAGAAATACAAGGGATACTCACCTTCCATGAAAATGCAAGGTCCGCTGTTTGAATGAAAAGACCTCCCTTCACAATATACCCTGTAAAAATATTATGATTCCACAGATATTTTAAGAAATAGAGTACTAATCTCAAATGAATACGAATTCATGCAATGTAAAAAATAGGTTTTACACGAACACATTTTTAGTATAACGTTCAAAATATAGTTTTTAGAAAAAAGATTCATGTTTCACCAAATTTATCATACAAGTCTGTAAAATAGGGTAGATCATTTCATGAAAAATAATTGAATTTTCGAATGATTATGCTTTAAAATACATATTTATAACTGCAACTAAGATTTGAATGTTCCCCCTCAACATGCATATCGCTGAATCATAATGAGTCATATTATCAGATAAGCGAAGATCTTGCTTTGATTTCACCCCGTATGCGATAATGAGTCACTCCGCGATAAGAAATACCTGAGACTCGTAATTTCTGACACATTTTTTGTAGGTAAATGAACTATTTAAAACCGTCAATGTATACGAATTATTTCGTGTAGTTCTATATAGGTGCTACTCTTCATATATACATATGGTGATATATACTAAAATCTGTTAAGTTTTAAAAGGCTTCACTGTGTATTCATTGTAAAATAAGAAATATCCCTTAAGAATTTTGAGTATAAGAGACGGGTTTAAAGGAATTTGAATCTGTTTAAATGTACCTGTGTTTAAATGAACTTGATACAGCTTAGGGTAAAAAATATACAGGAGTCCCTATAAAATATAGGAATTAAATTTTAAATAATATAAAACTAAATTACATTAGTCTATGCTTTTTTTGTATAGAAAAATTATACTAAATTGAGTTTTTAGTATTTTAACTTAAAAACTTCTTTTGAGGAATGAATAACTAACCTTTTGACTTTGTTTTTATAAAATATATATTGTACTATTTAGTTAGGGCATTATTTAAAAAATTTTTGTTTTTAATATTGAAAAAAAATGTATCTTACATAAATATTTAAACCATAATGTACTGGAATTCATCCAAATTTGATCGACTGCATGCATGTCTTAAAAGAACTAAACGTGTTCGCTTATCTCTTAAAACCACGGGATATTATAACGTTATGGATAAAGCATAGGGTAGAATACAGAATGAATAGGTATTATAAAGCAGAATCATAAATTTTGCATACTTTACACTTGTAGTATGTGAAATGATTGCTACTATTGCCTATATGAGAAAATGAATCATCAACGAATCTTATTAGTGTATGTTATATTTAACCAACAGGCTTGAAATGCGTGAATTTTGACTAGAATTAATCATTGAATGTAAAAATGATTTATTTTTAGATCTAATATTTATATCGTTTAACATTTTAAAATATATACATAAATTAATCTATATATTAACGATAAGATAATGGACTTGTACTGAAATCATTTCTGGTCTGTTGCTATACAAGTAGCACGTATGTTTTTTCATGCTGTAGTCATATATTGAAGACGGGATTGCAAGTTTGTGAATAAGGTAAGATTAATTTATGTATATATTTTAAAATGTTAAACGATATAAATATTAGATCTAAAAATAAATCATTTTTACATTCAATGATTAATTCTAGTCAAAATTCACGCATTTCAAGCCTGTTGGTTAAATATAACATACACTAATAAGATTCGTTGATGATTCATTTTCTCATATAGGCAATAGTAGCAATCATTTCACATACTACAAGTGTAAAGTATGCAAAATTTATGATTCTGCTTTATAATACCTATTCATTCTGTATTCTACCCTATGCTTTATCCATAACGTTATAATATCCCGTGGTTTTAAGAGATAAGCGAACACGTTTAGTTCTTTTAAGACATGCATGCAGTCGATCAAATTTGGATGAATTCCAGTACATTATGGTTTAAATATTTATGTAAGATACATTTTTTTTCAATATTAAAAACAAAAATTTTTTAAATAATGCCCTAACTAAATAGTACAATATATATTTTATAAAAACAAAGTCAAAAGGTTAGTTATTCATTCCTCAAAAGAAGTTTTTAAGTTAAAATACTAAAAACTCAATTTAGTATAATTTTTCTATACAAAAAAAGCATAGACTAATGTAATTTAGTTTTATATTATTTAAAATTTAATTCCTATATTTTATAGGGACTCCTGTATATTTTTTACCCTAAGCTGTATCAAGTTCATTTAAACACAGGTACATTTGAATCTGTTTAAATGTACCTGTGTTTAAATGAACTTGATACAGCTTAGGGTAAAAAATATACAGGAGTCCCTATAAAATATAGGAATTAAATTTTAAATAATATAAAACTAAATTACATTAGTCTATGCTTTTTTTGTATAGAAAAATTATACTAAATTGAGTTTTTAGTATTTTAACTTAAAAACTTCTTTTGAGGAATGAATAACTAACCTTTTGACTTTGTTTTTATAAAATATATATTGTACTATTTAGTTAGGGCATTATTTAAAAAATTTTTGTTTTTAATATTGAAAAAAAATGTATCTTACATAAATATTTAAACCATAATGTACTGGAATTCATCCAAATTTGATCGACTGCATGCATGTCTTAAAAGAACTAAACGTGTTCGCTTATCTCTTAAAACCACGGGATATTATAACGTTATGGATAAAGCATAGGGTAGAATACAGAATGAATAGGTATTATAAAGCAGAATCATAAATTTTGCATACTTTACACTTGTAGTATGTGAAATGATTGCTACTATTGCCTATATGAGAAAATGAATCATCAACGAATCTTATTAGTGTATGTTATATTTAACCAACAGGCTTGAAATGCGTGAATTTTGACTAGAATTAATCATTGAATGTAAAAATGATTTATTTTTAGATCTAATATTTATATCGTTTAACATTTTAAAATATATACATAAATTAATCTTACCTTATTCACAAACTTGCAATCCCGTCTTCAATATATGACTACAGCATGAAAAAACATACGTGCTACTTGTATAGCAACAGACCAGAAATGATTTCAGTACAAGTCCATTATCTTATCGTTAATATATAGATTAGTAACATCACGTGACTGATTGCGATAACATTCTATATAAGATTTACTGATATGAATACATTTCAATTCATTTCTCCCAAAAGCAAGTGTATGAGTTGGTTGTGAGATCTAGGTAAGTATCCTTACTTTATATATTTAAAGTTATAATATATGAATAGATATAATATTAATGTATTTTTTCAATATGTATGGTAGGCAAAAAGGAATAGGTAGGCAAAAAGAATAGGTATTATTGCATGTTTCCTCTAATTTATTTTTAAAATAATTATTTTAAAAATACATACTAACAATTTATGCGATGAGTCACACAGCATGATGGGACGATACATGAAATTTATTTTTATATTATACAAGCTCCTATATACAATTCATATGGGTGAGCAAGATTATTTTTAGAATTTTTCACTCTTACCCTCTATAGGCTATACTTTTAAAATAGTAGTATTCGAATACTTGTAAAATGTAATTATAGCTTAGTAATTTTCTAGTCTTTTAACTATGCCGTTGAAGGAGTATTGTCATATTTAACTAACAGGCTCGAACATGCGTGAATTTTGACTAGAATTATTCACTGAATGTAAAAAAAAAAAAAAAAAAAATGATTTATATTTAGATCTAATATCGTTTAACATTTTAAAATCCTATTAAAAGTATATACATTAGTATGCTTGTGAAAGGCCTATTGTTAATACGAAACGTTGTGTGAAGTGTCCTGTTTTAGGGTTAAAAGTTTCGTGAAGGGGTCTGTTTGAAGGAGCCTGTTTCGAAATGACTTAAGAACGCACAATTTATTCCTAAACATTCAACTCGATTCGTTATATATGCTTTATTAAGTATTCAATAAAAAATAATAACTAAGAAATAAAATTAAAAATAGTAATTAAGAGATATCCTTAAGAATTCTTGCGATAGGAGATTGGTTTTAATTAAATAGGTTAATGAATCTAATTCGATACAAGTCTTGTTAAAACAGAGATTATAGTTAAAATACACATTAATTATACAGCATTACACTGTATTACACAATGCGCTACCTCACCTATATTATCCCAGAAATACCTTCGATAAAATTTAGACTAACAATACGCACCTAAAAAATATATACAGAGTACCCAGAAAATGATAGGAATGAATGAAAAATTTTAACGTAAATTATAAAATAGGATCTACAATAAGTGACAATAAATAAATATGAAGGAAAAATCATGAGTCATGGTATACTTTATGAAACACTTTTCAATGCTATGTGACTATCGTTAAGAATTTGAAATAAGTGAATTAGATTTAATAATTCATACTGGAAATGTATTTTTAAAAAAATTAATAGCTTCGTCTACTTTTAAATCATTCAAGACATATGATGAAGATTTAACCGCTGCAGATCGACTAAAAACTAGTATCTTAATGAATAGACCTATTTACGTCGGGTTCACAATTTTAGAATTATCTAAATTAGTTATATATGATTTTCATTACAATTTTATAAAGAAAACATACAAAGATCATGCAGTTTTACTCTTTACGGATATAGATTCCTTAACTTATCATATTCAAACACATAATATTTATAAGGATATGGAGCACCATCATGATTTTTTTCGACTTTTCTGAATACTCGAAATCCCATCGTCTAAACCGCACAAGTATCGAACCCACAAACATATAATCAGACTTGACATTTTATAACCAGGACGCTAACCACAGGGCTAAGTGAGCCCCCGCTTATTTTATAATCACCACGCTGACTATTGGACTTAGTAAGCCCCAGGCTAATTTATATACACCACGCTAACTATTGGGCTTAGTGAGTCCCTGCTTATTTTATAGTCAACATGCTAACTATTGGGCTTAGTGAGCCCCAGGCTAACTTATACCAACCACGCTAACTGTGGGGCCTAGTGAACCCCCGCTTATTTTATAGCCACCATACTAACCACAGGGCTAAGTGAGCCCCCGCTTATTTCATAGTCACCATGCTAAGTATTAGGCTGAGTGAGCCCCAGGCTATTTTATACCCACTATGCTAACTAATGGGCTGAGTGAGCCCCAGGCTATTTTCTACCCACCACGTTTACTGGGCTTAGTGTGCCCCCGCTTATTTTATAGCTACCACGATAACCACAGGGCTGAGTGAGCCCCCGCTTATTATATAGTCCACACGCTAACTACTGGGCTGATTAAGCCCCAGGTATTTTATACCCATCACGCTAACTACTGGGCTGAGTAAACCCCAGGTTATTTAGTCGCATGAATATGATTTCCAAGGTATATGTCCTAACTTGATTTAGACCATTGCCTATAGTAAGATAAAGCTGGGAAGTAAATTGGTAAACTATGTACCTCGAAAACTCACTTGTATTTTCTTAAATATCTGCAGAAATCAGCATAGTTTATTAAAATTATACACATTCTCATTAGTTTATGAATCTACTAACTTATAATATCTATATGGTAACTTGGATTATTAGTATTCCCACTTAAAAATTTCTTTTGTAGATTTAATATGATAAACACTAACATGAGACTGACTAAACTTTTACCATTTTCATTTCAACTTAGTTTTAGGAAATTTATCTACATAGCTTTAAATTTTACTGTTTAGTAAGTCTATTATTTCAAAGTATTATTTTTTAGTTCTAATATACAAAACGTATTCATATCGTTTTACATAGTAGGTATCAAATTAATTTAAAGTCATATTAAAAAAATATATATATATACAAATACTATTCTTACCTAACACACCAGCTAGCTAAGCACCCAACCGTCTCACACCAAGACTCTGAGAAAAGTGAATGTTTGTTCAGGGCCTTATCAGCTAATATAATCACTGATAAGACTTGATCACGTGACATGTGACGTCACTGTTTAAGTGATATCACGTGACCATGTGGTATCATTCAATACGTCACCAATGACGTCAGAGATCACGTGACTAGGTCTTATCAGTGATTATATTAGCTGATAAGGCCCTGAACAAACATTCACTTTTCTCAGAGTCTTGGTGTGAGACGGTTGGGTGCTTAGCTAGCTGGTGTGTTAGGTAAGAATAGTATTTGTATATATATATATATTTTTAATATGACTTTAAATTAATTTGATACCTACTATGTAAAACGATATGAATACGTTTTGTATATTAGAACTAAAAAATAATACTTTGAAATAATAGACTTACTAAACAGTAAAATTTAAAGCTATGTAGATAAATTTCCTAAAACTAAGTTGAAATGAAAATGGTAAAAGTTTAGTCAGTCTCATGTTAGTGTTTATCATATTAAATCTACAAAAGAAATTTTTAAGTGGGAATACTAATAATCCAAGTTACCATATAGATATTATAAGTTAGTAGATTCATAAACTAATGAGAATGTGTATAATTTTAATAAACTATGCTGATTTCTGCAGATATTTAAGAAAATACAAGTGAGTTTTCGAGGTACATAGTTTACCAATTTACTTCCCAGCTTTATCTTACTATAGGCAATGGTCTAAATCAAGTTAGGACATATACCTTGGAAATCATATTCATGCGACTAAATAACCTGGGGTTTACTCAGCCCAGTAGTTAGCGTGATGGGTATAAAATACCTGGGGCTTAATCAGCCCAGTAGTTAGCGTGTGGACTATATAATAAGCGGGGGCTCACTCAGCCCTGTGGTTATCGTGGTAGCTATAAAATAAGCGGGGGCACACTAAGCCCAGTAAACGTGGTGGGTAGAAAATAGCCTGGGGCTCACTCAGCCCATTAGTTAGCATAGTGGGTATAAAATAGCCTGGGGCTCACTCAGCCTAATACTTAGCATGGTGACTATGAAATAAGCGGGGGCTCACTTAGCCCTGTGGTTAGTATGGTGGCTATAAAATAAGCGGGGGTTCACTAGGCCCCACAGTTAGCGTGGTTGGTATAAGTTAGCCTGGGGCTCACTAAGCCCAATAGTTAGCATGTTGACTATAAAATAAGCAGGGACTCACTAAGCCCAATAGTTAGCGTGGTGTATATAAATTAGCCTGGGGCTTACTAAGTCCAATAGTCAGCGTGGTGATTATAAAATAAGCGGGGGCTCACTTAGCCCTGTGGTTAGCGTCCTGGTTATAAAATGTCAAGTCTGATTATATGTTTGTGGGTTCGATACTTGTGCGGTTTAGACGATGGGATTTCGAGTATTCAGAAAAGTCGAAAAAAATCATGATGGTGCTCCATATCCTTATAAATATTATGTGTTTGAATATGATAAGTTAAGGAATCTATATCCGTAAAGAGTAAAACTGCATGATCTTTGTATGTTTTCTTTATAAAATTGTAATGAAAATCATATATAACTAATTTAGATAATTCTAAAATTGTGAACCCGACGTAAATAGGTCTATTCATTAAGATACTAGTTTTTAGTCGATCTGCAGCGGTTAAATCTTCATCATATGTCTTGAATGATTTAAAAGTAGACGAAGCTATTAATTTTTTTAAAAATACATTTCCAGTATGAATTATTAAATCTAATTCACTTATTTCAAATTCTTAACGATAGTCACATAGCATTGAAAAGTGTTTCATAAAGTATACCATGACTCATGATTTTTCCTTCATATTTATTTATTGTCACTTATTGTAGATCCTATTTTATAATTTACGTTAAAATTTTTCATTCATTCCTATCATTTTCTGGGTACTCTGTATATATTTTTTAGGTGCGTATTGTTAGTCTAAATTTTATCGAAGGTATTTCTGGGATAATATAGGTGAGGTAGCGCATTGTGTAATACAGTGTAATGCTGTATAATTAATGTGTATTTTAACTATAATCTCTGTTTTAACAAGACTTGTATCGAATTAGATTCATTAACCTATTTAATTAAAACCAATCTCCTATCGCAAGAATTCTTAAGGATATCTCTTAATTACTATTTTTAATTTTATTTCTTAGTTATTATTTTTTATTGAATACTTAATAAAGCATATATAACGAATCGAGTTGAATGTTTAGGAATAAATTGTGCGTTCTTAAGTCATTTCGAAACAGGCTCCTTCAAACAGACCCCTTCACGAAACTTTTAACCCTAAAACAGGACACTTCACACAACGTTTCGTATTAACAATAGGCCTTTCACAAGCATACTAATGTATATACTTTTAATAGGATTTTAAAATGTTAAACGATATTAGATCTAAATATAAATCATTTTTTTTTTTTTTTTTTTTACATTCAGTGAATAATTCTAGTCAAAATTCACGCATGTTCGAGCCTGTTAGTTAAATATGACAATACTCCTTCAACGGCATAGTTAAAAGACTAGAAAATTACTAAGCTATAATTACATTTTACAAGTATTCGAATACTACTATTTTAAAAGTATAGCCTATAGAGGGTAAGAGTGAAAAATTCTAAAAATAATCTTGCTCACCCATATGAATTGTATATAGGAGCTTGTATAATATAAAAATAAATTTCATGTATCGTCCCATCATGCTGTGTGACTCATCGCATAAATTGTTAGTATGTATTTTTAAAATAATTATTTTAAAAATAAATTAGAGGAAACATGCAATAATACCTATTCTTTTTGCCTACCTATTCCTTTTTGCCTACCATACATATTGAAAAAATACATTAATATTATATCTATTCATATATTATAACTTTAAATATATAAAGTAAGGATACTTACCTAGATCTCACAACCAACTCATACACTTGCTTTTGGGAGAAATGAATTGAAATGTATTCATATCAGTAAATCTTATATAGAATGTTATCGCAATCAGTCACGTGATGTTACTAATCTATATATTAACGATAAGATAATGGACTTGTACTGAAATCATTTCTGGTCTGTTGCTATACAAGTAGCACGTATGTTTTTTCATGCTGTAGTCATATATTGAAGACGGGATTGCAAGTTTGTGAATAAGGTAAGATTAATTTATGTATATATTTTAAAATGTTAAACGATATAAATATTAGATCTAAAAATAAATCATTTTTACATTCAATGATTAATTCTAGTCAAAATTCACGCATTTCAAGCCTGTTGGTTAAATATAACATACACTAATAAGATTCGTTGATGATTCATTTTCTCATATAGGCAATAGTAGCAATCATTTCACATACTACAAGTGTAAAGTATGCAAAATTTATGATTCTGCTTTATAATACCTATTCATTCTGTATTCTACCCTATGCTTTATCCATAACGTTATAATATCCCGTGGTTTTAAGAGATAAGCGAACACGTTTAGTTCTTTTAAGACATGCATGCAGTCGATCAAATTTGGATGAATTCCAGTACATTATGGTTTAAATATTTATGTAAGATACATTTTTTTTCAATATTAAAAACAAAAATTTTTTAAATAATGCCCTAACTAAATAGTACAATATATATTTTATAAAAACAAAGTCAAAAGGTTAGTTATTCATTCCTCAAAAGAAGTTTTTAAGTTAAAATACTAAAAACTCAATTTAGTATAATTTTTCTATACAAAAAAAGCATAGACTAATGTAATTTAGTTTTATATTATTTAAAATTTAATTCCTATATTTTATAGGGACTCCTGTATATTTTTTACCCTAAGCTGTATCAAGTTCATTTAAACACAGGTACATTTAAACAGATTCAAATTCCTTTAAACCCGTCTCTTATACTCAAAATTCTTAAGGGATATTTCTTATTTTACAATGAATACACAGTGAAGCCTTTTAAAACTTAACAGATTTTAGTATATATCACCATATGTATATATGAAGAGTAGCACCTATATAGAACTACACGAAATAATTCGTATACATTGACGGTTTTAAATAGTTCATTTACCTACAAAAAATGTGTCAGAAATTACGAGTCTCAGGTATTTCTTATCGCGGAGTGACTCATTATCGCATACGGGGTGAAATCAAAGCAAGATCTTCGCTTATCTGATAATATGACTCATTATGATTCAGCGATATGCATGTTGAGGGGGAACATTCAAATCTTAGTTGCAGTTATAAATATGTATTTTAAAGCATAATCATTCGAAAATTCAATTATTTTTCATGAAATGATCTACCCTATTTTACAGACTTGTATGATAAATTTGGTGAAACATGAATCTTTTTTCTAAAAACTATATTTTGAACGTTATACTAAAAATGTGTTCGTGTAAAACCTATTTTTTACATTGCATGAATTCGTATTCATTTGAGATTAGTACTCTATTTCTTAAAATATCTGTGGAATCATAATATTTTTACAGGGTATATTGTGAAGGGAGGTCTTTTCATTCAAACAGCGGACCTTGCATTTTCATGGAAGGTGAGTATCCCTTGTATTTCTGTCGCCATAATATAACATGAATCTATTGAATTTATTTTGTGAAGGTAGCTTAATATCTATAACTATGTGTTTTGAACATATCGACGCGCAAGCTGTACTTTTAGCCTAACTTGAATTGAAAAAAAAAAAAAAAAGGCGAAAGTGTAAATTATCTGATTTTATGAAGGGATCTTATGCATAATTGGAATTTTTGTGAAGGATGCTTTTTTATTCCAAAAGGGAACCCCTACAGTTTTTGTGAAGGGTGGTTTTTATTTGAATAGGGCATGTATCTAATTTATTTTATGAAGGGGCCCTATAGTCTAATGCGAGTTCACACTTCGAAGGGTCCCTGTATTTTGAACCTATCGATGCGTAAGCTGTACTTTTAGCATAACTTGAATTGAAAAAAAAAAAAAAGGTCGAATAGGGCATGTATCTCATTTATTTTATGAAGGGGCCCTACAGTCTAATGCGAGTTCACACTTCGAAGGGTCCCTGTATTTTGAATCTATCGATGCGTAAACTGTACTTTTACCCTAACTTGAATTGAAAAAAAAACAGGGTAAAGTGTAAATTATCTGATTTTATGAAGGGTCCTTATGCATAAATGGATTATTGTGAAGGGTTCCTTTTTATTAAAAAGGGGATCTGTTCACTATTTTAATTAACTACGCACTAGCTGGTAAAATTATATTTTATTCACATAACATTTCAATGATGTTGGAAAGTGATTCATGAATTATGTCGCTACGCATGATTTTTCATTCTTGTTTATTTTATATATACGTTAAAATTCTTTTTGTACCAATCTGTATTTTTTGTGGAAAGTGATTCATGAATTATGCCTGATTTTACATACTTGTTTATTTACATATACGCTAAAATTCTTTTTATAGTACTCTATACTTTTGTAAGTGTGTATTGTTAGTCTATCGAAGGGCCCCCTCTGGGTAAAAAAGGGAGGGGGAGGGGGAGCTATTCAGTTGAGTACAGTATCATTCATGCGGGACCTACTACAACCTATATCGAATTCATTAAAACGCGCCTGTTTGCCTCAAAAATGTTGAAGTCCGCCAATTAAAATTAATTAATGACCCTTTTTAATTACTAGCATCTACCATTTTACTGCACATGCAAACTGCGTACTCTCGTTGAGGGGAAAAAAAAAAATCTTGCCAAAATTTCTTAAGTTCTCCAATTAAAATTAATTAATGACCCTTTTTAATTAAATCATTATTGACTTTTAAAATTCACCTGTAATATACTCTAACATGTATAACAAATAGCCTACTCTCGTTGAAAAAATATTTGCTTCGAAAAATGTCTAAGTTCCTCAATTAAAATTAATGAATGACCCTTTTTAATTAAACCATTATTGAGTTTTAAAATTCTCCTCTAACATGTATATCGAATACCCTACTCTCGTTGAAAAAATCTCGCGAAAATTTTTAAGTTCTGCAATTAAAATTAATTAATTACTATTTTTAATTAATATTTTTAATTAATTAATCATTTACTTCTACTGCATACACTCATAATCAAACTGCATACTCTCGTTGAAAAAAAAAAATTGCTATGAAAAATTTCTAAGTTCCCCAATTAAAATTAATTAAAATTAAAATTAATTAAACTTCTAATTCGCTAAAATAAATCCATTGAAACACACCTCGTATTCTAGTAGAAAATTCTCCGCGAAAAAAAAAAAATGGCCTCGAAAAATTTCTAAGTCCCGCAATTAAAATTAATTAACACTAATCCTTAATTAATCCCCTTATCTTAAGTAGTGGAGGAGGGCACTTTGAGAGGAGGAGGGCACTTTGGGAGGTGGAGGGCACTTTGGGAGGAGGAGGAGGAGGGCACTTCGGGAGGAGGAAGAGGAGGAGGACACTTCGGGAGGAGGAGCCCTCCTCCCTCCTCACTCCACACTCCACCTCCTGAGGCCGGAGCCCCATTTCTTCTCTACTATGGCTACATCATTTCAAGCAACGTCATAACATCTGTGCAGGAAAAATCATCGGCGAAGCCTCCAGTGTGAACGACAAGGATGTAAAAGACTGGTTAGATTTCACAGGGAAAGATGTACATGAAAATTATGTTGACCATAACATCTACAATACTGATGAGACCGGCGTCTTTTACAATCTAACTCCTTATCAAACGATGAAGTTTAAAGGTGAAAAATGTGTGGGCGATAAGTTGCTGAAAAATCGCTTAACTGTGTTAATGTGTTGCAACATGTCAGGCAAAGACAAGAAAAAAACTTTTTATCGTCGGTAAGTCTGCAAATCCAAGATGGGGGGTAAAAAGTTTCCCAGTGACGTATAAATCGAACAAAAAGGCATGGATGACTTCTGAATTATTGCTATCTTATTTTCACGAGTGGGATAAGGTGCTTCAAAAACAGAAAAGAAAGATTGCACTCATCATTGATAATTGTTCTGTTCACCCCAATTTAAAAAAAACATAAAATTTGTTTTTTTACCGCCTAACTCAACCTCAGTGTTACAGCCTCTCGATCAAGGTGTTATTCGCAGCTTCAAATACTATTATAGAAAGCAATTGATTCTCATGATGTTAGAGAGAAATGAAAAAGATCAGGATTTTAAAATTTCTGTTCTTGACGCTATACACCTGATGACAGATGCTTGGGAAAGTGCGACTCAATTCTGTATCCAAAATTGTTACAGGAAAGTTGGATGGATTGACAGAAATGAAGGTGACTTCGAAGATGAAGATGACTTGCCACTCTCAGTGTGGTTGCAACAAAATAACATTGAGAAGTTTAACGATGTTTTAAACATCGATGCGTACAATAACTTTGATGACGGTGTCTTAACGTCGGGCTTACTCTCCACAGAGGATATCGTCGTGGAAGTGGTAACAGCCCAGGAGTAGGAAGATGCAAGTGATAGTGACTCGGAAGAAGAAACTGTACTTAAAACGCCAACACGTGATTGTGCTGAAGAGTCATTACAAAATCAAGAACAATTTTTTGAAGCAATAAAGAATTCTGATGATGCAACATTTAATGCATTAAGTGTTTTAAGACGAAAATTGAAAGAAACAAAATTTTCTAAACTCAAACAATTAACTTTGGATGAATATTTTTCCAATTCTAAATAAGGATTACCAAGCAGTAATTCACGTAAGTTGTTTTTTATGTATGTACTATTAGTTATTAACTAGGATTTGGATTTAGCGAGCGACCGGATTTAATGAGCATTTTTCTGTATCCCGAGCTCCTCGTTAAATACGGGTCCTACTGTATTTATATACAGGGTGCCCTGTCTTATCGTTATCCAACAGCTTAGTTCCAGTTCTTCATCATAAGAAAATCCATTGACATCAAAATAGTTATCTGTTATAAAAAGTTACGAAATTTAAATTTTTATACGATTTCTTGTTCCTACAAGTTATATTTAAAAAACTTCTTCTATGCTCTGACAAGTAAATAACACGTCATTTACATTGATTGCTATGATTTTAGATTTTTAAAAATGACAAGTTATAAGAATTTAAAAATAAATAAACTGTTTTATCAGTAATTATAATAATTTCATGAAAATTTGTGTGACTATTTGACAAACTATTAAAAAGGAAAGATATAAAATAGTTTTTTTTTCATCTCACTTAAGTGTCTCTTGTTAACAGGGACTAATTCCTTGTTGTTCTCATTAGAAAAATAATTATACTTGTTGTTTTTTTGGAAAAAATAATAGATAATTTTTTTTATTAATATTAACAATGTAAATCCTCTAATTCTTTGAAGCTAAGTTGTTTACATTAACCTACTTGACTCTTTTTGTAACTGGCTTAAGAGATTAGCAGCTTAAAAGTTCCAGAACTCCTACTGTTCTTTCGGAAATAGTTATCAGCCATGACATTTTTTTTTTTCAAGACGAACATTTATCATCTGGAAATTTATTTTTTAACTTGTTATTAAAATCTTAAGTATTTCTGAAAAGATATTTTTTTTTTTGAGGAGCTCAATTTTTCTTCATCTCGTTTTCTTTTCTTCTTCTTCTTATTTTGTTTGGTATTTTTATTAGTATAAAGTGAATAGTATTCAAGATTTTAATCGCCTTTTAAATTCTATGGTATTGAATGTAAAGCAATTTTCGTTATTTTTCCGTTATATCTGTTGGGAAATAATTATTAATGTCTGTGGCAACACCAAGTTTGTCTTACCAGTTTGGCAACGTTATGTTCTGTTGTCACTTGGAATGTAAAAAGTAAAAGTTTTTTTTTAACTATTTTTACTTTTATACTTATTGCTTTCCTAAACTTCATGACCACAGAGAAAAAAATAAAACCCAATTTGGGTCGAAAGATTCTTAGGTATGTGCCCAAATTGGGCCATGCCTGTTTTGGTTACCACCGTGTATCCTTTTTTGGCACTGTTAAATACCCCATTAAATATATATATATATATATATATATATATATATATATATATATATATATATATTATTATTATTATTTATTTATTTATTTTTTGAAAATGGGGTATTTAACAGTGCCCAAAATGGATACACAGTGGTAACAAAAACAGGCATGGCCCAATTTGGGCACATACCTAAGAATCTATCGACCCAAATGGGGTTTATTTTTTTCTGTGCAACCTTTCCGTATTAATAACTACTTATATGATTGGTACTTTTATTCTCCAGAAATGAAGTATGTGACAGTGGTCATAAGTTCCTCATGTGTCCGAGATGTGAAGAAAGCTATGGATGCCAGTATTGGTATTTAAGTGACATTTGCATGTTTAGCAAGTTGTCTTATCTTTTCGATCATCCGGGCACTGTCTTCTATGCTGTTTTTGTGTCGTTTTGGGGTAAGCGTTTCTCTTGAATATTTGTTTTTATTGACATTAAATATTGTAGTTTTAAGGTATCACTTTACGTTAAAATAGTCAGTTTTGCATAAATGTGACAAACTGTTTTATTATTTTATGTGAAAAGCGGTACAATTAGCTATCAAAACAGTTTTTGTTTTCTTCGTACGATCATCTGAAGTGTAGTGATGGCAGGTTTTGTTTTAGCTCTCAAACCGGAAGTCTATATTTAAATAACAGACATTTGCTGTTTAAGGGCCGCAAGAACTGGTATTAAGAAAGATACAACACATAAATCTGGAAAGTTGTAAAAACTTATGATGAATACATTTTGAGAAATAAAAACTTTAAATGGGTTTTCTGCAAAACATGATTTTTATGAGTAATCAATTACGAAAAATGTTCTGTCTCCAGAAATTGTGTTTATATTTATATAAAAGTGATTGCCTACAATTTATGTTCTTTTGTGAGCCGTGGACTTGCGACGTACACTTCCGGGCAGTACACTTGAAACGAAATTATGAAACAAGGTTAACAAACAACAACAATTTATTTAGAGCAACAATAAGATCAATTGGCATTGGAGCAAGTAGACTTAATTAAAGGCGATCAAACTTAAGCTCAAATTCACTAAAAACACTGAAAGAGGGATCATTTTTCAAAATACTTATTAAATTCAAGCACTTAGCTCAAAGCAAAATGGCCTCGCTGTTGGTTTTCAAGAACTTAAGGAAAACTCCTTTTAACTCACTATAATATGTCACTAGAAATATTGTAATTAACACTATAAAATGTCACTTTAAACGCTGCAATATCACTATAAAAGGCAGCCCCGTGAATTCCAATAATACGTATCTTTATGCGTAATAATAAATTTAACTTTTTACCACGTTGGCAAACTCGTAACCGTAGATTCTGTCCATGAACAACTAAATGGAAACTTTGCTTGCTACTCAGCATCTAGAGAACGCGACGTTCAGAAGCAGGATGCGATTAACTTCCAGACTAATTTATCACTAATGGCGAGATGCATCAAAATCCATCGAAACCAACACTTACAACAGTATATATAGCAACTATACAACCACAGATACGTAATTATTACGTCACTTCAAGAAATAACCGTGGTAATAAGATTCCCGAGGATTGAAACATATTCGTAATTACCACATCATTGCAAGAAATAACCGTGCCAATCAGATTCTCGGAGATTGAGACATACTTTGCGAAACTTAAAGAATGACAGAACAGATAGTTCATTTACACACAAATGTTAGAATTCAGGACACCGCGGTCACACGCAAAATCTCAAAACTCACTCGACTGCAGAGCAGCTTTATAAAAGCAGTAGCTGGGCAGTATGCTACAAACTATCGGTTTAAATATCTGAGAATTTTCTTAAATTTTACAGCTACTTTTATAAGTTAATATATAGAAAATATAGGAAAAATCATGAAAGTGATTATTTGGATAGGTGTATTTGTGGAAGTTTGTTTTAATATCTTATAGTGTAGTTTAACCTTTTCGGATCTGGTGGGGGAATTTCTTCACACTTAACTTAATCCCCCAAATGTTGCAATGGCACCGGAATTTTGAGACAAAATTTTCGGTTTATTATGTACACGAACAAATGCATTTACTTGTTTTCAAATAAATTTGATTGAAAATTCCGGTGCCATTGTGACATTAGGGTATTAAAATTATGTGAGAAGGGATTCATTCCCCAGAGCAATAAGGGTTAACCCATTCTTAATACCTCAAATTGTATATTTATTTTTTATTTTAAGAAAAGAAAAGTATTATGAAGACATTTTTAGTAAATATCAAATAGTGCCTTATTTTTCTTTAAATTTTTAAAAATTAAAAGGAAATTGCATAAAAATAATTTATTTAACAAATGAAATTATTATCCTTTTATATATACTAATTTATTTGAAACAGTCAGTATTGCACTCATTTTTACTTTTTTTATTAAATGGTGTCAAGTGCAACTTACATACCTCAGTAGCAAACTTACCTTAAAGTTAATAACTATACAGTAACTCTTTCTCTTTAGTTTTATCCATCTATGTTGTTCGTCGCGATATTTCGCATTATTCAACATAACTGAAAAGCTTTTGAGTATTAGGTTCGTCTGTCTTTCTGCGCTTTAATATACACAAATGTTCTTGGAATTTGCATGAAACGTATATATGTTACTGAAGTTTTAATATCTACCCATTCGCTTACAAGAACGCATAATAGAATACAGATGCATTATGATATGATAGTGTATGAGCGGGGTATGTAATTGTTTGAATTATATTTTAATGAAGCGATATTGTTTCAAACATAATTTAAATGATATATGTCTTTAAAATACTTTACATCAAACATGTCATACTCGAAGTCTGCAACAAGCATCTTTTCGGCCCAACTAATATAATCTATAAGACAGCTTTATAGAATTTTTAGAAAAGAAACTAAAAAATTAGTACTTGAGAAAAAAAATAATATCTTGGGATAAAAAATGCAGAGAAATTGAGACGTATATAGGAGGAGAGTACAGAGGCATGGAATTTTTTAAAGAATATTACACTGTTAAAAATTTGCAGCAAACTGTCCAGTCATTTGACCGTTTTTGTAGAAAACGGTTACTTAACCGTCATTTAACTACATTCAGACCGTATTATTGCTCATTTTATGGTCAGAATATAGTTAAATTACGTTTATGTAACCGTTTTCTACAAAAACGGTCAAATGACTGGACAGTTTGATGCAAATTTTTAACAGTGTAGAAAAGAAGGTAGTAGTTCATGGCAGGGAATATCTGTTAAGAAATGGGAAGAATATTATAAGACTTTGCTTACGGAAACTAGAAATGAATTTCAAGTAAATTATATAAATAATGAAAAGAAAAAATAAGAGACAACCTTGGGACAATTGTTGGAACTTGAGAGAGCAATTTTAAAAGGGCAATTAAGAAATTAAAAAATCAAAGAGCAAGTGGTCCTGGAGACATATCAGCCGAGCTGATCAAAAATGGAACCGAAAATTGTTCAGATTAATTACACAATTATTCAAAAAATGCTTAAATGAAGAATAAACACCAGCGGAATGGAAAATTGGATATTTAACATCTATATATAAGAAAGGTGACCGACAAAAATGTGAAAATTATCGTGGCATTACTGTAACAGCAACATTTAGTAGACTATATAGAGGAATCTTAAAAGATTTCATTGAGAGAGAAATTAGATCGAAAGAAAGTGAAGAGCAGAGTGGATTTAGAGCAGGAAAACCATGTATGGATAATATATTTTGTTTTAAACAAATTGCTGAAAAAGAAATGGCAGTGGGAAATCAAACTCATCTTCTATTTATTGATCTTATGAAAGCATATGATAAAGTTCCAATCGCAAAATTATGGAATGTATTAAAGAAAATGAATATAAATTAAAATATTATTAGAGCAATTCAAGAACTTTACAGACAGTCAAAAACAAAGATTAAAATAGGCCAAAGATTGTCAAAAGGTTTTGTAACAGATAAAGGATTCAGAAAGGGATGTTGTGTCTCCCCAACACTTTTTAAAAATTATGTTGAAGAAGCATTGAAAATTTGGAAAGAAAATTGACTTAATGGGACTTATTGTGAATGGAACGTCAATTTTTACTCTACAATTCGCAGATGACCAAGTTATAATTGCAAAAAGTAAAAATGATTTAGAGAAAATGACGATAAAAATTAAGGAAGAATTTGAGAAATGGTTACGTTAGTAAGATGACATGATTACGTTAGTAAGATCAAATACCTATTTAAAGGAGGAAATGAGGCAGAACTAAATTTAAATAATAACTAGGGGGCCTACCCCCTGCGAGCTACGCTCGCCAACCCCCGCTCAGACTTCGAGGCCTCTAAAAACATGACAGCGTGCTTCGTTTTAAAAATATTGGTAAATCTGTAATTGGGTTGCCATGCTTTTAACGTTTTAATGGGGCATTTTTTTAATATCATGGCCTCATACACAGCTGTTGCGACAACTGACGACTGTTTTAGGGATTGGTAAGTAAAATCAATTACACCTTGAAAACCAGCTTGTATAAAATGGTTAGGTTTAAATTGGGCTACCTCTCGCACTTTTATAACAACGATCTGTATTCTATTCTTCCTTTGCGTTTAAGGATGAGAAAAATTCCATCTGCTTGTGAATAACATTAAGAACCACGGTATTGAAAAGTACTATGTTATAGACTTTTATATTTTAATTAATATGTATATACGAATTTTCTAATAATTATTTATCATACAAAATTAATTAAATATTTTGTGCATGCATGCCTGCATTTATTCGGCATCAATTGATGAGATATTTAAATAAATTCGCTATCCGCGATAATTTTACACCATGTTATGTCACTTGAATATTGTCCATAAGAAAATCGGGTACTTTTCCATTATAGGATCCTTTGCTTTTAGGTTTGTCGTAATTCGAGTTTCAAAAACGAATAGATTCGTTAATATACATATATTTGTTGCCAAAAGTTATGAAAACAAACCCAATGAACTTTTGGTGATTTTCTATAATGTGAAAACGTGTGTCTTGACGCTTTTTTAAAAAGCTTGGCGCAATTCGGGCATCAGAAAGTGAGATTTGGTGCCAAATTACATAAACAGCCATGGAAACAAATTCGACGATTTTTTTTGTTTTTATGCGTATTTTAATTATACGTATATTATTATTGTTTTTTCTATACAAATTACTTCTGATTATATATAAAATAGGATAAATGACATTTTACGCTAAACAAATTGTATAAATATTGAAAAAATGCTTCTGTATACAAAATGACAAAGTAAATATGTTGACAGAAAGTATGTTGCCAAATTTCCTTTTCCGCCAAGGCTATTTTCTCTGTTTCGTCAAGGCCCCATATACTGGAAAAGCACCGAACTTTTATGCTTGTTTATACATGTATTTATATGTATATAATATACAATTTATTTATAATTGTCTTTCAATTTACCTCTTTTTGTACATAAAAATAGATAAATGGCTTCTTTATATTAAATCAATTGTATAAACATAAATGACGTATTTACATAAATGACGTCATTTGGACGAATTTATACAAAATATTTTCAGTTTATAAATTAAATTAAATGCTGACAGACGATTGAATCCTGATGATAGAAATATGATTATTTTTTTTCAAATTTTCGTGAAAAACATAATTTAATCACAATCTTGGCTTCATTATCGATTGAAATAAAAGATAAATTCAATTTCAATTTGAAAATGACGAATAAAAATAAATCAATAATCCCTATCAGGATCCTTTTTTATTTTTTTCCCTTTTTTGTCACAAAAAAACTGAGTAATTAGTTGCCATCATTACAGAAATGTCATTAAAATTAGAAAAAAATTAATATCTCGAAAACTAATTCCAATTTCAAAATTCTATTACCAGTTTTGACATCCGCGGATTTTTATGGACAATTGGTATTAATTTCACCATCAAGCGTTTAATATTTTATTAAAAATAGCCCTGAAACATAATCAGTCGTGCAATCAGTCGTTTCATAAAATCGTTTCATAAATTCGTTTCATAAAATCGTTTCACAAATTCGTTTCATTAGGATTTTATATATATATTTTATATATATAGGGTAGATATAAAAATAGGAAGCTGCGAGTATTATAGATGCCTTGGTGTAGACATTAATAGAGAAGGCACAGACTCACAGGAAATTAAATACAGAATCTGTCAAAGAAGAAAGGCTGTAAAACTATTAAATTATATTTGGCGGAGGGAGGAGATCTCCAGGAAAAGAAAATATAATATATACAATTCTATTGTAAAAGCATATTGTTATATGGAGCAGAGGGATGGAGAATTAGGGAGACAGAAAGAAAGAAATTAGTAGCAGTGGAAATGGATGCCCTAAGAAGATCATTCAGGATATCAAGAATAGAAAGAATAAGAAATGAAAGAATCAAAGAAATGATGAAAATAAAGGAAACCATATTAGACGATCTTCAAAAGTAGCAATTAATCTGGTATGGTCATGTTAAAAGAATGAGTTTATGAGAGACTACCCAAAATCGTATCGAAGAAACAAACCAAGATAGAACAAACCAAAAAAGGAAACGAGAAAGACCACGAAAGACCTGGATGGATGGTATAAAAAAAGCCCTGGAGGAGCAATGGACCCTTGAACGGAAGAAATGGAGGGGTCTGTTGTAGATTTTTCGGATAGCGGCACCTGACGCCATAAACCGAGTTTACATGTATATATATGAAGGAAATTGTTTTCCAACTAGGTAAATCATCTTCAAGGTTGGAGTAGCATACGTTGATGTTTATTCCAATAGAGCGAAAAATGTCCCGACCCGGTTCAGTCGTGGCGTGGACATTTTTCATCCTGTTGGAATAAACATAAACTTATGCTACTCCAACCATGAAGAAGACAATATAATCTAACTCAAAATTACATTACTTCAATAGAGATTTCGAAATGGTAATTTTTTTATATTGTTGCCATATTAAAAAAAAAAACGCAAATAATAATATTTCCAAACATTTTACAATTGCAATATATTATTACACTTGAAGAGGTCTTTATATCTTGAGAGATCTTTATATCTTAGATCTAAAGAGATCGTAAGAGAAAGTTAAATATTTAGTAGTGATGGGAGTATTCAAATGCAAAATGTCCGAGTTCTCGATTCAGCCATGTTTTCTATAGTGGTTTCGATCTGAGACAGGAGTATTCCATTACAAGCCACCTGGCATTCATTGTTGGCAACGACAATTACTATTTTCGATTGTTTTTAGTTCTCAGCTCATTGAAAAAATTTTATCATAATAATGTATTTTATAATTTTTCTGGTTTTCGAGTAATTTTCAATTTTTCTGGTTTTCGAGTAATTTTCAATTTCTCTGGTTTTCGAGTAATGTTCAATTTTTCATGCAATTTTAAACGCTATTTTATTGCAGCTGTCTCCTTCCTCGAATACTGGAAGAGGAAGAGCGCCAGCCTGGCCCATCATTGGGATTGCATGGACTTCGAGGAGGAGGAGGTAAAAAAACTTTCACCTCATTAATCTATACCTCATTAACTAATCGTTACCAAAACCGGAGAAAAATTGTATTTCCAGTTTTCTAGAATCCTGAATTGAAATATGAAATTAAATTATGGTGTTGCTACTACATTTTTAAAAGTTGACTTTAACTTTATTATGTAGATGACACTTTATAAAAAAAAAACCATGAATAATTATAAAGGACCTTGAAAAAATTAAACATATGCATATATACATACATACAGTATCTTACACTGTAAAAGAAAATTGTTTTTAATCAAGGAAAATATAATATAATCCGGAACGAAAACATACAATAATTTCTTCCGAGATATCCATGATTTCGAACAGAATTTTTTTATCTTTAGAAACCTCAGAAATCAACACATTTTTAAGATTTAAAGAAATATTTATAAAAACAAAATTTATTTTGCTGCCACTGATTTTCGGAAACGTTTCCGAGTAATTTATATTGCGTATTAAGAACTTTTCTCAAACCGAAATATCGGTGTTGTAAATTCTCAAGTTAACATTCTCAGCTGCATAACTGAATTTATACATGAAAGATTAACAAAATAATATTAATTTTGATGTTAATGCTAATGCTGTTAATTTATCATGTTTGTCCCTAAAACATGTTTGTTGAGGAAGAAAATGTTTACTTGAGAATGGATCGTATTCGGAAAAACCTATATTCCGGGTTGAGAAAACGGATTCATGCACTATAAAAGCTACTCGGAAACGTTTACGAAAATCAGTCACAGCAAAAGAAATTATTTTTAGAAATGGTTCTTTAAATCTCGAAAATATATTTATTTCTAAGGTTTCTAAAGATAAAGAACGCTTTCCGGAATCGTGGCTAATTCAGAAGAGGTTATTGTATGTTTTCGTTCGTGGTTACATTATATTTTCCTAAATTAAGAAACATCTGTTTTTCTTTTTTGTTACAGTGTACATGTACATACTTAAAAATCTTATATTATACATTCACGCTTACATACAACAATTTTCCAATACGTCCAATAGATGTAACGACCCTTTTTCTACAAACGAAAGCAATAGCGACAGATGAGGAATCTTCCATAATCCTCATACAACAGAAACTTAATAAATTTATTAAGTTCATGCAAATAATGATAGCGCTTGATATTTATTTGAGAATAATAGGCTAGCAGAAATTAATGAAAATAAAATCAATACCACAATACAACATTAAGAAAGCACTAGTTTTTTTCTGTAATCGAGGTGCTTTTATCTTAAATAACATGAAGATTTTCTGGATATTGAAACCAATAAGCTGATACTGGTGTTGCTTAATAACAATAAAATCATGACTGATTCAATGTGTAATGTGGTGCGATATATGCTGATATAGATTTGACATTAAAAAAAAATTTAAAAAAAACAGAATCCTGAAACATTAGTCTTTTTTTTTTTTTTTTTAGCAAAAAAGTATTTTCAAAAGAAGTGTATTGTCCATCTAGATATTTTCATGTACTATAAATTTAATATTTATTTATTTTCAAGAATAATAATAAAAAAAAAAATAGGTTTCTTTTCTAAGTTCTCAGTTATTAACTAAAATGCTTTTCATGCATAAATATTTCTCAGAAAGCCTTATACGTATATATATATATATATATATATATATAAATTCTAATCATTGAATCGTTCGCTTTTAGCATTATTGTATTATGAAAAGCTTTTATTCTTAAACGCTTTTAGAAAACTCCAAAAAACGAAGTGTTCATTATGTCTCGTATTGAATATTTACATGCGAAGATTTTAAGTAACAAAATGGAAGAGCTTTGAAGATAAGATGATAATAAAATAAATTTCGTAGTGGCTGTTTTTCTCAATCAATACTTATAAAATTTCATTTATTATTATTATTAATGCAAAATTGGGAGACTTCTTCGAAATTAAACTTGTAAAAAATATATATAAAAACTTCTTTAATGGTAGATTTTATTTACTAACCAGAGTGACTAATATTAACAAATATATTTTTTTTATATTTCATCTTAAAAAGATATATTTTGCCCGCCACCCCTCAATCTAATGTTTCAATAAAGGGATTATTCACTACATCACAATATGTTTAAATAAAATGAGACACTTTTAGTCACACAAGGCTATAAGATATAATTCGTAAATTTTCAAGTGCGCAACTTTTTTTCTTCAAACTATTCGAACAACATATTTCCTAATTGCACAGTATTGTGGAGGAAAAAGTGCGTATCTCTTACTAATTCCGCGCGGCAAATAATAATAGAGAAATGAAACTGGTGCCATACAATTGCAAATAACGCCTACTAAATTTGATGTTCTCAAATTTTTCTTTCTACTTGAATAGGAAAAAAAACGCAAACTTTTTTTTTCGATACTTACGTATTATCCGGGGCAGGTCAGATACAACAGCGCCAAGCATGGCGCCAATTATATTAATTACATTAACCCTTATTTTTTGACAGCTATATAGTTTGTTTATTTATTATACTTTTTTTTATTATTATTATGCTATATAGTTTATAGTTTTCTGTCTTTATTTATTATTGTTCATATGTTATAGTATATTTATTTATTTATGTTGTAAAAAAAAAAAAACATGATGAAAGTTGTGGCTTAAAAATGGTCAAGATTTTCAATTAAATAAATCACCTTACGTAAGTCAAGTGCTTACGTATAAATCCTTTTCTTTTGTTCTAAATACATCATGATATTTTTCTGAAAACTCAATTGTTTTTCAAATTATGCATGATGGACTTGGCGCCCGGCCCATCTTTCCATATTTTACATAAATTTCTAAAAACCGAAACCGTAAGTTAAAATCCTAAGTTTAAAATTGTAACTTAAGCAAGCATTTTAAGCTTTTTCCTTTACGGACTTCCATGCTTTGAAATTTGTGTCTTAAGAAGATAATGGTGACTTATCTTAAGGATTCATCTTATGATTTATTTCTTAGATTAATTAATCATTTAAAAACAGTGAAAATCAATTTGTTTTCTCAAAATATTAGTCTTACTAAATTTATCTGTCCGCAACTAAAATCCGAAGTTCGACATTGTTACTAAAGCAAACATATTACGTTTTAACTTTACAAACTTATAATTTATAGTTTATAGTTTTTTATTATTTATTTATTACTGTTCATTTGTTATATTATATTTATTTAGTTATGTTGCATTATTTATCATTTTTAACAATGTTATGTATTTAAATTACTGTTTTGAACGTGACTGGCAACAATAAACAAGATTGGCGATTGGCGACCAATTTTGGCGATCTATCTTCTGGCCCGGATAATATGTAAGTACCCTTTTTTCTAAAACTAATTCCTAATTTTGACTCTAGAATTTGGATCTACACCTTTAAGTTACACAAATGATAAATTCCATGTATTTCTTGTGTCTTCCATGTCATGATTAATATCAGAGATATTCATTATATAAAATTCAAAATTCAGCTAATTCTTAGATCGGGGGGGGGGGGGGGGGATGGAGAAGTGAAAGCTATTACTAATCGTATTTAACACAAATTTTATTAATGTTTTTCAATGGAAAATATTATTAGAGTTTGAAAAACGCTAAATAAATTAATTAACTATTCCATCGAGCAATTGAGGCCACTGTTACATTCATTAACAGTTTTGTCAGATTAATAATTATCTCAATGAATATACGGTCCCTCAAACTATGTTACTCAGTTTCTAAAGTATAATTCAAAATATAAGAAGGAGCTAAAATCTTGTGTACGCATATTAGAAATTAGTTTCGATTAAAATAATACAGGCCGATTAGTAATAACATCATTCATAATGTTTTTAGGGTTCCGTACTTAAAAAGTAAAAACGGAACCATTATAGGATCACTTCTGTGTCTGTCTGTCCGTCTGTCAGAGCTCTTTTTCTCGTAAACTATGGGACGTGGAAAGTTTAAACGTGGGAAAGTTATAAAGCCTTCTTACCCACATATGTTCAGATTATTAGTCATTCACAAATATGTTTAGGAAAAAATTAGGGTGCTAGAAGAAAAAAGTTTCCTTTTTGTATATCATGCGGGGTATCGTGTGAAAGATCTCGTAATATCGAACTCAAAAATATATTTGTTTTAATTTTAGGTATTATATTTTCAGAGATATCGTCGAAAATGCACTGCAAAAATATGCCCCCCCCTTTCCCTCTATTTTCGAATCTACTGAAACTAAAATGATGAAAAATTTGGGGGTAGTAGGAGTTTATTTAAACCTTGCAGGAAAACTATAGCGATTTTCCTAAGTAACATAGTTTTTAACGCATTTTTTTGTTACTCACAAACTTTACTTTTCGGGTGGTCAGCGGGGGAGTTGACGGTCGCTCGAGGTATCTATCAACGCAGAATCATCCAAGGATATTTGTTAATGATTTTCGAAAAAAATTGTTGGTAATTAGCCGAGATATTAATTAAGTTACTTGAAAAAAAAAATTCTTTTTATACATCGTGTAGGGTATTTTTCGAAGCATCTCATAACATCGAACTCAAAAATATATGTGTTTTGATTTTAGGTATCATATTTTCAGAGATATCGACGAAAGTATAATGAAAAAATATATCCCCCCCCCTCCTATTTTCGAATCTACTGAAACTAAAATTATGAAAAAATTATGCATAATTATGCATTATAATTATGCATAAATTAATTATAAAAAATTATGAAAAAATTAGTACGAGTTTATTAATTAATAAACAGTAACTAATAAATTTAATGTACGGAACCCTTTAAGCGCGAGTTACACTTGTACTTGACTGATTTATTTAATATGAATTTCATATTTCATATCCTAAATTCAGACTTGCCAAGTCTCCGGCTTTTTGGATACCTGTAATTTAGTACAGAAAATGTTGTTTTCTTTAATCGGAGCATTTTGCGATTTAAAATAACAACATTTTCTCTAAAAAATTACTGGTGTGCAAAAATCCGGAGACTTGGCAACTCTGTAAATTTATGAGAATTAAAAGAGTAAGATATTTATGTTTTTTTAAGTATACAAATAATACACTAATTGTTTATAAAAAACTGTTCATACAGAAAATCCATGTGATAAAAATATTATTTTGAAAAATATAAATACAAATATGTTAAATCAATTTAATATCAAAAGATCAAAATTTTCAAAAAATTTTCAAAACTTATGATCCAAATAACTTGTAATTTGGTATCTCGGCGGCGTAAATTTAAACGTATTATAAAAATACAGTAGCTCACGAAAGTGATGGGACATTTAGAAAATCCGGAATTATCGAGCAATTAGAAAGAATTTAAAGAATTTAAAAGGATTTCTTCTGTTGTAATAAATCATTCATATCTTCATCTCTATATGTTAAAAAAAATTTCAGGAAAAAAAAAGAAATTTGATTCTTAAAATAACTAATCGGCATGAAAATGTCGAAAATTATGTCACAAAAAGGACGGGACATTTGTGGGACTAAAAATGAAACGTGTTATATTATTTGGTATTAAAAGTAAGTGGAAATTTCTTTGACAACCGGTCGGCTTATTTTATTCAAATAATTTTAGTTGGAACATGAAATAATTTATATTTTAATGTTATGGGTGGTTAAAGACATTAAATTTGGTTTTTTGAGCACACATGGTTGAAGGGGGCATTATTATCAGATATATTTTTAAAAGCCTAAATTAGACCTTTACATTGCTTAGCAAACTAAATGAAATAAATATTAATCGAGAAAAATCAAAATTATAGCATAACGCGCATTTGACAGCAATAAAACGTAATTTTTCAAATGGACTCAATCTGTAAAACTATCATGGTGACATTAAACCTGACACCATAATTTCGCTATCTCCCTCGGAAACACAGCTTACTTCCAATAGTGAATAACAAAAAGTACTTTTTGTAAAGTACATTTGATTTCATCACAGAAAAAGCATAACACGCATTTGACAGCAATAAAACGTAAATTTTAAAATTATTTTGCAGAGAGAAGCGTTTTCTTGTAGAATAAATATATCTCGGAAAACAAATTCAAAATCATCCGCTTTTGGAAAACATATAAAAAGAAAAAATAGCGAATACCACAAATATTTAAATCTGCCCAGGATGAGTATTTATATTTTCAAATGTATTCATAAATTCGCATTTCTCTTTTTCTGCAAAATAAGATCACCAGTTGGCAACAGTGGATTCAATTCTCAGAACTCTAAAGATCAGAGAACTTAGTAAAAGGTTTTGAGAAATACTTTAAGGATTTTATGATAAGAAAATGCCTCCTCTTCAAAACCTAAAATACCATTTTTTACATTGCCTTGAATACCATGATCTTTTTTTTTTTTTTCTTTTTCTTTTATGCTTAAGCAAAACCTCCTGAATTAGAAACCAGAAACATGCTTTTTTTTTTTTTTTTTTTTTTTTTTTTTTTTTTTTGGAGGGGTTGGGGGATTGGGGTTACTTTTTGATTTAAAAAAATTAAATGTATCGTCATCAGGGGTTGCTTTATCCGCTTCAAACATCTATCAATTAATAATCATTAAAGGTAAAGTGTAATCGAGTGCTCTTAAGATTTTGGTCTGACACTTTACTTTATATGTACATGTAACAGAATGAAAAAAAAAAAAAAAAAAACTTTGTATGTAATGATATATAACAAAATTGGGTGGTTCATGTCACCCTATTGACTGGAGTTACTTGGGTTGCAAAGATAAATTCAATATTTGGCTCAAGTTACAATGCTGTGAAGTGACAGACGCTATACACAGGTTAGTAGAAAAATACACAGATGAGCATAAACACAATATTTATTATTCCAATGCTAAAAAGGGAAAAATCATCATTATTACAAAGTTCTTAACACTAAATTTACATAAATCAATGTCGAAGAATCTCCCGAAAGGTTTCGAGTCTTCTCTGTAGATGTCAGCACTGCCGCTTTTGGGTTTTCTCAGTTCTTCCCCGTAGATATCAGCACTACCGGTTTTGGGTCTTCTCGGTAGATGTCAGCACTACCGCGTTCGAGTCTTTTTGGTAGAAGTCAGCACTGCCGCTTTGGGGTCTTCCCCGTAGATGTCAGCACTGCCGCTTTCAGGTCTTTCCCGTAGATGTCAGCACCATCGCTTTCGAGCCTTCTAGGTACATGTCAGCACTAGCGTTTTCGAATCTTCTCGGTAGATGTCAGCACTACCGTTTTCTAGGCTTCTCGGTAGCACTGCCTCTTTTGAGTCATCTTCATAGACATCTTCACTACCGCTTTCGAGTAGGGCCTTCTTTTTTTATCCGTCACTGCAGCTACGTTGAGGCCTCGAGCTACGTGTAGTGAGCATGAACCTAGATACCTGGACCGGACCGGAATCCATAATGGGGATTTCGCTTGAAAAATAGTACTTGAAATTTAGTTAATCTATAAGCCATCAGAGGGCGCAACGATTTGCAGCGATAGCAGATTTACATGCAAAGCATAGGAGAAGTTACAAATTTTTCAAATTTTAATTAATTTAAAGAGCTCTTAAACACATTATGGCCAGAAATTGTTTTGCTCCGGGTTGTGATACTGGATATCCCAGCTCTTTAAAGAGAAATAAAGCCTTAGGAAAGAAGAATCCGAGTTTATTTTCAGACTGTATACAATGTTATAACAGACTGTCGTGTGCATTCTATAACTACTTTCTTTTTACCCTCTGACTTTTCAAAATATGTATTTTAAATATTCATCGGCGCAATGTGTACGGAAAAATTTATACAAGTTATGTAGTTTAAATTTTCTTTTTTTCTATAATTCCAATCTAACAAAATTAGTTACAGCTGAACAATTTACATTATTACAAATACTGTTGTAAAGTGTTTTTTTTTTTTCCCTCGAAATTCAGATTTTTTTTTTTTCTATTATAAATAAATAGGAATGTTTCTTATAATTCTGTTTTTATGTCCCTTTAAAAAAAAAGTACAAATAGTACCATTAAAAGTATATAAATTGGTGAAGTTAAAAATTAAATATTTAACTATTATATCAAAAAGTTTTTCCTATGTTGTGTGTCACTTATGTTACACATAGAACAGTGTGTGTTATGGGAGGTTGAAGTTCCTGATAATTAAGTTTATATGCATTATTTTACAATTCAAGGTGTCATATTGACCAAAAATATTAAATGTTCCTGTCAAACCCTCTCTAAATGTTTCCTAATGAATATTTCCACGTTGACTATTGTAAGAAATGCACATTCATTTAATTCAGACTATAAAACCATTTCCTTATTTTTTATGTACTTATTTAACTTTACTGTTATTTATTTTATGTTTTGGAGAGAAAATCTTAACCTAGTTTCCACCATTTTGAAAAAATATCATAAAAAACGTTTAAAATTAAAATATAAAAATGAGACTATTAAAAAAAAACTAGTTGTGGGCACATCTACAAATGAACAGCTTTTGTTTAAAAAAAAATATATATATATATATTAAAATTGGTTCGGTAGAAAGTTCAGGGCAGATGACTAAAACAACAGCGTTGTGTTTTAAATATATACATATATATTAATCTTTTGTGTAGCAAAAGAGAGGCAGGGAAATTTTTCACTTCATAATGGTTATCTGTCAAAGTGAACAAAAATTTTATGATTTACACTATAATGCAGCAGTAACTCTTAATATTAGTTATAAAAAGCTGCAAGTTGATATTATGTATTTAAAAGACTGGAATTATTATATCTATTTTTAAGATTGGGAGGGAAGGAAAAAAAACCCAGAAAAGTATGGAAATAATCCAAGTTTGTTTTATATAGGTATTTTAGGAAATATTTTGAGTAGAAAGTTTAACTTTCATCATCTAAAAAAAAAAAAAAAAAAAAAAAAAAAAAAAAAAATTATTCAAATAAATCTTATGTTACATGAGAAACTATAATTGATAAAGATAGTAAATATATTTTATCTTATCTTTTAGAAAGAAATTAATGTTAGATGATAATTTACATTTAAAACTTACAAAACAGACTTCATGCTAAAAAGCTTGTGTTGAATATAACCTACTGTACTTCACTAATTTTAAATTATTTCGTTTTTTGTGTTTCAAATTCTTACATTTTAAATATAATTATTTAATTGTTTACTCAGTAAAAATGTTGAAGTAAACAATGACTTTATCTAAAAATTTTCTTGCGAAAAAAAAAAAAAAAAAAAAATAAATAAATAAATAAAATAATAATAAAAGTCATAATTCATTGTTCTGAAAGTAAAGGGAAGCATAAGCTAAATAGTTTCTTCGAATATAAATTTCACGAAAGTCTAAAATATTTTTTCTTCTCAAATTCATGCATTTATTTTACTTTTAAAATGATTAATTTGATAATGTTAATTTTATGAGAAAAAACTCAGTAGATGGCGCTGCGCTCCGCAGCGATAGTTTCGACGTTTGTCGATGTTGAAAGAGGACCATATCTGTAACCAAGACTCCCTTATCATAGATCAGACTTGACAATCCGGAGAAAGTCTATGGGAGAAAATGTCCGCGGTAATTGCCAACTTATTAATTGACTTTCTCCGGAAAGTATCGCCGCCTGGTGGATACTACCGCACAGTTGCCATATTTCGGGCTTTTTGAACACCAGTATATTTTTAGAGAAAATGTTGTTCTTTTAAATCCCAGAATTCTCCGATCAAACAAAACAAAATTGTCTCTACTAAAAAACTGGTATCCAAAAATATAATAGAAAAATCTAGCTGATCTGCTACCGCATAGCTGCCAACTCTTACGCTTTTTTCTTACCACTAAAATTTAATAGAATTTTTTTCGTCATGTAATCACACGATCTTGTCAATTTAATAAGATAAAATTTTAGTGGTAGGAAAACTACTAGTTCATAAGCAAATGCATAGAACAAACGGAGCTGTGAAAAAATTTCGTGTGATTTCGTGTCGTAAATACTATTACTGACGATTGATGGCGCTAGTAGCAGGACAAGTATAGCGGTCAAAGGCAACTTGCTGATTGAGAGGTCTGATACTATGATAAGGAGGTCTTGTCTGTAACGTTGGAGTCCGGTCCATCTCTTCTAGGTTCATGGTAGTGAGGTAGACAGAGTTCATAGAGCCTCTAATCTAGTAGTCCTAAGAGTTCAGAGCCTTATTCGGAACAGACGAACACGGCGATGAAAAGACGTATGATGGAATCGACTGACACATATGATTGTTATTGTTTTAAAACGTTTTTTTTTTTACTCCTGTACATAAACCTACCTGTAAATAATTCTTCTTCTAATATAGTGTAACCTTCTTAAAATCTCTTCATATTTCTTGTCGTGTATTTCTTCAGACATCAATGGAATGCATGTATTTATTTTTAATTAAACTGAAATCTTAATTTGATAATTAAAATGAAATGTATAATGGCCTTAAAAATTTTTACAAGTTCTACAATAGCAATATATATATATATATATATATATTAATTTCGACTTTTATCATATCATCTACAATGGAAAACACTTGATCATTATTATTTTCTTTGAGGATGATGATTTTGAGCTTTTACGAAAAAGTTTACTTGCCCATTTTCTTCATTTGATATCATTTCAGTAACAGTACCATAGAACTCTTTGGACTTTTATTTTTTACAGTTGTCTTATCATTGAAAACAAGTTAAACGTATGGTTTAACTCCTTCATTTGCTCGGAGCGTTATTTTTATTTATTTATTTATTTGGTACATTAGGGCATTAGACTTTGTATTGCAGACAACGTCGATATCAGTCAAATCACTTAAAATGAAATAATGATATGACTCTTGCAGTGAATACCCACCATCGTCATTTATCTTTTACGGCAAAAGCATAATGATCACAGAAAAAAAAAATGATTTAGCAATTTTCTTGTTGTGATTACTAAGGAAAATTCCTTATTAGTCACTTTTTAACAGATGAAATAGACCAAAATGGGAGTAATGGACGACAACTGGTAGTCATTCACGAAAATGTGGAAAGAACATTGTATTGGCATTAGATATGACGATCCAATGAGCCCTCCAAAAATAAAGTTGTTTTACAATGTTTTTTTGGGGTGGGGGAATGAGGTGGAATTTTAACTCGGAGGGAATTTAACTGTGTTAAGTGAGGTATCGTTTATTATGTGTTTTTTAATTATGAATCGAATGAGACCATCCTCAAGTCGATACAATCATTTGTTATAAAGTTGCGGCAGGTTTTATGAATAAAAAGTCCAAAATTATGTACTTTAGTGCAGGTAAAATAGGGTTTTAGAGCAAGAATTGGTGGCCATTCACAAAAATTTGGGGGAAACTTCGTTTTGGCAGTAGAAATGAAGATCCGATAAGTTCCCAAAAAAGAAAGTTGTTTTACTATGGCTTTGGGGGCATTTTAAGTCGGGTGTGGGGGGGGGGAAGTCCACTTTCTTTAAATAGGTGGAGTGAAGTATTGTTTACCATGTATTTTTTGTACACAAATGACAGGTTTCATGAATAAAAAGTCCGAAATTATACTTTATAAGATAGAACGACTTTTTTACACTTATTTTAAGTTTAAAACATGTTATTTTTATCATATTGAATAATATTAAACTTATTAAATGTCCTCAAAATTGCAATAATCGAAATCGGGGTTATCTGAGATTTTTTTTTAAGGTCATCGAAATTGTGGACAAAGTCGTTCTCTCTTATAAAGTATAATTTTGGACTCTTTATTCATAAAACCTGCCGTAACTTTGTAACAAGTTATTGTATCAACTTGACAATGATGTTATTCGATTCAGAATTAAAAAATACATGGTAAACAATACCCTACTCGACCTATTTGAAAAAAGTTGAGTTCCCCCACCGTGAGTTAAAATGCTCCCTTTTGCCCCTCAAACCATAGTAAAACAACTTTTTTTTGGGGGGGGGGAGGGATTCGTCGGATCTTCATTTCTAGTGCCAAAACGAAGTTCTTCTCAAATTTTCATGAATGGCCACTTGTTGCTGCTATAAAACCCTATTTTACCTGCACTAAAGTACATAATTTTGGACTTTTTATTCATAACACCTGCCGCAACTTTATAACAAATGATTGTACCGACTTGAGGATGGTCTCATTCGATTCATAATTAAAAAACACATAATAAACGATACCCCACTTGACTTATACTTAAAGAAGTTGAGTTTCCTCACTCCCTCCCAGAGTTAAAATGCCCCTCAAACACAGGGGAAAACAACTTTATTTTGGGGGACTCATCGGATTTTCGGTTCTAGGACCAAAACGAAATTCCTCCCAAATTTTGTTGAATTTCTATCAGTTGTCTCTGAAAAACTCTATTTTAACTGTACTATTTTACGTTCATTTGTTGAAAGAATTATGTCTTTTGTATGTATTGAAAATTATATAAGTATGTTTGTTATAAGAAAAGAAGTATAAATACCATATACAGGGCTGCCACTGGCGGCGATTTTCATACTCTATTCGCAAAAACTATTTTTAAAAAATAAATTTTGTAGTATATTTCTCTTGCACATGTCAAAGTTTATGTGAAAGATTTTTGTTGAGAAAGAAGAAATATCGGTTTGTGAAAGAGTTTTTTTTTTCTTTCATTCTTTAAGTTGGGCGAGATAGAATTAAAAAAAAAAAAAAAAAGTCGCCAGTCCCTGCATATATTCTCGTACTTCGGCGTAGCGGAAATTTGAGACTGAAATTTTCTATTTTTAGGTTATATTCGCAGTATTAGCGTACTCATTTCTTTGCAAAAATAAAAATAAAACCTTAATAAGATCCAGTGCATACAAATACAATGAAAAGCATTAAAAAGGCTAATAACCTGTACGAATATAAAGAATCCTGATAACAATACTTACATACACATACTTTTATTTTAAAGGAAGTGCACATACTTAGCATAAGTCATTTACTTATGCATATACAGGGTGTTTTTTTTTTTAACTGACGCTATTCAGAGCCGCCTGTAGCTCGTTCTAATAACTGGATTGATACAAAATTTTGTGAATGGACTAAAAAAACCATGGGAAAAAAAGATTCCAACAAAAAAAAATTAGTTCCAATCACCACCGATAGGGGGAAATGTGGCGCTGTGGTAATTTATGCAAATTAGCATAAAATACGGGCAATAAATGAAAATGCAAATTTTTACTTACGCAAGCGACAGTAGCGCCAATAGTTTAAGTTATAAATGCATGCGAAAAATACCGAGAAACAATTTCAGCTCAGTTTGAAAATGAATCTCACGTTACCGCAGCGCGCGTTACTTGTGAAGTTCTATTATTGTAACCAGTGCAATGCACCTTCCGCTCTTCGTTTACTTAGAACACGCCATAAACTGCGCAAAGGACCTTTATCCGTTAATGTATTGAAAGCAATGATTCTGAAATTCGAAGAAACAAGCTCGCTAGCAGTTCGGTCAGGCAGAGGATGTAAACCGGTGGCAGAAAAAGTGGATAATGGATATTTCAACTGCAATCAACGAAAGGGAAAGTGTAAATGATGAATAAAACATGGCATTTTATCCAAATTATTAATTTTGTCTGTTTCTGATGTTTTTTTTTCAATGTACAGCGCCACATTTCCCCCTATCGGCGGTGATTGGAACTATTTTTTTTTCTGGAATCTTTTTTCCTACGTTTTTTTTAGTCCATTCACAAAATTTTGTATCAATCCAGTTATTAGAACGAGCTACAGGCGGCTCTGAATAGCGTCAGTTTAAAAAAAAACACCCTGTACATATATGCAAGGTGTCCCTCTTTTATTGTTATACAACAGCCATTTATATCAAAATAATTATTTTGCATTTTCAATGCCAGAATACGCTGAAAATTAATAAAATTGAAAGCATCATAATTCGGTACGTTTTAGTCGTTGAAGAAAGGAATTTTTATTGTTTTACTTGTTAGAGCATTGAGTAATGTTTCATAAATAGAGAGCCATAGAGATTTAAATTTCTCAGCTTTAAAAATAATTACTATTATTTTGTCGTAAATGTTTTTGTTTTTATATATATATGATGTAAAACAACATTTAAAATATCTTTACAATTGAAACCATGCCTGTAAAACTAATGGTTTGGGAATTAGCTACACTGTACAAAAAGGCCGACGTTTCTTAATCTTGGAAAATATAAGTACGAACGAAAATATACAATAATCTCTTCCTACTTACCGAAGGTTCCGAAAGCATTCTTTATCTTTAGAAGTCTCAGAAACCAATATATTTTCGATACATAAACAATCATTTATAATAAAAGAAAACTGCCCAGTTAAACTGACGGCATTGAGCTCAAAGGCTATTCACACTAACTGTAAATTATATTCTTATTTCAAAGAATTTGAAATAAGCCCTCGAAAAATGAAGAAATCGACAATATATTAAGAGGGGGGAACCATCCCCCGTTTCTCCTTCTTATAATTAACCAATGAACCCATAAAACTAATCAGAGAAGCGCCTTACCACAATGAACCTATATACAAAATTTGAAAAAATCGGATAATTCTGCATGAAAAATCTATTTATCTAAATTAAGGTGGGGGTTAGCCCCCCCGTCCCCCCTTTATACTTAACCAAAGAACACCCAAAACTAATCAGAGAAGCGTCTTATCACAATGAACATATATATAAAATTTGAAGAATATCGGATAATTCTGCTTAAAAAACCCATTTATCTATATCAAGGGGGTTAGTCCCCCCCCCGTTCCCCCCTTTATACTTTACCAGTGAACCCCCAAAACTAATCAGGGAAGTGCCTTACCACAATGAGCCTATATACAAAATTTGGAGTAAATTGGATAATTCTGCATGAAAAACCCATTTATCAAAAATAAGGGGGGGGGTTGCCCCCGTTTCCCTCCTTTACACTTCACCAATGAACCCTCAAAACTAATCAGGGAAGCCCCTTACCACAAAGAGCCCATATAGAAAGTTTGAAGAAAATCGGATAACTCTGCATGAAAAAAATAATTTATCTAAAATAAGGGGGGAGGATTAACCCCCCCGTTACCCCCTTTATACTTAACCTATGAACCCCCAAAATAATCAGGAAAGAACCTTATCACAATGAACCTATATACAAAATTTGAAGAAAACTGGACAATTCTGCATGAAAAAACCATTTATCCAAATTAAGGGGGGTTAGCCCCCCGTTCCCCCCCCTTTATAGTTAACCAATCAATCCCCAAAACTAATCAGGGAAGCGCCTTATCACAAGGAACCTATAAACAAAATTGGAAGAAAATGGGATAACTCTGCATGAAAAATTCATTTATCTAAATTAAGGGGGAGGTTCCCCCCCCCCGTTAGCCCCTTTATACTTAACCTATGAACCCCCAAAACTAATCAGGAAAGAACCTTATCACAATGAACCTATATACAAAATTTGAAGAAAATTGGACAATTCTGCATGAAAAAACCATTTATCTTAATTAAGGGGGGTTAGCCCCCCGTTCCCCCCTTTATAGTTAAACAATCAATCCCCAAAACTAATCAGGGAAGCGCATTATCACAAGGAACCTATAAACAAAATTGGAAGCAAAACGGTTATTTCTGTCAAGAGTTATCGCGTTACGTACGTACATACATACATACAGAACGGGCAGGCACATAAGCTCTCAGGCTTTGATAGCCTGTGAGCTAAAAAGTGTTTCTTTTGCTGTAACAGGTTATTTGGAGACGTTGCCGAGTAACTTATTTTATCATGCATTAATAAGTTTTCTGAAGCCGGGATATAGATTTTCCGGATACCTTCAATTCTCAGGTACACATTTTCTTCCTCAACAAACATGTTTTACAGACAAACAGAATAAATTAACAGCATTAGAATTAAACATTAAAATTAATATGATTTTATTAATCTTGTCTGTATAAATTCAATTATGCAGCTGAAAATGTTAATTGAAGAATGGATAGTATCCAAAAAACCGATATTCCGGTTTGAAGAAAGAAAACGCTCGGAAAAAGTTTCCGGAAATCTGAGGCATAAAAATAATCTTTATTTTTATAAATGACTAGCTGACCCGCTCGGCGTTGCCCGGACCCATGATAATATATATTTTTAAAACATCAAGTTTTTATTATTTTATATCTTTAACCCGATTTTGTATGAAAATATATTTTGAAAGGAAAAATTCGCGAAACATTATTGATGTTTAGTGATAAAATCGCCCATTTTCTTGTTTTTTTTTAGGTAGAGTCGTTTCATAGTTTTAAAAGAAAAGTTCTTTTTGTCCGAACTATTTGAAATCTATATTGGTTTTAAATAAAACAGTTTTACAGCCCGTGTAAAAATTTCGTGAAAAAATATTGTTACCTAGTTGTATAAGAAATGTTTTCTTCTCGCTTTTTTGTTTGTTTGTTTTCGCGTCGGCTCCTTTAACCCTTTCAGGGGCAAAGCACTTCCATTGCTAAAATGTTGAATTGAATGAATGACACCGAATTTACAAACAAATTTATTTGGAAATAAGAAAAAGCTATATTTCAGATACATAATAAATGGAAAATTTTATACCAAAATTCCGGTGCCATTGTGGCATTTGGTAATTACAATTAAGTATGGTTTCATAAACGTACTACCGCCTTTGAAAGGGTTAACATAGCAATAAAAAAATAGTTCTCATCTTCCGAACTCACTGAAAATTCAATCGGTTCTAAATATAACTGTATCCAAGCTCTCTTTAAAATTTTGCGAAAAAATATGCATATTTAGTAGTGAAAACATGCACTCCAAAAACGACATTTTCAATACTGAGCAAAAAATACTCAAATACTGAGTATGTCGCACAGTCAAAATGGCTCCGAATCAAAATTACTTAAGTTTGAAACGTGTATATACTCATTTCTGAAAACATGCCCACACATCATGTGCTCATATTTGAGTATGTCCATGTTTCAAAAATGAGTTTGAACTGATTCTAATCATTTTTGAGTATGTCTATGTTTCAAAAATGACTATGAACTGACTTCTATGTGCTCATTTTTGCGTATGATCATATTTCAAAAATGAGTTTGATCTGATTCTAATCATTTTTGAGTATGTGCATGATTCAAAAATGAGTATGAACTGACCTCTGTGCTCAGTTCTGAGTATGTCCATGTTTCAATATTGTGAGTATTTCTGGTATTTCAGAATTGAAAGCATTTGGGAAGCACATTCCTATTTGAAACAATAAGTTTCATAACAAAATGAAAACATCGATTTACTCAGATCTGAAAGTGTCATTTTTCTCCGTGTAATTTCGTTCGTGGCTATATTTTATTTTCATAATTTACATTTATTTTTTTTTTTTTTCCATTTGGCTTTTACAGTGTACTGGATAACGATGGGGGAGGGGGGGGGGGCAACCTGTATACTTACAAACACATATTTCACTCGTCACACTTGACACGATTTTGCCTATTAATAACAATAATTTTCATTATTGCCATTACTATCCTAATTAATGTTATTATTTTCTATCTGGCAGGAAAGACCGCGGCCAGAATTTGCTGCAAAGGCTCCTTTGGTGGAGAGGAATCCTATCACCGGCATCAAAGAACCAGCTTTTCCCTCTGGTATCCGCTACAAGAGGATAGCCATTGGATCGGGTGCAATATTAGTCATGGTAGGTAGCGTATTACAGTGCACACTATCATTTTGACAGGAACGATTCTTTGGCCAGGGCAAATCAGGCAACTTCCCGGGGCGCAGAAACTACACTGCAAAAAAAAATGTTGATTTTACAGTATAACACTGGCACCCCAGCTGCCAGTATTATACCGTAAAATTAACAGTAAAATAAGCGGTAATACGCTACCGCACATGCATGGCAGTGTATTACTGCTTATTTTACTGTTCATTACTGTTAATTTTACGGTATAATACTGGCTGCTGAGGTGCCAGTATTATACTGTAAAATCAACATTTTTTTTTTTTTTTTTTTTTTTTTTTTTTTTTTTTTTGCAGTGTAAGAAGACTCTAAATTGGATAAATTATTAATACATTTTAAGTGTATGCTAGAGATGAGACGGGCTCAGCCCGAGGCCGAGCGCGTGGACCCGAAACGCGCTCGGGCTGGATTTTATACCTGTCTTTTGGCTCAAAGTAAACATTTTATTTATTCACAAATTTAAAAAAACAGTAAAAAATACTTGAGAAACAAGTGTGTATAAGTTCCTTAAAGTGTTTTACAATCCTTTAATAATCAGCTTGATCAATACTATTATCCTTTAATAATCAGCTTGAAAGAAAACTGCATTGTTATTGATGGGATATAAGAAGAAATATTCTATTTCATTTTGAAGTCTTTCCATGGTCAGTGTTCTTAACATAAAGAAGCTGTTGGATATCCCTTGTCTATCCCCGCTTTCTGTTTGAAGTCCTTTTCCAGAATTACTGGAGAACAGAATTCATGTTTTTCTTGTTGTACTTCTCTTTCTTGTTTCTTGTTTCTTGTTTAAATGACATTTAAAAGAATAAGAATTGTGACCTTTGAAGATTTCTGCTAGTGATTGGGTATAAAAAACAAATTTGCTATTTTAAACAGATTTTCCGGGACATGAAAATCACGGAACGTTGTCACGAGGGAATATTTAGGATTAATACTTATTTCAAAAATATAAAGGCAAAAATATAAAGGCAATAAGATAGTTTTAAATGAGAAGATTAATCTTGAAACAATTTTAAAATATTATTGACAATTTTTTACTGCGTCCTTTCGGTATTGGACTCGGACTCGAGTTGTAAAGGGTGGAATAGACAGGGTTGTTTTTTGGGAGGGAAATATTAAAAATTTCCGGCAATTTTTAGAAAGTTTTAGACATGGGATTTGTTAATTTGTAAACAAAATATTTTTTTACAAATGTAAATAAAACCAATACCATAAATACAGAAAAATGGTACAGTTTACATGAAAACTAATGAAAGACATGCTTAAGGTAGAGATATATTAAGAAAAATTAAAATAACATAAGTAAGTTGCTATTTTAATCGTAGATAAGTAAAAAGTGCGAGAGGCAGATGACAGATTCATCTTGCCTGACATGGATATAAACATCATCCCTGTTCTTCGATTCAGTACCGTCCCTGCTTCTTTCGTTAACAAATCTGAAATTTCTAAATAGAGCACTTGGTTTAAAAATTCTATGCAGCTACTTTCTGTTTACAAATAAACCAAAATATAACCATCTAAAGATACATTATTTTTTATTGCTTTAAAGCTTATAAAAGGAGTAATACATACACTAGATGGCAAAAAGTCACCAGACGGCAAAAAGTCACCAGACATTTTGCTTTTAAACGTTTTGTCGAAAATCTACATAAATAATTGATGAATTCTTCTAGAGCTTCAAAAATGAAAAGGCCATGTTTGACATCAGTAAAAATTTAACCTCGAAGGCAATTGGTTAGAGAAGCACCAACAAATTGAATAGAAAAAATAATCTTATATGCTCGACATGACCTGTAGCTGTAGCTATGTGGATCTTGTACAGCATTTTTGTTCATTTGCGTAAAAATAGCAATATTAATGGAGATATAAAGGTTTCTTTAAAAAATCGTGAAATTTCCGTATGTTTGTTGTTTATAGCATGCAGGGTTTTCGCCAAAATTAAACGCCACTTTCAAGAAACTTGACAAACTACAGTAGAAATAACATATTACAATTAGAAAATAAATACATGAAATAATTTATGAAATATGATAATTTCTGTCAAATAATTTTTAACAGCCCATTGTAACTGTGCTTTTTGCTTAATTTAGTAGTCAGTTATACAAGGTGTCCCATTAATAGAGGTACAAACTTTAAGAGGAGGTGGAAAACATGAAAACGATTCAGAATTGCATAGGAACCGTCGTGGCCATTGTGGGAAAAATGGTAGCAGAAATAAAAACTCGGTCGCAAAGGATTCTTGCAACTAGATCCATTTCAGAATTGATAGGTGTTTCATACACAACAGTTTTCAGTGTCCCCCAAAGAAAGCTTCAGGCTGATTAAATACGGAGAGAGTGGGACTCAGGCAACTGGTCCACCACGCCCAATCCATCGTTGATCAAACACCATAGTCAAATGTTGACGAACACACAGGGAAGACTACCATGTTGGAACCTCATGTTACGTCTCACATTTTGTGGCACATTCTGAAGTAAGCCTGGAAGAACATGTTCCAGAAAGATGCGATACATTACTGGTGTCATGGGCGTGTCAAAAAGTAAGGCCCGACTACGCGGTCACCGACCAAACAGGCCCAAACATTCACTGAAAAGCGATGTTTTTCATTATGCGATCTCACATCGTAAGGGCTCTCATGATCCCACGAACATATCTCATCGATTAATAAAACATATGATGGTAAACGAACATCTTGGACACATTTTTCTACAAATCAATGGTCACAATGCACACGTGCAGAATGATCTGGGGAGGAGAAGTTACTGTACTCTTTGTAAATAATATGAGTGTAAGGGTTTGGCTCGCAACCCACATTATACAGTATTCTTAGACAATCCTTTGTAGCGACGACGGCACGTAATGCTAGTGCTCGGACTCTTCCCTACAGTATCCAACACAGTTTGTTACATGGCGGGTGTACGAGTCATACGTGGCCTGCCCTCACTATCCCTGTTACCTCTTTAAGATCCATATTCGCACAAAGTGTGATGCACATGTGAAAACAAACGGTGGCCCGGTACATCTCTCTGTGGGAGTCATTCTCTATACAGTCGTACAGATGTTTGCACATTGCAATCAACCAATCCATAGACTAAGTGCATGTCTCAAAGCTCGTATAATGTTGCATGCCGTTCATACAGCGACTACTGTTCGAATGAGGAAATGCGATAGTCCTCCTGAGCTCTAATGTACAGTGCCACCTACCAATGAACGGCCATGAGTTCCTGTGCAATTCTGTATTATTTTAATGTTTGCCTTCTCCTCTTAAGGTCTGTACCTCTATTAAAGGGGCACCTTGAATATTTGAAGTCCCATAAAAAGGTCAGCCAAATAGCGTGAAAATTCACAAACCTATCAGCCATAGTGAGCTGAATTTCTGTCACTTTTGAAAAATGGCTAGAGAATAAGGGATTTTCCACAAACTGTTATTTCTTATTAATTTACTTCCAACAATGGAGTTAATATTTGACGTAAATCCATGTATAGCTTTGAAACGAATACTTCGATTTTGGTAATTCTTTATTTGTTGGAGCGGGTTCGTTCTGATGATGCTTCCAAGAAGAATTAAAGCATCAGAAAAAAAGACGTACGCCCTTTTATGTCCCCTGTCTTTCTCATTGGAAATGGCTCCTTCGATGCAAGGCTTGAATTGTCTGGCAGTGGTATAAGTATGCTAATGAATTTCAGTTGCATTACTGGTCTTTTAACTCACTGAATATTACTCATTTTGAGCACATCTGGAGATATCATTGAGCATGAACTCCAAGTTCTCCAACAGTCTCCTTCCTATCCTCTATTATATAGACCAATACGATATACTCAATGCTCCTTAACTCTTATTTAGAATTTTGGCAGTACTGATAAGAAATGTGATACAAATTTATTTTGGAGTTTGGAGAAATTTTTTTAAGAGTTTTTATCAACTACTTGCATAAGCATTTGCAGATGATATTTTTGATTAATTAATTGCTTTATTTAGGAACCGATAACCTGGTTGGAAGAGCATAGAGACCGTAGACGTCTTGATCGTAAGATTGAGAGTTCGAGACTCTACGACAGCCGCATATCGGCATGTACTTTAATGACATCTGTTGCATGCGCATCTGGTTCCATCGTGGATTACAGTTTTCGGGGCATTTGATCGGACGAGGAAATAAATTATGGGACCGTTTTAAAAAGTCCAACCTCTCTCAAGACTCTAGCAATCCTCTTCCACGGAAACTACCTTGGCATTTTCCTAGAAACAACAACAACAACAGAAGATGGTCAATGGAGTACCTCCATTGCAGCTAGAACCTGCTACAACCAGAATACAGCTAGAACCGGATTCATGAGAATTTCCATTTTCCCAAATGGACTTTGGGAAAATGACTTTCTTGGATTCGACTTTCTCGAAATCAGCATATTTAAAACACAAGTTAGTTATTTTCGTCATCTGCCCTGGGGTTTACTATTGAACCAATTTTAATGATTATTTTCAAACAGAAAGCTGTCATTTATAGAAGAGTCCATACTAGCTATTTTTAAAAATATTTCTATTTTTATATTTTATTTTTAATTTATAAGTTTCAAATGAAATATCTTGAAAATGATAAAAGGGGAAAGCAGAAAATACTAATGAAGTCGGTAATAATGTCAAGGCTTAGCAGTGTATGTATAAATGTACTTAAATTAAAAACTAAAGACGACACGGTGAGACCATTTTTGACAAATGTAGGATCACTGGATTTCTTTGGGCACAGCAAATGAACATTTAACAGTATGATAATCGAACAAGATGGCCACCAGATGTCAAAATGTTAAAAATAGTTTTATTTTCTTTTTTTACAATACTTTAAAAAGATAAATATCAGATAAAAGGTCTTATTAAGGAGGCTATATAAATACGATTTGGGTATACAAAATGCCTAGAATGGTAGATGTTCAGTTATGCAGTGTCCAACCTATGATGCTACAAAATGATAAATTTAATGGTAAATTACAATGCATAGCATATAACAATAAAATGAGTATTAAATCAGTTAATAAGGTGCTAACTTTTTACTTCAAGCAATTAAAAAATATTCTAGTACATATGTATGTACATTTTGTCATAGTCGGGTATCATTTTTCTGTAAATATTTTACAAAAATATCTTATTTGTAATTTTTATATATATATATATATTTTTTTTTTCATGCAATAGTTTGTTGTACATTTCCTTTAGATGGCTCTGGTAATGATTTTTATCGTTTCTGTAATCATTTACCGTGTGCTGATATCCATTTTTCTGTTTCGCACGGAAACGTTTCGAGGTGCCGCGTCTCTCATTGCCAGTTCCACTGGAGCCCTCGTGAATCTAATACTCATCATGGCTCTCGGCAGGGTCTACGAGAAATTAGCTCTACGGCTTACGCAGTGGGGTAAGTAATGATGTTACTGTAGTTATTACATGCTTTTATTTAATTGAACTTGGATTCATGTATGTAAAAAGGTGGAATTTTGTAAATGATTTTTCAGTCACTTATTCATGCGCTTGAGTTCTGACATTATGCTACAGTTGTGTGTTTCCGAAGACAATACAATATTTTAATTTTTCCAACTTAAATATCAATTAATCAATTGATTTTAATTAATTAATAAGAATTCCATTCAACGATGGAAAAAGATTAAACAAAAGGAAAATTTATGACGTAAAAATGAATGTGTTTATTTCAACAGTGCAATGCGTTCATCAATTCCATCCATCATCATGAAGAAATGCAAGTTTTCAATTATAAATCGATTACAATAATAATTATAGTAATATATTATAGAATACGTACTAGCAAGGCTTTGCTCATGTAATTGTTGAAATATACCAAGTGGTATTTGTGTGCCTATTTTTATTAGACGAAATTATACTTCTACGGATAGTTCAAAAATTACTACTTAAACCACATTTTGAATAAACTTCATTTTTATACTGTGTTAGGCGAACATTAAACTTAAATTAGTGATAGGAACTAAAATTAATTCCAAATAAATGATAATTTAGAATGTATTTTGAAGGTATTGTGCTCATTTAATATTTCATTTGAAATTTCGTTTTTTTTTTTAGAAACCGTTCTTAGCAAGCATGTACATCTTAAAAGTAACCACCATGCCAAATTCCAAGCTTCTATAACAACTATATCACAGAAATCAATTTTAGAACGATTTTTTTTCTGCTTACTTTAAAATTTCTAATTTCTTAAAAACTGTTCTGTGGGTGCATTTACGTACCTAAAATAACAGTCATATCAAATTTCAAGTTTCTATCCTAACAATTTCAGATAAATCATAGTTTAGAAGATTTTTAGGAACGTTTCCCGCTCATTTCACCCTTTTAAATTTTGAATTATTTTAGAAACCGTTCTTAACGAGCGCTTAAATCTTAAAAATAACCACTATGCCAAATTTCAAGCTCCTAGCCCATCGTAACATCACAAAAATCGCAATTTTAGAACACTTTATTGCTTCTGGACCTTTTCTAATTTCGAATTTTGTAAAAATTGTTCTGTGCGAGTATTTACGTCTTAAAAATAACAGGCATGTCAAATTTTAAGTTTCTGTCCCTAACAATTCTAAATAAACCGTAATTTTGAAAGTTTTTCGATCATTTCACACCTTAAAATTTTGAATTTTAATCAACTGTTTATATCGTACACTGCATCTTAACCCTTTCCGGCACAGTGGTCTCACTCCGGGCACACCGAATTTTAATTCCAAACTTGCATATGGCACCAAGAATATTTTAATAAAATTTTGCTTCTAAAATGAAAGCTTAAAATAAGGAGTTCTTATTTTCGAAAAAAGTCGTTTGTAAATTCCGGTGTCAGTCTGTAATTTCACATTTTACGAACACAATTTGTCTGTGCCGGAAAGGGTTAAAGTGTTTCTGAAATGACCTGCTCAGCAACGCGGAGCTTTGTGACACATTTTCTAACTCATTTTCAAAAGCAAAGACCTGACTATTGAAGCAATTTGGAATCGAAATGAGTTTTCCACTTTTTGATAAATAAATTACTGATCGAGTTATAAGCGGTTTGTGTCACGCGAAGATTCGTTTTTCACCTTTCTCGTGCTGCGGCATCGGAATTCGGTTTAAAACGTCGACTTTGGTAGTATTTTCTGAAGGATCTTCTCCAAAAAATGGAACTGCCTTCACCAAAAAAAGGGAAAAACCTCTTTCGATTACAAAGTTTCTGAATAAGAACACCTGCCAATTTCATGAGTTTCCGAACAAAAAAGAATTAAAAAGTATGTCATAAAGTAGCCAGTTTGAATTTGAGAAACAGCCTTAAAAAATAGCCACTATAATAAATTTCATGTTTCTAACCCGAAAAAATTGTAATTTACATTACACTAAATTGTAATTTACAACGTTTTTCGCTCACTTCCTTCTTTTATTTATTTATTTATTTATTTATTTTAGAAACTGTTTTTAGCGAGCATTTACATCTTAAAAGTAACCACCATGCCAAATTCCAGGCAATGTAGTACCATTGAGCTACGAATACGATAGAGAGCGTTGTTGGAGCGTTATTGCAAGGATCCGGGTTCGATTCCTGGCTTGGGCATTTTCACTCGGTTGGTTCTACGCTTAGTTAGCAATATGAAAATTCGCGTATTTTATATTCAATAATTTCGGGCGTAATTTCACTTCGAAAAAATTAATTAAAAATTGTATGTGTATTTTTCTATTTCAAGATATATGTGTCGTATTACGCATTTCCCCTTTTTTTCCGAAGAAACCCTAATGGGATAATTTTCATGCAAATACAATAGAACATTGAAACATATAATAACTAGTATAAACATAATAAAAATAACTATAAAAAATAGCATGATCATTAATGGTTAAATATCAATCTTTAATTTTTAATCCCGTAAAAAAAAAAATAGTATAAACATAATGAAAATAAGTGTAATAAGTAGCCTGTTCATTAATTGAGAAATCTCAATCTTTAATTTCAAAATATTGTCAAAAATATAATAACCAGTATTAACATAATGAAAATAACTATTAAAAAAATAGCATTATCATTAATGGATAAATCTCAATCTTTAATTTTTAAGCTTGTCAAAAATATAACAACTAGTATAAGAATAATATAAATAACTGAAAAAATAGCATGTCCATTAATGAAGAAATCTCAGTATTTAATTTTTAAATCCGTCAAAAATATAATAACTAGTTTAAACACAATGAAAATAACTGTAAAATAGCATGTTTATTAAAGGAAAAATATCAATCTTTAATTTTTAAACCCGTCAAAAATATATTAACTGGAATAAACATAATGAAGATAGCTCTAAAATAGCATGCTCATTAATGGAGAAACCTCAATCTTTAATTTTTAAGCGCGTCAAAAATATAATAACTATAGATAAACATAATATAAATAACTGGGAAAATAGCATATCCATTAATGAAGAAATCTCAATATTTAATTTTTAAATCCGTCAAAAATATAATAACTAGTTTAAACATAATGAAAATAACTGTTGATAGCTCGACTGGTTCACTTTAAACTCAATAAGAAAAACACTGATTAAAACAAACAATGTAAAAATGTGAACTGTAAACTTTAATTAAAACGTTAAAACCCTCTTGGTTACACATTCGACAGCGACCGCCATCCAACACACATGAGCTCTGTGCTCTGAACTGAAAACTTACATAAACAATCACTTTAACAGTTAACAAAAAGAAAAAATAAACCAACCATTCAAACTGCGAAATGTTCTTGGATGCAAGTAAACCCAAGATTATTTGCGAAGTCTGGTTCGATGCACAAGTATGCGGAAGCACATAATCTCTTATCTAGGTATCGTTCTCTCTAACGAAAATGCTCTATCAAACGTGTGTCGGAAAACACTGTCCGAAAACATTGTCGGAAAATATTGTCCGAACATACACCCCCGGCCTTGAAACCTTCAAGGGCTATAATTAACTATTCTCATTCAAAAGGTAAAGGACAACGTTTGTGAATAGGACGCTTGAGCTCTCCCGTAGCAGTTCTCACTATGGCTACTCTAACATGACCATCACACTGCGCTGGCACAAGTTCATTTTTAATGAGCACTAAGTCGCCAATCTTTAAATTTGCTATTGGACGTAACCACTTGGACGTTGTTGCAACTGAGACAAATACTCTGCACTCCATCGCTTCCAAAAGTGCTGGAATACTCTATGTGTCAGTTGCCAACGACGAAGTCGTGAAGGCGGAACCTCAAAAACATCAAGCTCTGGAAAACTCTGTTCATCAAACTCTGTTAAAGAAGCACCCGTCAAAAAATGACCCGGTGTCAAAACTACTAGATCATTTGGATCACTTGACAACGGACACAAAGGTCTCGAGTTCAAACAAGCTTCAATTTGTGACAATAATATTGAGAACTCTTCAATTGTAAATAGCGAATTTCCCATTGTTCTACGCAAATGATATTTCACAGACTTTATGTTAGCCTCCCACAGCCCACCAAAATGTGGAGCCGATGGAGGGTTAAATTTCCAAACGATGCCCTCATTAGCAACACAATTCTGTAAGGATTGATCTTTAATGGTGGAGGATATAAATTCATATAATTCCCTCAATTCCTTACTTACACCCTTAAAATTTGTAGCACAGTCACTTACTAATTCGGCTGGCTTGCCTCTACGAGAAACAAATCTTTTCAGAGCAGCCAAAAACGTTGGAGTGGACAAATCTGACACCAATTCAAGATGAATAGCACGAGTCGAAAAACAAATAAAAATCGCTATGTAACTCTTAAATGCCTTGATACCTCTACGATTTCTCTCTTTACACATAAAAGGACCGGCATAATCACATCCAGTCTTCGAAAATGGGCGACTGGGTAAGACACGCATAGCGGGCAGGTCACTCATTAATTGTGTAACAATAGCTGGGGAAGCACGAAAACACTTTATGCATGTCTTCACAATTTTTCTTACTGCATCTCGACCACTTAAAATCCAAAATTTTGTTCTAAGGACAGCTAAAAGAACACTGTTAAAAAAAATCTGAAATTCACGGGTATTTTTTTCCTGAATTTCACAGAAAAAGTCCTTTTTTGCGACAAAAGGGCATTTTCCTTTAAAAAACAGAAAATTTCCTCATATTTCCTGAAAACAACGGATCGGACGCAGACGAAAGGGGATAACGGAGGTATTCCGTTATCTTATCTGCTGCATATTTATTTTCAATGTTTAAAAAACTGACATGTTGTTGCACAGAAAAACTAAAAATTTAATAAATTAAAATTTCGAGTTTATTTAAAAAAAAAAAAAAAAAAAAAAAAAAAAAAATAGTACTTTCGAATTAAAAAAAGTAATAATTTTCCCATTCTTTTAAAATTATTTGCAATTTATTTTTTAAAGTTATATGAAAATATTCGCACTTAAAATATATTCTAAACAAGCAGATTAAAATACATATATAATAGTTAAATTAAGTGAAAAAAAAATCTATTTTACTCAAAAAAGCAACATACAAAAGTAATGCTTTCAAATAAAAAGAAAATAATATTTTTCTCATTCCTTTAAAATTATTCGCAATTTAGTTTTTAAAGTAATAAAAAGTACTCGCACTGAAAATATATTCTAAGCGAACACATTTAAAAAATATATAATAGTTGGAAAAAAAATTGCTTTTCTTAAACAAGCAAACATTTTTTATCGAATTTAATTCAAATATAATATTTATATTTTACATCTAACAATCAAGTTAAGAATATATATAACTCATGTTTTTATCCTGTATTTATATTACAATTTTAAAACATCAACATCATCTCATAAAGAAATCTCCTCGCAATTAACTTCAAAATTACCAAGCTTCTAAACCCCAAATTATGTCTGTTCTAAGCCGCCATTTTGAGAATTTCCAAATGATCCGTTCAAACTACTAATCGAGCAAGCGCCCGCTGGTCAAACCGGAAAGACGCTGGACTCGAGGCATTATCACCCCTGGTTCAAAACCCAATGTCGACCAAAAGCTGTTCTTGACGTATGTCAGATAGTAAATACTCCCCCAAAGTCGACAGATGGCAGCACCAAGTGAGATGTCAAGATTTTTTTAAACCGAGTTTATCTAAAACGGAAAATGTCCTTTTCTGTCAGTTCTACGAGGAATATTTCCGTGATTTCTGAGAGCGTTAACGGGAAGTTACCGCTTCTGCAAACGGTGATTTTCCTTCTTTTATTTTTCAAAACGGAAAATCTACTAACGGAACGGAAAAAGTCCGGCAACTTCGCTGCCAGTACTTTTACCGTGAATTTACGGATTTATTTTTAACAGTGAAGCTGAGGACCAGCATGCAAGTAAGTTATATGATAATGTCTAATAAGTAATGCAGTAATATGATGAGACTTAGGAACACTATTGGGTGTTTCTGATATTCAGAAACATTAGCATGTCTCAACCTTCCACCAACCCGCAAAATAGAGTTTGAATCCAAAAATGGATTTAATATTAAAAGTTTGCTCGAAAGTCTTAACAATTTATGATTTCCTAAAGCAAGGATCTCATCAGAAAAACACTAGTGTTGTACTAATTTCACTGTCCTCGTTGTGGCTCTCAAAAGCTCCGATGTCAAGAGTAAACCTTTTATTCGCTGAGATACCTTTTTTGCATTGTTCTCAAATCTCAAGCACCACGCGACGATTCGTACCAGTCTATTCCAAGTGGAATATCTGAAAATCACATGATTATCACTAAGATCAAACACATTTACAACACAGTTTCGCTTTTCTTCCTCTAAAACAATCTCCTGGATATCTCTACCATTAACTGGATCATTATGTTGATTGTTGTTCAATGGCTCTCTTAACCATCGAGGACCACGAAACCATAATTCACAATTTACTAATTCCGACGGCAACATACCCCTTGTTCCGCAGTCAGCAGGATTTTCAATTCCAGAAACATGATTCTACGGAACACTAGGAAGTGCCTCTTAAATTTTTGAAACACGGTTAGCTACGAAAGTTTGCCAACGATGAGGCTCTGAAGAAAGCCATGCCAACGCCACACTAGAATCAGTCCAGGCAAATACTTCAGTCTCTGTAAAATTTAAATGCTGTAAAACCATTTTTAGCAAATTTGCCAAAAGAAGAGCCGAACACAATTCAAGTCGTGGAATGGACTGAGTCTTAATTGGTGCTACCTTAGTCTTAGATGTCAAAAGATTTACTGTTATTTTTTCATCTTGAGAAATTGAACGCATATATATTACCGCACAATACGCCTTTTCGGACGCATCACAAAAGGCATGAATTTGAAGTCCCATTTTATCTACAGCCAAGACAAATCGAGGAATCTTCAATTTAGAAATTACACTTAAGTCATTTCTAAACGATGTCCACCGTTTACTAAAGTCTTCACTAATTGGCTCGTCCCAGGTAAGTGAAATTTTCCATAAATCTTGCAACAAGATCTTCATGAAAACGACACAAGGAGATAGCAACCCCAACGGATCAAAAACCTTTGCGACCTCTGACAAGATATCTCTCTTCGAATATCTATTCTTTTTGTCATGGTCTAGAAGAGTGAAACAAAATAAATCACCGTTCAAATTCCACTGGATTCCCAAAATTTTTATACCACTATCATTCTTTAAGAACAAGAAATCTGCACTTTCTCTACAATCTTCCGAAAAGTTTTTCAACACCCCAGGCACATTAGAAATCCATTTTCGCAATTTAAAACCACCTTGCTTCATTAACAATGTCAATTGATCAATTAATTCCACAACTTCCTCTTCACTCTGACCCCCTGACAATAAATAATCCACATAAAAATCCCTTAACACTGCTGCAGATGCCAACGGAAATTCACTCTTCTCATTTAAGGCAAGCTGATGAAGAGATCTAGTAGACTGAAACGGAGCAGATGCGGTACCGTAAGTAACTGTTGTTAAACGGTAATCCTCTATAGTATCTTGGGAATTTTCTCTCCAAAGAATCCTTATAAAGTCTCTATCTTCAGGGTTAATCAAAACCTGTCTAAACATTTTTCTATATCTGCACATACAACTATAGGTTCTAAATCTCAACAGTATTGGAAAAGGCTCCTGCTGTATACGTGGACCGACCATACGAATGTCGTTCAAAGATACACCCGAAGTAGACTTAGCTGAAGCGTCAAAAACAACTCTCAGTTTTGTCGTTGTGCTTGATTCCCGAATTACCGCATGATGTGGTAAATAACAAAAACTTGAAGGAACACTCTCCGACTTGGATACACGTTTCATGTGACCCAATTCAAAATATTCCCTCATAAACTTTCGATAGTCTTCATAAATAGACGGCTGTTTTGAAAGTCTGCGTTCTAACGAACGAAATCTTTGGATAGCCATTTCTCTGGTATCACCTAATCGAGATGGGGAATCTGTAAATGGAAGTTTCACGACAAACCTTCCAGACATATCTCGAAAATAAGTGCGCTTTAAATGATCCTCACATTCCCTCTCCTCCTTAGAAATCTGAACTAATTCCGGAACAGTATCCAAGGTCCAAAATCGTTGCACCAAGCCATCTAATTTTAATTGAATATTATTGACGGCAAATGTACGTAGACCTGTATCGACTGAGGTAGTCCCCGTAATTATCCATCCTATCTTAGAACTTACAGCAAAGGGCTGAGCTTCCCCTCTTTTCTCAATTTTCCCATTTAACAATGTAAAAAATACGTTAACTCCAAGTAGAATATCTACTGGTCTTGACTCAAAATATAGTGGGTCTGCTAGAACTAAATCATTAAACTTATTCACAACACTTGAAGGAATAGAACTACATGGCACATTCGATGTTATTCTTTTTATCACAAATGCTTTAGTAGCAAATTTTATTTCAGGATTAAAATGAGGAGTAAAATTCAAATTTATCTCTCCATTTGTTTCAGCACTATAAGAACCTAAACATGTAACCTGTACTCTAGTTCTTCGCCTTGGCAAACACAATTTTCGCATGCAATTTTCACTTATAAAACAGGCCTCACTTCCACTGTCAAGCAACGCGCGGCAATTTACAAGATTACCCACTGAATCAAGAACCCTAATCATGGCTGTACAAAGTAGAGTCTGTCCCATATTCATCAACTGTATTCCCGACCCAGAATTGTTTCGCAACTCAAAGGTGCCAGTGCAAGAAGTTTGACTTAACTCATTTTGTCTCGGTCGAAATTCCGTTGCGTTCGGGGAAAGAGGAACCACCGGAGTTTCTGTCGCACTCTTTACATGAGGGCCAGTATCCCGTGAAATATGCAAGACACTATGAGGCTTGTGGCGCACTCTACATCTACCCACACTCATACACTTTTTCGCATAGTGTTTCTCTAAAAGACAGTTAAAACACAAACCATTTGTTCTAGCTATTTCTACTCTTTTCTGCACATTTAATTTCAAATATCGCGGGCATCTGTAAAGTGTGTGAGATTTTTTGCATAAACCACAAATATTATTAGCTGATAATAATGTAGTGAATTTAGATTTTCGAATTTCTTTAACTGATGATTTACTATTTTGAAGGGTTCTCGCATGGTCCTTTTAAAAAGATAATAAATTTTTAAGTGTACCCAATTCCTCTTTTTTGAGTGTTCTTTCCCACCAATATCTTGTATTTCTATCCATTTTCTCTGTAATTAAATAAACCATCGATACTTCTGAAAAGCCGTTAACCTCTTGTTTAAGTACACTCAGTGAACGGACACATTCATTAATAACGTGCACACTCTCTAAAAGAGATTGTGCAGTATCCGAAATACACGGCATTCCAATAAATTTCTTAATCAATACGTTAATTAGTTCTCGTTTATTTGAATATCGCTCTTTCAACAGCTCTAACGCTGTCTTATAATTCGAATCAGAGATTGGAAAGCATTGAATTATTTTAATTGCATTGCCTTTGCATGCCGATTTTAAATATTGTAATTTTTGACAGTCTGATAAACCTTCATTACAATCCAAACTAGCCCTAAATAAATCATAAAAGGGCAGCCACTCCTCCAGATTACCACTGAACGTGGGAAGTGTGCGTTTCGGTAGTTTAACCTCTGAGGTTTGAGATTTCAAAAACCCCGCACTGTCATTACTTTCGTTTAAAGTAATTCTCGATTTTTTTCGGTTAACACTAAGCCACATACTGTCAACTCGATCCTGTTCAGTCTGCTGCTCCTCAATGTATGCATCAACCTCATTTTTGTCACATTTAGCCGAAATCCCATTAAATGTTTCACTCAATTCATCATTTAACTTTCTTATTTTAATCTCAAACAAAGTTAATTCACTTGAATCCGCTTCATTAATACGCCCGATTACCTTATTTTCTAATTTTGTAATAGCAGACTTTAATCCCCTCTTCTTAACTAAAACATCCTTTAACTCTTCCATAATAAATAAAAATTTAAGTACAGGAACGAACTCACCAAATCTTTAGAACGTCTTGATCAACAAAGCAGGGGCATTGGCTTCCAACCAACCATGCGCTTGAACTCTAACACTGAACACCAAACATCCACATTTCACAGTCCAAATTCACTTTCCACATTAGCTTAATCAGCTATTTCCCTTTTTAAAAGAAATCTCGGGCGACGGACCATTTAATGATAGCTCGACTGGTTCACTTTAAACTCAATAAGAAAAACACTGATTAAAACAAACAATGTAAAAATGTGAACTGTAAACTTTAATTAAAACGTTAAAACCCTCTTGGTTACACATTCGACAGCGACCGCCATCCAACACACATGAGCTCTGTGCTCTGAACTGAAAACTTACATAAACAATCTAAAGTGATTGTTACAGTGTACAGTTGATTGTACAGTTAACAAAAAGAAAGAATAAACCAACCATTCAAACTGCGAAATGTACTTGGATGCAAGTAAACCCGAGATTACTTGCGAAGTCTGGTTCGATGCACAATTATGCGGAAGCACATAATCTCTTATCTAGGTATCGTTCTCTCTATCGAAAATGCTCTATCGAACGTGTGTCGGAAAACACTGTCCGAAAACATTGTCGGAAAATATTGTCCGAACAACTGCAAAATAGCATGTTTATTAAAGGAAAAAAGTCAATCTTTAATTTTTAAACCCGTCAAAAATATATTAACTGGAATAAACATAATGAAAATAGCTCTAAAATAGCATGTTCATTAATGGAGAAATCTCAATCTTTAATTTTTAATCTCATCAAAAATATAATAACTACTATAAACATAATATAAATAACTGGAAAAATAGCATGCCCATTAATGAAGAAATCTCAATATTTAATTTTTAAATCCGTCAAAAATATAATAACTAGTTTAAACATAATGAAAATAACTGTAAAGTAGCATGTTTATTAAAGGAAAAATATCGATCTTTAATTTTTAAACCCGTCAAAAATATATTAACTGGAATAAACAATGAAAATAGCTCTAAAATAGCAGGCTCATTAATGGAAAAATCTCAATTTTTAATTTTTAAGCTCGTCAAAAATATAATAACTAGTATAAACACAATAAAAATAACTACAAAATAGTATCTTCATTAATGGAGAAATCTCAAACTTTCATGTTTTACTTGTCGTATAACACGCACCTGTAATTATTTGTCAATTCCCTTCAAAAATGTGTGTTATACGCCGAAATATATGGCATTTGCTTCACAACCAATAGGCAGTGAATAGAAGTGATGACAAATTATTTGGTGGAAGGAGAAGAAAAGGCCATGTGGATTCTAATAGTTACCCAAAAAATACATGTTTCTATTTATGAATTTTGAACAATCGCATTTTTAATTAATAATATTTAAAAAGTAGTTTAAAATAGTTTAAATTAAAATATGCGTGCGCGTTATAATTGAGCATAATTGCGCGTTATAATTATTAATAAAGTATCACATAAAACAAAAAATAATGAAATATGTAAGCAATTGTTTGAGTTAAGTCTAAATAACTTACGTTTCCTCTTTAACATTGATTGGTACATTAACTTTTTCTTTTCCTCTTTTTTTTTTTTTTTTTTTAATTCAACTAAATTGCAATTTAGAATGTTTTCCGCTCATTTCACTCTTTTAATTTTTTGTTTTTGTTTTTGTTTAGAAACTGTTCTTAGCGAACATTTACATCTTAAAAGTAATCACTATGCCAAATCCTGGCAATGTAGTACCATTGAGCTACGAGTACGGTAGAGAGTATAATTAATAATAATACATGATAAATATATGCATACTTTATCCGGTATTAATAAAACTATGGTATTATTATAGAATGTGTTCACCACTTTCCCTTTGCACTAGATTTATTAAAATCCCACTTAGAGCCATCAAATTTCCTCTCTTAATTATACATAATTGTTCTACATTTTCAATTCAATCAAATTTATCACTGTACTGTTCTGATTCTTGAGCTTATTGTCTTTCACATTTATCTATTTTTTTACTCAGAATGTCTACATTACTTCATGAATATACAGTATGTTCTGAAATACCCTAAACGTTTATACAATTCAATAACAAATAAACAGTCACAACTGCTGAAGTTATCCTTACGGTGTGAAATCGGGAATTTCGTTACTACATTTTCTTTCTTTAGTTCCGAATATCCCCAATAGATGGCAATGCGCTGTCTCGAACTGTAGAGATCCTATAGAACGCTCAAACTCATATATAAAAATGGATCACGGTTCACTCAGTTGTTATTTTTAGTTTGTTTAGCTGTTGATAGTAGAAAAAAAACCGGTTTACGTTTTAAAATTTCAAGGTATTTTAAACTTTTTACAGTTTGCGACTGTGAAGCGCTATCTATCGGTAATATTTGAAATTAAAACAAGAAGGATAGTAAAGAAATTCCTTACTTTATACATTAATCTCCTGCCGGAATAACTTCAATAGCTGTTATCTGTTATTGTTAATGATTTTTAAAAATAGTCAGTTCCTTTTACGATACCCTGTACCTGTCTATTTTTTTATGTTATAATGTATTATGAGTGCACATTTTTACGGACTTTTATTGTATCAGACTGTTTTTGGACTTCTCATCGAGAACTTTTGTTATTTACAGAAATGCATCGCACGCAGACAGACTTCGATGATAACCTGACATTCAAAGTATTCATTTTTCAATTCATCAATTTTTACTCTTCCATTTTTTACATAGCCTTTTTCAAAGGAAGGTGAGTCGTTTAAGTGCATGCTATTTCTATACATTTTTTTTTAGCTTTTTGAATCAAAATAAAAAATGGAGTAGGAGGGGGGCGGGGGCCCATGTTTCAGAAAACGGTTTGCGTCAACTTCACATTTTTTAAATTTTAAAATACTTTTACACCTACTTATTTTAAGACAGTTAATTGCAGTCTTTTCATCATATTATAAAAACTCATTAAAAAAGGTGCTGAAAACCTGAGTAGTAAAATAATGTTCATTTTACGCAATGACCTTTCTTGTACAAACGACCGTCATTTTGTCAAAAATTAACTTTTTAAATTAAATGTTTGTATAAGCTCTTGAGAATTGAATGCCCTTTCATAATTTGGCGACCCAATTTGTTTCAGATGCTTGTGACTGGAGAAAAACGGTCGCGCAAGACGTATTATTCATATTTTTTACACATAAAAAATTTAATATATAAATGAAATGTCAGTAAATATAATGCAAAAAGTCCGAAGGTGATATCTTTTTTCTTTGTTACTGAAAAAAAAATCGTAAAAAATCACGTAAATTTTTGGTCAAAGTTGAAGAACCTTCCCTCAAGTCGAAAGAGTAAAAATGTCACATCTTCGAGATTTTTGTGTCTGGAACCATCTTAATGAAAGTAAAGATTATTTAAGGTGTGATCACAGTTATCCTTACCGAGAATCGAACCCAAACTGCCAGCGTTGCAGACGAGCATTCTGCCATTCGACCATCGATGTTCAAAAGACTATAGGAGCATTTTTATTTAAACAATACACAGTCGTGACAGACAAACAATCGGTAACGCAAGCTGCGATATGTAGTGCCAATTTTGAAAATAGTGTTACAGGTAAAATGAAAGGACTAACACTCGTATTCACCATCTACCTCAACTAGCAGTTAAGCACGAAAATTTCAGTCAAACGCTCAAATGGTATTCAACGTTAACCTAACCCCTACCAGTAGCTGAGAGGTTCTGCTCTCAAAGCTGGTAGACGGGAAGAGCTGGGTTCAAACCCCTGTCGCGCCCGTCGACTTAACCATTGGGAGTTTTCCGTAGTTTTCTTCGAACCTTGTCGTAAATACGGGTTAGGATCCCTTAGAAAGACTCCCACGGAGGGCACTTCCCTTAGGGCTTATATCCTTCGTGTAGATAATCGGCCGTCATAAATCAACCAAGCAACCATCAACATTAACCTGATTGGACCTGGTCGCGGTCGATGTGCAGTCAGATTAATTTTGAATAATATTTGAGCACTCGACCGAACTTTACTGGCTTAACCGGCAGTTGAAGTAGATGGTGAATACAAGCGTGAGACATATGCTGTTTATGTGATAGATTTGGGAGTTATTAAAAATTTATGAAAGCAATTTTCTTTTACTAGCTCTGAAACAAATACGACAATTCTAAGTAAACCTGTGTTGTTGTTGTTGTTGTTGTTTTTTTTTTAAATAGTATACTTTGTATTTTCGGATTTGTTTCTTTTCTGTTTTTCAGTACCTATGATAAAATATTGAAACTTATTCTTAAATATTTGTTTCATTTGTCATGCAGAACAAGTACTTAACAAGAAGGCAATATCATCTAGTTTTATCTAGTAGCATAACAAAATTAACAATTTTATGTATAAAAATGCATTTATATTCATTCACGAAACATCATTTTTGTTTGCTAAAATACAGGGTGGGCTAAAAATCCCTGAAGCATTTTAAAATTCAATAAAAAAAAATCAAATCATTGGTGTACGAGAGTGCAGTTTGTGCGAAAATATTTCTCGTGTTCGAATGGTTTGTTTAAACGAATTAAAAAAATTAATTCCAAAAATTGCCCTTGGCACACACTGTACGTTCAAATCTGTAAAAAATCATAAAAAAAAAAAACTTAATGTAAGCAGTTTACTTTGTACAATCTACTACCATATTTTAATGGTAGTAGCCCATTATAGATTGAAGCACATTCAAGCGATATCCAATTCCATTTAGCACGTTAAATTTTAGGATTATTTAAAATAAATTGTTTCTAGCTGCTTATTTTGAGTTTTTGGCACTTTTTTGCAGCTTTAAATAGGTATCGCCATCTATGGAAAATTTTGGAATTTTTTTTTTAATTCTACAAATAAAACTTTTGATTGTGAGAAGTATTTTCATCCAAACCACATTCTCGCATGCCAATAACTCGATTTTTTATTGAATTTCGAAATGTGTCAAAATTTTTTGGTGTATCCTGTATTACGTGCATGCTCGAAACAAGATCGAGTATCCTTCAAAAACTCCACATGAAAATTAATTGAACGAATCCTTTAATTCGATTTAAAACAATTTAAATATATAAACCATGGTTATTATTTTCATAATTTGCTTTAAAGATCGTGCCTCAATAATTATGTTGAATTCTTTTTCTATAGATTTGTTGGTTATCCTGGTCACTATAAGAAGATGTTGGGCCTGAGAAATGAAGAGGTAAACTACAGACAACACCAGAATATATATTTTAAAATCTTGTTTCATATCGAAATCTCGTCAATCCAAAATCAATCTATTCTAAATATCATCAATTAGTTAGTATAGTGCTAATTCAATATAAATTTGTCTCATGTGTAAACAATATTTTTCCTTGGTTAAAACTAAAATTTTCTATAATCTTTCCATTAGCATTTTAAAATATAGTCAATTTACATATCATTAACCCTTAACGAATGAATACTGCCGCATTAGTGACGACGAATGAATCCAAATAGTATATAGTTTCCAAATGGACACCATTATTTTTGCACAGAAAATTTCGCCTTATCGAATCTTATAATTTGAGCATTAATTAATGCAAAAACAGTTTGTCAGATTTAAAAAAAAAAAAAAAAAAAAAAAAAAACGGTGCCGAAACAATAATAATTCGAAACAACACATTTGGACACTAAAAATTTGTTGTCGCGAATCTGCCTGCATTCGTTCGTTAAAGATTAATAAAAAAGTTAATTAAAGGTTAATCTTTATCATCCCAATTAAGTTAACTTCTTTACGCATGCATAGCTACCAATTTTCCGTTTTTTTTTTTAAGTTAAAAAACACATTTGGAAGCAGAAAATTTATTTAATAAAATTTAATAATAATTTGTATTGTTTTAATGTTTTAAATATTTGATTCCATATATGAATTATAATTTCTGGTTCAAAGTAGTTAAAAATTAATAATAACCGGTAAGTTTGCAGGCATCCACATGATATTTAATTTTATGTAGGCATGTACTATTATTTTGACAAAAATGGTATCTTATATTACCTTAAAAATTAAAATAATTATCTTCGGGTCTGACGTCCTATATTAATAGGACATATCTTTACATTGAGTAATATTTTATCTTAACAATTGTTTTTGTTATTATCTGCATGCAGTAATTATAGTATATGTCTATGCATTTATTATTATGATTTCATTTATATTTCAGCATATACACTCAAAAAAAAAAAAAAAAAAAAAAAAAAAAATTGTTGATTTTACAGTATAAAACTGGCATCCCAGCTGCCAGTATTATACCGTAAAATTAATAGTAATAAGCAGTAAAACAAGCAGTAATACGCTGTCGCGCATGCGATTCCCTTTACAGTGATAAATATTCTTTTACTTCAAACATACGTTTCACTCTTTAAATTTAAAATAGAGGCTATTTTTCCGAACGAATAATTGGCCCCACCAGTGGCTGAGAGGTTGTGCTCTCGAAGCTGGTAGAGGGGAGGTGCTGGTTTCGATCCCAATCGCGCCCGTCGGCCTAATCGTTCGGAGTTTTCGTGGTTTTCTTCGAGCCGTGGATTTATCCATGCGTAAATACGGATTAGGTTCCCTTAGAAAGACCCCCACGAAGGGCACTCCCCCCGGGCCTATATCCCTAGTGTAGATAATTGGCCGTCAATAATCAATCCAACCCAACCCGAACGAATAATTTGTGATGAAATATAAAAAATACTCGAAAATTGTTATGTTTGTTTAATCACGTTTTAATACGATGTTTCCCAAACGTCTTCAAAACATTTTCTTTAGCCTATTGTTATGTGAGTTCTCACGCAAAATAACTATATGCGTTAGATTTCAGAGAATGACATATTCGATAAATTTCAACAAAACCTTAACTTTTGGGATTTGGATATTGCTTATAATATTTTTTTCCAAAAATTAAAAGAAAATTTAAACCCCAAAAAGTTTTAAAATTTGGGGCAAAAAAATTTCATTAAATTTATATTTTGCACGCTGTTTTGAAATTAGGGATGAAAAATAAAGAAACAAAAATATATTATGGACAAATTATAGTGGCCATTTTTTTATGTTCTTTTTTTTGGAGACAATTGTTTTTCGCAATATAAAATAAATATTTCTATTAAATTTGTGTATTGCATGTATGAGCTTTATGAATTATCATTAAATTAAAATTAGCACTTTGTGGTTAACTTTAACAGAAACGTATGATTTTAAAGTAATTCTGTATCTCTGAGCATTTTTCACTTGTGGGAATTTGGTAACCCTTTGAACTTTTTAAATTTCAGTTATTTTTTTTGGTACTTTTCGGTTAGCCGGGCGCCAGTGAAATTTATATATCTATGTATACATATATATACATATATCTATACATACACACATTTATATATGCATGTATGTATATATACATATATATATACACATACATATATGTGTGTATGCATACATAGATATGTATATATAGATATATACATTTCACTGGCGCCCGGCTAACCGAAAAGTACCTTTTTTTTTATTATTCCAGCGTTCTATAATACTTTTTTGGCATATTATTAAAAGGTTTTATAAAGAAAAATGATTTAATTGCGAAAAAATTATATTGTAGCGGCAAAATGTGAAAAGTTTATTTTAATTTATTTTATTTTATGAAAAATGTGAGAAATTTTTTAAAAAACTTGTTCAAAACTCTGCCTAAAACTTTTTTTTTCTACTTTTCTTACAAGTTTTTTCTATAACACCAAGCATCAGATTTTCAAAAAGTTTATTAGTTTACGTAAAAATAAATAAATTGTGACTTATGTAAAAATGCAGTAAAAATGACTATTTTTAAGCATTTTTATTTTTAAAAAATAAACTATTTACGTTACTGAAAATTCGATTCCTAATCTTATGAAATGCGCCTTAAGAATCGTCTGAAAAGTATTTGTTGAAGTTTTAGCATTTTGATCATACTATATTGAAATATGATGATGATGCAAATTATCATACTGTATTGAAAAAACACAAACGGGAAAAATGAATTTAAATATTTCAACACTACATAAGTTAAATAGAAATGGGTGGAGTAAAAAGCTTTTTTAACATCTATATTATAAAGCAAAAACATATCAGTGAGAAATGCTGACGTCATATCGACGGTGACAACGATGCAAATGTAAACAATCGATGTCCCTTTTCTTGGAAATTTAATTACTTCTAAACATCGCGTAATTTAATTTTTCAAACCTTGAAATAGGATGGAAAATGTACTTTCAAATGCAATTTGTTTGAAAACTGTATCTCAATTTACTGATTTTTTATCATGTTTGTAAAAAAAAAAATATCGTGTGCAGCTCGATTACAGAAGATTCACCCGTTTGCACTTAAAGCAATATAAATAGTTTACCTTTTGTTTCCAGCTAATTACGTATAACGAAATTAACATTTCGTCAATAAATAAATAAATAAATAAATAAATGATATAATATAAATAACACAAATTTAACGTTCATCTAATCGAACTACGCAATTAAACGCTGAAATAGTCAGAATTAAAAAAAAATCCACTGTAAGTAGAAAATCTTTGGCGATTTCTTCAGTTATTAGCATGCAGCTAATACGAATGTATCGCTTTTACAAATTTTATTTGAATAGATAATTGATATTTCTCATATAAAAATGTTTTTTTTGTGTGTGTTGTTAGTGAACAATTTAAAAATCTATATTAAATGTAAAAAAATTCATTAGAGGTTTCAATAAAATGACTTTCACCTATGTTCTGTGACACGGGAAACCTGGGTTGAACAATTTTTGCCATTTTTCTCAAAGTGAAAGGTGCCAAGTCCCTTTAACTGCTCTTAAATATATTGACAACAAATTATTATTATTTTAATATACCGGATGTCCCATACACTTGTTAACACTTCAAAAATTCATAAAAAGTGGAGGAATTGGTTTATTTGAATGCGGTTTACGACAAAATTACTCTCATGTAGAGGAATTTTTTTTTTTTTTGCTGGTGATGAAAAAAAAAATAGCGAAAATTTTTGTCAATAGAGGGCGTTTCAACATTTAAATCACAAAATTTCGTGAAAATTACGTTTATTTACATGCAAATATTTAGAAGCTCATTTCAGTAAATGTTCAACGTGTCCGCCATTATAAGGAATTACACTTTGCACGCGAGAGAAACACCGTTAACTGTGGCATGTAGAATATCCGGTTGGATGCAGGGTATTTCGTGGCATATGGCGTCCTTTAACTTCGCTAAGGAAGACGTACTACTGCAGTACGCTCGAGACTTTACGTAACGCCAAAAAACAATCCTATAATTTTAATGCTTGAAACGACCTCTATTGACAAAACTTTTCACTATTTTTTTTTTCTTTACCAAAAAAAAGTCCTCCGCAGGAGAAAAGTTTGTCTCAATTCGCAAACCGCATTCAAATATACCAATTCTTTCACTTTTTATGAATTTTTGAAATGTTAACAAATTTGTGAGACACCCGGAATTATGCTTCCTATGTTGCTAACTTATTGTCTTTTTTACTATGTGTGTGATTTATATTTATTTTTCTATTATTCAAGTGTGGAAACAGTGGATGCCTAATGGAATTGGCTCAGCAGTTAGCCGTCATTATGATAGGCAAACAAATCATCAATAACGCACAAGAAATTTTGTTGCCGTAAGTAACACATTCCTTCTGAAATTAAAGTTCAATGAGTTTTTAGAAAATACTTTTTGTGTAAAAACAGCATTAAGAAGTAATAATTGTACCAACATGCATTGTAATCAAATGCTAATTCAGCAGAAAACTTACTTTTATTTTTATCGACTTATATTTATGTATTTTTGTCAAAATCAAAGAAATATGATGAAAACAATATGTAAACATAAATTGCATATAAATTTCATCGTAAAACGAGGAGAATCAATATTACGTAATTTCATGAAAAACCTCATTTTTGCCTCTGAGCAAATGTTTGCAGTCATAAGACTTCACTAATCAAGATGTTTATTCGACAGTATACAAAAAATGAATGGACTACAAAGAATGAATAGAAACCTAAAGGAGAAAATAACTCAGTTTTTCAGGGAATGTAATGATTTTGATCACATCCTCTGTTGAAAAACTTTTGAATTATTTTTTTCGCTTCTCAAACAAAACCCCTTTCATGAGAATAGTTTTTTCGCAAATTGCATTCAAATATACCAATTCTTTCAAATGTTATGAATTTACAATTTTTCTTTTCTAGAAATTTATAGATCTTCCTATATATCGTTGAAACAGGTAATAATACATTTTCATTTTATATAAAGAATCAGCGACATAAAATAATTTTTAATATGCTTTTACAAGTTTCATGATTATGTTGGTTATTATTATTACTGAGAAAATGCTCTCTAAAACTCTTTTTTTTTTTTTTTTTTTTTTTTTTTTTACATATAATATTAAAAATAACATTAAAATCTTATTATCAAAAGTGTTTTTTTTTATGTTAACCTTTTTATATGTTTTTGTTATTGAATGTGAGTGATAGTTTGTGTACTGCTGACACATATGTTTGAAAATTCGTTTAAGTGCTGTATTATAAGAAAATCTCGGCTGTTTTTTTTTTTGTTGTTGTTGTTATTATTTACATTTTTTCAAAGTTTACTCTTTAAATGACCACTTTTTCTTAAATTAGAAGTTAAAAAATAACAATCTGCAACTTGTTTTAATTGAAACATGACTAATGATAAATAATCTTATCCCATTTTATTTTCATAGAAAAATGAAAGCTTGGTTTCATCGGAAGCGAACGAAACTCAGCACTGCGGTAAAATTAACGAGATGGGAGGAAGACTATCAATTAATAGAAAACGAGGGACTCTTCCAAGAATATCTCGAAATGGGTACGCATTGGCAATTTTATAATTCTGCTGCATATTTTTTTTTTATATTTATAAGAAAAAAAAAGTACTTAATTTGAATTATGCCAAAAATCGTAAAAATAAAATGAGGGGGTAATAAATTCTACAATTTTTTTAATATTTTCGTGTTTCGGTTTTTGAATTTAATTGTTTATGATTAGGGCTCAACAAATGCGGCAGCCAGGTTCCCATTGTTGACCAAAATATTTTAACTGGAAGCATTAACATTGAATGATCTAATGTTTGGATTTAAAAAAATCTAAGGCATCCAACCCGGGTTTCCCGGGATAGAGAATATATGTGAAAACCATTTTTTAGGTGCGTTCGTAATTATATAAATACGTTGCACCTATTGTCGTCGCTTGGTCCGTCCGTCTGTCCGTCCGTCTGTCCGCCCGTCTGTCCGTCTGTCTGTCTGTCCGTCTGTCTGTCTGTCCGTCTGTCCGTCCGTCCGCATATAACAACGCAAAAACTACCCAACCGAATGGTTTGGAATTTAAGATATATTATCTTTGCAGAATTTTGTCGAGACATTTCAATTTTTTTTTTAAATCGAATCAAAACTTTAGGAGATATTAATAAAAATATTTATTAAGAAATTTGAATTAAAAGAAAAAAAAAATCGGTGCTTTCTTGTTAGAGGAGCTTCCGAGGTTGAATCGTCAAGCGACCGAGATACTTATTTTATGACAGAAATGAATCTGCAGACGATATAATTCACTTCACAGAATTAAAAATCATCAAGATCTGAATATTTATATAACTAGCTATAGTACGAACGCACCTCATTTGTCACGTTTGACGTACAATTTCCGACTTGTTTTAATTGAAAACTGTAATAGATTTTTTACATTTAATAATTATTTTTAGATTGCCCCTAACAACACCAAAGAGCATTTTTATATGAAATATGTCAATTATATATTCAAATAAAATTTTGAAATTTACTAAAAGTGGTAATTTCGTATTGGCCTCGTGCCAGAAATTAATAGACAAAGGAATCGCTGAAAATTTCGTTATCTATAGAAGTTCTTTTTTATTATTATTCTGATAATATGAGCGGTTTTAAGCGCTTATTTCAATTACATGTCTGTTAAATTTGTGTTTTATTTATAATATTTTATTTATTACTTAATGAGGTTTTATTTCGTTATGGAATATCAGCTGGAAACAAAGGCTGAACTTTTTATATTGTTTAAAGTGTAAACGGATTGATATTTTGTAATCGTCTGCAAGCGATGGAGATAGATTTTTAAAAAATCATGCTTAAAATTTAATTTAAATGCTATCATAAATGAGTAAATTGCGATACAGTTTTCAAACAAATTGCATTTGAAAGTGGATTTTTTTTTCTTATTTAACGGTGTAAAAATTGAAAAGGTGCCATGTTTAGAAATTAAAAAAAAGAAATGCAGTAGCAAAAATCTCAAAACCGAAATTCTATCGTCAAGTGTTGCCATTTGTAAAATGACGTCAGCGTTACGCACGGATATGTTTGTCCTTTGTAATATAGACACAGACATACGAGAACATATATGCCAGTAGTTAAGCAATTTAAAAAAAAATCAGATTTTGAAGAACTATAACAAAAAAGATTTTTGTAAAACTCTTATATAAGATAAAATACCCTAAATCTGGCACTTTAAGGATATTGGCCAGTGATTTGTCTAAGCAATTTCTATCAAGTAATTTTCTTATAAGACAAATGATAATTTTAATAAAAAAATAATTGTTTTACTTACGATTTTACATACGTTATTCCGTCAGACTTTCTAATGTACCTATATTTCCTTTTTATTATTATAATTTTCACGAGTTTCGTCAAGAAACTTAATTTATTTAATTAATTTAATTAATTAATTTTATTAATTAATTTAATTAATTAATTTAATTAATTAATTTAATTAATTACTTTCAAAATTAATTTCTTAATTGAGTTGAAGCAATTCAAGATATATTTTTACTATGCTCATAGTGAAACTTTTTCAATCAATTCATACAATAATTTTAGTGGCTTTTGAAAAATCCACGATTAAATAAAAAAGTAAGTAAAATCTGACAAAAGTGGGGACGGGGTAAATATATTTTACTGGTTACCAGGAATTTTGGCTGGCTACCAGATTTTTTTCCAATTTGTAGAGCTCTCTTTATTACATAAGTGCTGCGAATAGTTTGTTTATCTTTTTTTAAAGTACAATGACAGATATGGCACGAAACTCAATCAAAGAACCCGCACGTACACACATGTTATAGTTTATACCAGGGGTTCTCAAACTATGGTACGCGTACCACTACTGGTACGCGAAGCTTTGGCTACTGATACGCAAAAATCTGATACTGGTACGTGGAATAAAATACAGAATGCAGTTTATTTTATTATTATGGAATCAAAAACGGCTTGTCTTTATTAACTTGGAAATTTTCAAAAAAATTTCGAATGCGATTTATGATTTGTAAACGCTTTTTCTATTTTTTTTTTTGTTACGAGAAATGTTTGTTATAGCAGACTTGCTGAAATTTGCACACATTACTTATGATACAACCAGTTTTCCAGAATTAAAAACATAACTATTAGATTTATATGGATAAAAATTGAATTGTTTAATAAAGACCTAATTAATGAATGAAGTATTTTTAATTAGAGAAAGAATTGTTTTTAAACATGCTTTATAAATTGAATTATCTGAAGGTAAAGTCTGGATGGTTGGAAGTAAGAGAAGTTTGTGTTAGTAGGAGGATTTAAAACAAAAGTAAAATTCCAAGTGTAATTTATAACCCATTTGTCTCTTTGTACTAGAAGAGCTTCTAGGAGGTGTTGAAATAAAAGTTTTATTTCAAACATAATACATAAATTCATACATTCTGTTGATTGAAATATTATTCTTCTCTTGTACAAAATCTGTATAGTTTCTTTCTATTTCATGGAAATCAGTTTTTAACAGAGTAAGGTTATTTAAAATGTGATCTGAAATTTAAAAAAAAAATGGTCATATGTGGTACGGATTTAAAGTAAGGCATTCTACATATCTAGTGAGGTGGTATATACATAACTGTATGAAGAAACTTGCTTGTGTTTGCCTACTGCCCGACATTATTGTCGCATTTAAAGGTATGCAAATTATTAATACAGTTGTATTGAGCCTATGTTAAATGCGCAAACTAAACTTTGGATAAGAAATTCGTTTCTAATTTGAGACACCCTGCCACTGTGCTCACGAGAGAGGAAAGAACTGAACCTATTCAGCTCTCCTGTGATGGATTACTGAAGTCCGCATTCAAAAATTTGAATTTAACAGAATTTTCATTGGCGAGAATAACAGAGTACCGTCAAAGTTTGCTTGTATTTAGCACAACATATCTCTGTGAATGTATTTTTCCTCCCTTCGTTATATGAAAAACAAATACAGGAATAAACTAAAATCGAATCAGACTTATGACTAAAACTACCTAATATTCAGCCAGACATGCGGAAGCTGTGCTTGATAAAACAAGTACACCCGTTTCTTTAGCGGTAGAAGCAAATTAGTGCAATCAGCCTACTACAACACTATATGAATCAGTGTATGCATTATTAAAATTTAATGATGATACTACTTTTTACTTGAATGTTATTACAAAGCAGTCAATCGAATTAGCACTTTACTAATGTGATCATTCATTTTTAAATACAATAAAACATGCTGTGACAGAAACACAAAAGACCGGAGATATATTTTGTTTTAGACAGGTTGATTTATACAGGTTTTTCTATATTAGCTTTATGTTTGTTATCTTGGTGGTACGCGGAAATATGAACTTCGATTTTTGTGGTACGTCGGTCAAATGTTTGGGAACCCCTGGTTTATACAATTCAGTATTTACAAATAAGAGCAGAAAGAATAAATTTCCTCAAATATTAAATTCACATTTCTTCGCCTTTTTAAAGTGTCTTTATAAATAAGGCACAAAGGATTACATATTTATCTTTTTTTTTTCAGTTTGTGTGTTTGAGTTTTTGTTAGTAGGAGCAAAATGAAGAAGTTATCTTTAATGCTTCATTCAATTGTCTTTATCTGTCTGAAGCAGAATGACAGATACAGTGGCGGTCAAAAGTTTCCGGCCAGTTAGTTTCTTTGATTTGTTTGCCAGAACGTTTCAGTGAAGAAGAAATACAATAGCTCTAAAAGTTAGGAATATGCAAATGACCTCTGAGCACGTGATTATTTTGATTGGATACAAAGACACTTGATGCAAAGGGGAAGGATTCAAAATTTGTTTGTGCAAAAGTTTCCGGCCATTCGTAATTCGTTAGTTTTTGCTATCGATAAAGTTGTTGTTTTGGCCGTGTTTGTTAATTAATGAACGTGAATAACGTAGTTGAAATTAAAAAATGAAAAGTTCAACAATTATTGTTCATAAACGAGTGATTTGTTTGTCGCTAAAGGGCCAATCCTCTCGTGAGATTGCGACAAAGTTATCGATCGGAAAATCTACTGTGAACGATATTTTGAAAAAATATAAAGATGGTCATGGCCTTCAGGACTTGCCACGGTCCGGGATATCCCGGAAAACGACTATTCTTGTGAACAGACGTGTCAGGAGAAAAGCAGTTGGTGACCCGCATAAAACTGCCGCTGCAATATCTCCCGATTTACGAAGTGAATATATTGCTGAAATAAGTCGGTCTACCGTGTCAAGATGCTTACATCACGTAGAACTTTATGGAAGAGTCGGTGTTAAAAAACCTTTCATAAGCAAAAAAAAAAATCAGCGGGCCCGACTGGCGTTTGCCAAAGAACTCAAAAACTGGTCAAGTGAAACTGGAAAAAAGTACTATTTTCTGACGAATCGAAGTTCAACCTTTTTGAGAGTGATGGCAGACACTACGTCCGACTACCTAAAAACAATAGATATGATCCCAGATATGTTAATCCTACAGTGAAGTATGGCGGATAACACGTTATGCTGTGGAGAGCATTTTCTAAACAAGGTGTCGGTCCATTAGTTGAAATCCGCGGCAAGATGAATGGTGCAATGTATAAGGATATCTTTCAAGATCATTTGCATCCTTTTTGGAGGACAAATTGTGGTCGCAACTATTTGTTTCAGCGTGATAACGACTCAAAACATACATGCAAGCTCGTCAAACAGTGGCTTTCGCACAAAAAAATTCCGCTTTTGAAATGGCCAGCGCAATCCTCCGATCTGAATCCAATAGAAAATCTTTGGAACGAAAGTGAAAAACGTGTGCGGAATTACAAATATTCCTATTCAGCAGAATTTCCCCCAAAATTGCAAGAAAAGTGGAAAAAACTTATCATAGATGATCTTCAACCGTTCATTGAATAGATGCCACGTCACTGCGCCGCAGTACTTATTGTTAAAGGTATGACGATAAAATGCTAATTGTAAATGTTCTTAATCATTGTTATTTATATTATAACACCATTTTTTTTTTTCAAATTTCCCAAGATGGCCGGAAACTTTTGAGAACATACGTTTTCCTTTGCAATTAAGTTTGTCAATTAAATTTATTGATATTTATTTGTAATTCCATAAATAAGTTCTTAACTATTGTGTCAATAAAATGTATAAGTATCATTCCTCTTCATATGAGTATACTTACAAATTAAGCAAAAATTTTATGCTGGTCGGAAACTTTTGACCGTCACTGTATGTCACAAAGCTCTCTCACATGGACCAAAAAGGTTAGAAATGACGAAAATTCATTGAAGTTTGATAGTGAATTAAGAAGCTTGTAATCCATTTGCGCTATTACTTATTTTTACATTTATTTATTTATGTTTTGTAGAAATAAAAAATATCTGTTAAATTTTTTTTTAAAAAAGGAATAACAAGAGATATAATATTGTACAACAAAATTAATCTTGCAAAATTAGTTTTGCCACAATTTTTAAATCCAGGTTTCCATAAATGACGCGGTGCAATCAATGTTATACGAAAGTCTTAATATTTGCAAATAGTAAATATAATCTATTTGTCAGGCCCTTGAGATACGTTGAAGCCTCTTAAGAACAGGATTCTAATGGGGTGGGGGGGGGGCTTCTTAACGATTATTATAAGCAGTGGCGTATCCAGGGGGTGGGCTGATGGGGCTGCAGCCCCCCCCGAAATTTTCAAGAGTAAAATAAAAAAGGTGCTTTTTTCTTTCTTTTTTAGATAAATTTAAGATAATTTTTTTTCTGTTATACAGCGGATTAGCCATTTTCGTTAGTCCATATTAGTCCGCATTGACATCACAGCATAAACAGGGTAAGGGGGCTGATGGGGTTTTCACACCCCCCCCCCTCCTCACCCCGCCCGAAATAGTCGAAAATCTCATGAAAAAAGTGCTGTTTTCTTCTTTTTTCAGATAAATTTGTAAATTTTTTTTTGGTTATACAACAGACTACCAACTCTCTTCTTTTAGCCCCATATTAGTTCACATTGACATCAGAGCATATCTAAAAAGAGGAAGGGGGCTGATGGGTTTACAGCCCCCCTTCCCGAAACAGTCGAATATCTAATGAAAAAAGTGCTGTTTTTTCCTTCTTTGAGATAAATTTGTATATATATATATTTTGTCATACAATAGACTACCCACTTTCTTCTTTTTCAACCCATATTAGTCCACATTGAGATAAGAGCATACCTAAAAAGGAGAAGGGGACTGATGGGGTTACAGCCCCCCTCTTCCCGAAATAGTCGAACATCTCATGAAAATAGTGCTGTTTTTTTATTCTTTGAGATAAATTTCTATTTTTTTGTTATACAACAGTCTATCCACTCTCTTCTTTTTAGTCCCATATTAGTCCACATTGACATCAGAGCATACCTAAAAAGGGGAAGGGGGCTGCTTGTGTTACAGCCCCCCTTTTCGAAATAGTCGAACATCTCATGAAAATAGTGCTGTTTTTTTATTCTTTGAGATAAATTTCTATTTTTTTGTTATACAACAGACTATCCACTCTCTTCTTTTTAGTCCCATATTAGTCCACATTGACATCAGAGCATACCTAAAAAGGGGAAGGGGCTGCTTGTGTTACAGCCCCCTTTTTCGAAATAGTCGAACATCTCATGAAAATAGTGCTGTTTTTTTATTCTTTGAGATAAATTTCTATTTTTTTGTTATACAACAGACTATCCACTCTCTTCTTTTTAGTCCCATATTAGTCCACATTGACATCAGAGCATACCTAAAAAGGGGAAGGGGGCTGCTTGTGTTACAGCCCCCCTTTTCGAAATAGTCGAACATCTCATGAAAATAGTGCTGTTTTTTTATTCTTTGAGATAAATTTCTATTTTTTTGTTATACAACAGACTATCCACTCTCTTCTTTTTAGTCCCATATTAGTCCACATTGACATCAGAGCATACCTAAAAAGGGGAAGGGGGCTGCTTGTGTTACAGCCCCCCTTTTCGAAATAGTCGAACATCTCATGAAAATAGTGCTGTTTTTTTATTCTTTGAGATAAATTTCTATTTTTTTGTTATACAACAGACTATCCACTCTCTTCTTTTTAGTCCCATATTAGTCCACATTGACATCAGAGCATACCTAAAAAGGGGAAGGGGCTGCTTGTGTTACAGCCCCCCTTTTCGAAATAGTCGAACATCTCATGAAAATAGTGCTGTTTTTTTATTCTTTGAGATAAATTTCTATTTTTTTGTTATACAACAGACTATCCACTCTCTTCTTTTTAGTCCCATATTAGTCCACATTGACATCAGAGCATACCTAAAAAGGGGAAGGGGGCTGCTTGTGTTACAGCCCCCCTTTTCGAAATAGTCGAACATCTCATGAAAATAGTGCTGTTTTTTTATTCTTTGAGATAAATTTCTATTTTTTTGTTATACAACATACTATCCACTCTCTTCTTTTTAGTCCCATATTAGTCCACATTGACATCAGAGCATACCTAAAAAGGGGAAGGGGGCTGCTTGTGTTACAGCCCCCCTTTTCGAAATAGTCGAACATCTCATGAAAATAGTGCTGTTTTTTTATTCTTTGAGATAAATTTCTATTTTTTTGTTATACAACAGACTATCCACTCTCTTCTTTTTAGTCCCATATTAGTCCACATTGACATCAGAGCATACCTAAAAAGGGGAAGGGGGCTGCTTGTGTTACAGCCCCCCTTTTCGAAATAGTCGAACATCTCATGAAAATAGTGCTGTTTTTTTATTCTTTGAGATAAATTTCTATTTTTTTGTTATACAACAGACTATCCACTCTCTTCTTTTTAGTCCCATATTAGTCCACATTGACATCAGAGCATACCTAAAAAGGGGAAGGGGGCTGCTTGTGTTACAGCCCCCCTTTTCGAAATAGTCGAACATCTCATGAAAATAGTGCTGTTTTTTTATTCTTTGAGATAAATTTCTATTTTTTTGTTATACAACAGACTATCCACTCTCTTCTTTTTAGTCCCATATTAGTCCACATTGACATCAGAGCATACCTAAAAAGGGGAAGGGGGCTGCTTGTGTTACAGCCCCCCTTTTCGAAATAGTCGAACATCTCATGAAAATAGTGCTGTTTTTTTATTCTTTGAGATAAATTTCTATTTTTTTGTTATACAACAGACTATCCACTCTCTTCTTTTTAGTCCCATATTAGTCCACATTGACATCAAAGCATACCTAAAAAGGGGAAGGGGGCTGCTTGTGTTACAGCCCCCCTTTTCGAAATAGTCGAACATCTCATGAAAATAGTGCTGTTTTTTTATTCTTTGAGAAATTTCTATTTTTTTGTTATACAACAGACTATCCACTCTCTTCTTTTTAGTCCCATATTAGTCCACATTGACATCAGAGCATACCTAAAAAGGGGAAGGGGGCTGCTTGTGTTACAGCCCCCCTTTTCGAAATAGTCGAACATCTCATGAAAATAGTGCTGTTTTTTTATTCTTTGAGTTAAATTTCTATTTTTTTGTTATACAACAGACTATCCACTCTCTTCTTTTTAGTCCCATATTAGTCCACATTGACATCAGAGCATACCTAAAAAGGGGAAGGGGGCTGCTTGTGTTACAGCCCCCCTTTTCGAAATAGTCGAACATCTCATGAAAATAGTGCTGTTTTTTTCTTGATGGGGTTATAACCCCCCTCTTCCGGAAATAGTCGGATATCTCATGAAAATTGTGCTGTTTTTTTCTTCTTTGAGATAAATTTGTATTTTTTTTTTTTGTTATACAACAGACTATCCACTCTCTTATTTTTAGTCCCATATTAGTCCACATTGACATCAGAGCATACCTAAAAAGGGGAAGAGGGCTGCTTGTGTTACAGCCCCTCTTTTCGAAATAGTCGAACATCTCATGGAAATAAAGCTGTTTTTTCTTGATGGGGTTACAGCCCCCTTCTTCCCGAAATAGTTGAACATCTCATGAAAATAGTGCTGTTTTTTTCTTCTTTGAGATAAATTTGTATTTTTTTTGTTATACAACAGACTATCCACTCTCTTCTTTTTAGTCCCATTATTAGTCCACATTGACATCAGAGCATACCTAAAAAGAGGAAGGGGCTGCTTGAGTTACAGCCCCCCTTTTCGAAATAGTCAAACATCTCATGAAAATAGTGCTGTTTTTTTTCTGCTTTGAGATGTCTTTGTAATTTTTTTGGTTATACAACGGACTACCCACTCTCTTCTTTTTAGCCCCATATTAGTCCACATTGCCATCAGAGCATACCTAAAAAGGAAAAGGTGGCTGATGTGGTTACAGCACCCTCCCCCCTCTCGAAATATTCGAAAATCTCATGAAAAAAGGGCTGTTTTCTTCTTCTTTGAGATGAATTTGTAATTTTTTTTTTGTTATACAACAGACTACCCACTCTCTTCTTTCTAGCCCCATATTAATTCACATTGACACCAGAGCATATCTAAAAAGGGGAAGGGGATGATGGGGTTACAGAGGGCCTTCTCTTCCCGAAATAGTCGAACATCTCATGAAAATAATGCTGTTTTTTTCTTCTTTGAGATAAATTTGTATTTTTTTGTTATACAACAGACTACCCACTTTCTTCTCTTTTCCCATATTAGTACAGAGTAACACCACAGGATATCGAAAGAGGATGAAGGGGCTGATGGGGCACAGACTCCCCCACCTCCCAAAATGGTCAAAAATGGAATGAAAAAAGTGCCGATTTTTCTCTTTATGTTCGAGATAAAATTAGAATTATTTTTTCTGTCATGCAATGGACAACTCACGCTATTTTCTTTAGTCCCATATTAGTACACTAGGGGTGAGGGTTATGGGGTAACAAGCAAAGAAAGTTTGTTTATCCTGAACAGACCCTGACCATCAAAATTTTGGGCCATGGCAACAGAAAATATTTTTGACCCTAATCGTAGATTATCACATTTTTACAAATACTGTGAATGAGAAGTGTATGAATATAACTGTACTGCACCCATTTAAAAGAAAGATTGAGAATAAATGTGAACTGAAGTTGGATTATTATTATTATTATTGAAATTTCTTCGTAAAAATTAACTTGATAGACTCAAATATCATGTTAAATAATCATGAACTAATGTTTCACGAACTTTAAAAACATACGCAACTCAAAGAAAATGATATTTTATAAATAAGATAGTCATAAAATTAAAACATTTTTAAACAAGTTTAAAACACATATGAAGAAGCTAAAATAGAGTGGGCGCACTATGAGAAACTTAAATCCTCAAATGAGAAGAAAAATTATAAATATACTTATGATATCACTGGCAATTTTATCTTACATAAGTTGTGTAATGAATCTAGAAATTTTAATTTCTTATTCTATTAAGATTGTTTACAATAAAATTGATTTGAAACACCATCAATTTTTGGGCCTCTTAAATACGTGGGTTCTGGGAGGGAGCCCCACGTGCCTTGGCAGTAATAGGAAATTGATCCTAAAATAGAAAACAAATTCTGAAAAGAAAATTTGTTTGAGATTGTCCCAAGCAAAATTAATTTATTGTCAAGCAATCGTAGCCAGAATTTAGGGGAGAATGTGATAACTTTATAGATTATAAGCTACAATGACTTTCTTTTAAATGAAAGTATATGAAACAATCCATTATCACTTTTCAACTTATTTCGGCGGGGGGGGGGGGTGCTCGGATTCGGCCCCGTACCTCCCCCCCCCCCATTTTTCTCTGCCTACGGCCTTATTGTCAAACATGATTTCTGTTTATAACGTAGTTCAACATGTTTCGTAAGACTCAGAACATTATCGAAATTTAAGTCAGCCCCCCCCCGAAATTAAATCCTGGATACGCCACTGATTATAAGTCAGCTCGAAGATCATTTTATACTCCCCTTTTCTCTGTAATGTAAAGTTTGCACAAAGTTTTGTGCAGGCTTAAAGCTTTATCTGGTATTTGAATACAAGTCTAAATTTTGAAATACAATAAACTTAAAATTGTTCAATTTTATACCTCAGAGCCTGCCTTTTTGTAAGTTTTAGATTTTAAAAATTAAATTAATATTTAAATAATTAATTTAATATTTAAATCTGAATAGTCAAGAAGATCACGAAGAATTGGAATATAGAAGAATTTTAGGTACTTTTCCAGTATTGGGAGCCTTAACAAAAGAAGGAAATTTAGCAACATATTTTCTCGCAACAATCTCTGATCTGAAAGACAGTATTAGACTTCATATTCGCTCAATCTCACAGGACAGTTTACGCAATGTTTACTCAGAAAGAACAATTCTGAGAATGGAATACGTTATTGAAAATGGTGGAGGATTCATTGAGCATGCGTAATGTTATTCTTCGTTATTTCCTCGCTGCCGAGCGACATGTTTTATTTTTTTTGCTGCAGATTACATCACATGAAATTATATTCATTTTTCTGTATTGTTTGGAGTCATAGGTCAGGCTCTAGAGCTGTCTGATTAGGTGAACTTTAATTATAACAATTCGCAGTTCATCGAAGTTTGTTGAAACTTTTAAATTTGTGTGCTTCGTCTGGATTGACTGAAATTGATATAATGAATCTGTAAACATCGCCTTAAATATTGGCGCAGCGCCACCTACTGACGAAAAATGTAACTAATTTTTTTTTCGATTTTTGCAGAGCGCATCTCTTGAACTACGTACTAGTGAAATTTTGTTTCGTTTGGAGTTGAATGACTTTGTTGATAAACAAAAAAATGGATAAACAAGAATTTCAAGAATTGTTATTTGATGGGAAAAAGCACCGTTCAAACAAAAGCTTGGCTTGATAAGCATTATCCCGACACTGCACCAGGTAAATCAACCATTATTGACTGGTGTACGGATTGACTGGTGTGAACGTGGTCGTATGGACACCAGTGATGCACCACGCAAAAGATGTGTTACTCCGGAAAACATAAAAAAAGTCCACAAAATCGTTTCGGGGAACAGTAAAGTGGGGTTGCTAGAGATAGCTCAGACTCTGAAGATATCCAAGGAACGTGTAGGTTAACATTTGTCTATGAAAAAGCTGTTGTCAAAGTGGGTGCCGCGCTTGTTCACTTTTGGCCAAAAACAACAACGAGTTGATGATTCTGAGCACTGTTTGGAGCTTTTCGTTATAAAGTTATGTTATTTATTAATAAATTATTATTATTATTTATTTATTAAATTATTATTATTAAATTATTATTACTAAATTATTATTATTATTATTAAATTATTATTATTATTACTAAATTATTATTATTATTATTAAATTATTATTATTATTACTAAATTATTATTATTATTATTAAATTATTATTATTTATTATTAAAGTTATAAAGTTATAAAGTCATAAAGTTATGTTAAAAAGTTGTGTTTTCTTTATCAGACCGGGAACTTATCAGCCCATGTGAAAAACGTCACGGTGCCTATAGTGGAAAAGTGCCGATTTGTTTTTCATTGCTTGACATCAATTTTTCATAAATGAAAATTTTACTAAACCCTTTTTTTTTTCTTTCAGTACTTCAGTTTGGTTTCATCACTATTTTCGTAGCTGCCTTCCCCCTAGCTCCAGTGTTTGCCCTTCTTAATAATTGGGTAGAAATACGTTTGGATGCTCAGAAATTTGTATGCGAAACTAGACGAGTCGTCGCAGAAAGAGCTCAAGACATCGGTATATGGTTCAGCATTCTGGAATTACTGGCACATCTTGCTGTCATCAGTAATGTATGTAGAACATATTCAATTCTTTACATTCCTCACTTGTTTTAATAACTGAAGCAATATATTTTCTTTCAAAAATAAATATTTCAATGTTGATTAAAAGAGTAAACAAATAATATTTTTTTTAATTCATTTTTCCCTAAGGATGTACTTTTTAACAAAGTTTTGTATCATGGCCGAATTTGAGAAATTCTGTCATAAATTTAAAAAAAAGTACTTTAGATGCACTGTAAAAAAGAAAAATAAATCCGTGACAAAAACGGAAAATGTACTGGCAACAATGTTGTCATCTATTCTCCGTTTTTTCACAAAACTTCCGTTTTAGTTTCCCCCCATTTTCAAAATCGAATTCCGCTATTCAAAACGGATTTTTTTGTTTTAAGAAATAAATACGCGCGCTATGATATATTAACTAGAAATTATCGCGCTATGATTTTCAATGATTTTAAAGTAGGGCTAAATCAACAAGAATGCATACAAGGTCTACAATTAGCATATGGAAATGAACCTCTATCTCGTTTCACTGTATAGATCAGTCTCCGCCCCCTGAATACTAGGCCTGAGCACTGACACAAAAATGACGGCTGTAGTAGGCGGATTTATTTAAGCGTTTGCACAAACACCTGAATTTACACACCGTCATTTCTAAAAGTTTTTTTGTCTTATTTGATCTCAGAAAAATAAGACGAAGAAAACTTTTAGAAATTATTGGTGTTCAAATTCGAGAGACCGTACAACCGTGGGGAAAAAAAACGCCTACGACAGCCGACATTTTTGTGACAGCGCGTAGGCCTAGTATTAAGAAGGTGGTGGATCAGTTTCAACTGACGTTACGCGCTAGCAACCACATGGACGTTTCGTTTGCCCCTCAAATTTGGTTGAATGTGATTAGTTGGCTCATAATACAGGCTGTAAATTGACGATTGTGATTGGTTTGAAAAAGTTGGTGGGCTGGTGATCACGTGATTGAAGCTGATCTATTCATATGGTTTACAGAATTTCTTAAAGGTCGAAATTCTAACCTGGATGAAGACTTTTCACAGGAAGGTCTTTATCAGCTGCAGTATGAGAAAATGTGTGGATCATATACAAAAAATGCTAACCTATGATAGTCGTTGTAGCTACCAAATGATACAAAAATAACTTAACATAAGATCCACAGCTATAGATAAAATTATTAATGAAAAACTGCATATGAAAAAATAAGTTTGTCCTTAAGTCTTCCAATTTTAAAAGAACGTCAAAAAGCGGAGCGTGTCAGAATCAATAAAGAAACCCTAAAGTTACCTAATGATGATGAACGCTGCAGTGTATCTAAAATCACAACTCGTAATGAAACCTACAGCTATCAAGAAAAAAGAAAATCCCTGTCTCTCATATAATTTTATCGTTAAATTATCGTAGAGAATACACGAAAAATTGTCACGAGCGGTACCACTCGATTAAGAAATGTGTCTTCCGCAATTCTGTATAAAAATAGCTTAAGGAGACCGTCTCCACGGTCTCCAAAGACAAAGACAGACGGATACAAAGACAAAATTTTCAATTCTAATATCTAATTTTGACATCACATTTGTATTCTTTGGTAAGTCGTATCTATTCGACTTACCGCCAGATACCAAACGTAAAATCATTTAGTGAAGAAGTTTAACAATTATACAGATGTAAAGTTTTGAATTCCGAATATTAAATTTACTTTTAATAATTGGAAAACAAACTAGTAGTAGTGTAGTTTTTTAAGCATAACTCAAAAACTGCCTGGTAAAATGAGCTAAATTTTTCGATCAAAAGAATCGATCAAAATTTGTTTGATTTTCATCAGGATTCTATGCCGGTAAAAAAGTCGCCGTACCTACAATTGATTTTGTTTTATACAATAGATGTATAAGAGACCGATCGAAAGTTCGGTTTTGTTTGCTTTTTTGGCGATTTTCGGCCCAAAACCTGAATTTCAGCTACAAAAACAGCCAAACATTCGGTGCTTACCGAAATCGTAGTTGGATCTCATAAGAGTTTGCCTATAGAATAATTCATGCACAGTTAACAGTGCCTTCGGGTATTCTTCATTCATGCTATCGTTATATGATTATTTGGATAGTATTTATGACAATAAAAGATTCTATAGTAAAGTTACAGTAGTAACAGTAACAAACTACAGTAGTACAGTAAACAAAGTAAAGGTGCCATAGTGACTGGCGGCGAATTTAGATTTCTATAGCTTATCCGATTCGTCAGATTGAGCTTAGTAATTTGATACCTCACATGCCTGCTATTGAGTTTTAATAATGACAGGAGGCAGGGTCAAAGTTCACAATTTTGTTCATTTAAAAACATTTGTCGTCAAAGAAATAAGTATGATTTAAGTTTACTTATGTTTCTTAGAGTGTCGTACATTGGTGGTAACTGCTATATGATTATATTATTACAGTTGTTATAAGATTTTGTGACTGCAGATAAGTTGCCGGTATGCTATTTGACAGGCAGGTTTTCGCAAGTTATGAAGACAACTAATTTTATTCAGTCTGTAACTATATTTTTCTGAGTTACGAGAAAAATTCGTTGCGTCCACTCATTGTCGGTTCTTTTCCCATTTTTTCAGTCACTTTGTATTTTGCGGAACTTCTGCATACGTCCGCATGCGAAGGAGTTTTCTGTTACTGGTTTATTTTTGGCAGCTTGCATTATTCAAATTTTTTGGTAAATGTGTGGCGAACGTAATGGATTAGTGCTTTTTATTTATTGTGTTTAAATGTAATGATATAGTAGGTGGTATGTGACTTTAGCTCTGTCTTATTTACAATCAGCTGATAATATTTTTCACTGTGCGTAACTCTGCTCTGGTTCGAGTTTAAGTTTCTTGAACCAACCCCTGCTGCTATTCAATTTTAAACTGGGTTTTCTCCAAATTTTTTAAAGATTGTTCAAAGTTTCTTTTACAGTTATCAGACTTCTGAAACTTGAAAATTGAAGTTTTGGACTTTGAGACCTACATTAAGGGTGTATTAAAAAAAAAAAAAAAAAAAAAAATTCCACGCTCAACAACTCAAAATTTTGAGAGACATTCCCAGACTCATTTTTAAAAGTAACAACAGGAAACTTGGCGGCGTGATTTATAAAGACATTTATAAGGGCCCATGTTTTTATTTTTCGTTCAATTAATTAGAAATTGATTTACAGACAATTATTTTCACAGTACGATCATTTTTTTTTTTTTGTTTCCAGCGCTATCGCTTCTGAAAATTCGGTTCAAAATGTCCACTTTGACAGCATTTTTTGAAATATATTCTGCCTTTATCAAAAAATCGAGACAGTGGAGACATTATAAAGTTTCTGAATAAGAAAACCTGGCAATTGGATGCATTTTAGAGCAAAAATGAATTTACGAATGTGTCTCAAAATAAGCAGTTTGGATTTGAATACACCCTTAACATCATGTTCAATTGAAAGAACGTCGCTTGACTTCTATTTGAGAAATGTCAACATGAGCCGACAGTCCCAGTTACCGCGTGAGAGACAAGATTACGGCCAATAATCTTGACCTCTTTGAATCAGGAATAAGTTCGGAGTCAGGAGAAACACTTGTCTTGCAAATAGGAAAAGAAGAACGATCGGAAGATGAAATTAACATCGAGGAAAACGAGTATGACACTAGCGGATGCTGCAGCGTAGAACGAGGAAACATCTTAAATTGCATCAACATCATCTCAAGCGGACCCTACTTATCAACCGTCATTGAGTCCATCAAAGAAGGCGAAGATCAATTTCGACTACACTTCAAGCGAAGACATGATGAAAGTTTTTAACTATGCAAAGACATCAACTGGTAAATGGAAGAAGGCCCTCAAGAATCGATTGAGACGCCTTTTTTCAGCTTCTATGCCAAATAAAACTGTGTATAATAAGCTTCGACGATTCAAAAAGCTTACTGACAAGAAAGAATCGTCGTTCGAGAAATATCGACAAATCCATTATATCGTCAGGGAGGAGTTTTAGACAACTCTCTTTGAAAATAAACGAATTCACGACACTGACATTCTCATTTGGGCTCTTCGAGCTGATCAGGTCGTCAAAGAACCGACTTTCAAGACGCTACAGGGCGTGGATTAGAAAGTTTAAAACCATGACTCGAGTTGTGAGTCATAAGATCACTAGCGTCACAACTCGCATGAATTTCAAAAACGAGCCCACTCTCCCAACTTTCAACGTGATCTGATTATTCCAGTGTTTAAGCGCGCAGCTCGATTGAATAATTGTTAAATTCGAGTTTTATTTATCTACTTATATATTTATTTATATATATATTTATTACTTATATATATTATTTTTATTACTTATATATTTATTTATATATATATTTATTACTTATATATATTATTTTTATTACTTATATATTTATTTATATATATATTTATTACTTATATATATTATTTTTATTACTTATATATTATAAGTTTCAATTTCGCTTGGCAATTTAGTTATAGAATATTACATGTAAAAAAACAAATGCTATGTTTTTTACATTGTTTTAAGGACAAAGGAGTTACTCTTCCGTAATTGGATGATACACATATTTAAAAATATTTATGCTTAAAAAGTATTTTAAAATCTTTAAATTCAGTAAATTGAGATACAGTTTTCAAACAAATACATTTGAAAGTACATTTATCTTTCTATTCGACAGTGTAAAAATTGAAAATTGTACTATGTTTAGAACTTTTAAAAAAATTTGAAGTAAAAGCGAAATATATTAGTCAAGTTTTGCCACCGTCATTATGACGTCAGCGTTACAGGCATGTTGTTGCTCTATAATACAGATAAACAAATGTAAATTCACGCATATGGTTAAGTAAAAGTATCTCTGTAGATAGGCATCTGTGTTTGTGAATAACTAATTAATAAAATTTTTGTTTGTATGTAATATATTACAGCTTAAAATTTCATTTGTGATAGATTCGTTTTCGTTTCCGGCTGAATCTCGAGAAATGATCGAAATTCATTTTCGGTGCGGTTGCAGCCTGAAAAACTTGTTTCGGTCGGTCACTAGATAAAATTCACATTCATGTGCGATCGGTCTTTTTAACAGTAAATTACCTAACATATCAGACTGGATATATTTAATGATTTCTAAAACACTCATAATGTTCTTAATTTGCAGGCTTTCTTAATTGCATTCACATCAGGTTTCCTTCCCAAAATGCTCTATGAATACGAATATCGATGGGACCTGAAGGGGTACGTCAATTTCACGTTGGCATGGTCACCCAACGGGACACTTAGTCAACCTTGCAGGTAATAAAATTAAGGGTTATTTTTTATGGTATTATTTTTCTACTTATTATACTAAACGAATAAAAATTTCAGAAAAAGGGTTGATTCTGCTTTTAACATTTTCTCTTATAATTTTTTAATTTATTTCATCAGTATAGAAAAATGTCATCCTATTATTATTTGAGGAACTCAGTCGTATAATATAATAACTGGCTATTTTGAATTTTTTCTGATTTTTCATGTAAAAGTATTTAATTGATTCCTGACATCCTTTGTAAAGTGCAAGGTTTAATTATTACTCAACATACACCAGCAAAATCAAAGATAAATTTTAAGTAAGTGCAAAGAAATTTTGCTTTTAAAATTCAACAAACCCAATAAAATAAAATTTATTAGACAAAAAATACATATAAGTTAACTGAAGTCGTAACAAATCAGCTGTTTTAGAGGCAGTAATCACAGTAGCTTTTGTAGTGTTTTTGCTTATAATAAATATATGTAGATGTCAACACCAAAAATCCATGTAGAACATTTTAATTATATATTCATACGCAATCATTCCAAAAATTTTCTACTTCATAGCTCTAAACTGGTTCAGAGTGTTGTAATCGTTTCGTTAACGTCAAGTACTGTTCGTCTGTGAAATAAATGTATATAGTATGTTATTTACCACAGCTCATTTATTTAATGAAATTATGTCATTCTTTAGTACATTAAGTTTCTAAACTAATACAGCTTTATTTGTAGTTTCTGTTTCCTTTAGAAAACTTGAATAGTAAATTATTCGAAATTTGTATTTTGTTAATTATATTTTATCCGAGCTCTTCATTTAAAAATAATTTGATGGCCTGTACCCTTTAATGGGCAGTATCGAATTGAGACTTTTTTTTCTCCAGGAGAGATTTCTACAGCTTCACTGTGGAGTGGGGATTCTGGGGGTTGCAATAAGCAGTTTCCGAGGGGCGCCTGTTATAAAAAGTTAAATCTCTTCTTTAAGCTGGTGTTTAAAACTAATATTTGTATTGAGAAAATATTTCTCTTTTCAGGTATTTCGATTTTAGAGATACAGATGGACATTTTACAACATTTTATTGGAGGCTGCTAGCTCTGCGGTTTGGCTTTGTGATTCTTTTCGAAGTGAGTTGAAAAAAATTTTAAGCCTTTATTTAAACACTTAAAAAACTTTTCTCGGAAAGTTTTAACTGCTAAAAGACATGTTAAGAATACATAGATAAAACATTTTTGTTCAAAAACTACTGTATGTAAATTTTATCGAATGTATGTATAGCATATAGTATATAAATATGGATATAACTAGTGATGGATTTTTTTTTCCTTGAGTGAATATGCTTTATTACAATAGAGAACTGCACCCATTCGCAGCGCTCCTAGCAATGAAGTACGAAATTTAGCAATTCTATCTTGAAAACTAATGAAGATATGCAAAAAAATGTAAATTTGAAAATTGTTCGGCATCATCGACTTACAATTAGTAGGAAGTGACCTCCATATACATGAATACCCTAAACCGAAAGCGAAAAGTGCGAATGTCAATTGGTGCGATTTGCGTCATTGATTCGTCAAGAGCGAACGATTTGCCGCAGAGGGAGACCAATTTGAGCAAATAAAGTTATATTTCTTATTTCTTTGATTGTAATTTTTAGACCTTTATCTCACGCTATTCTTCTCCGTAACGAAATCGACACCATAGTATCGACGAGGATCAAATAAACTTAAATTCGCACCTTTCGCTTTCGTTTTAGCCTATTCATGCACATAGGGTGTCGTTTCCTACTAAATCAGAGACGCTGAACAATTTTCTAATTTATTTTTTTCCCATATCTCAAGTAATTTTAAAGATAGGATCACTAAGTTCCTCACTTTACCGCTAGGGGCGCCGTAATTGTTCTCATTGTATAGTACACGTTAACTTTTCAATGTGTAGACATCGCTTTTTAAAACTGTATCTTTATCCGTTCATAAATTAAATGGCTACGTTGCTTATATGCTTTCTACCTTTTATATTATGTCTATTAAAATGGAAACCAGATTGAATCATGTTATATTATTTACTTTTTGACTATAAGACCCACCCGGCGTTTCTGGGGACCGGCCCGGTCCGAGTGTAATGAGAGAAAAGTTTTCCGAAACATGCCCGTGGGCCACTCTGGGCTCGCACTTCAGGAGAGACCCCTTGGCCGGGCCCAGTCACACAACTTACTAAATACAACCAGGGATCGATCTAGGCAAATGATGGGGCCGATTTGGTTCTCTTCACAAAAATCCATTTAATGACACTTCACAAAATTACCCTTAATAAAATAAGCTCTTCACAAAATTCCATTCCATAAAAACATACTCTTCATTAATGATTTTTATATTGATAGGTTTTTAAATGTGTCATTTGCAAACAAAACAAGCTCATCAGAGAGGAAAACTTTTGCAGAAGTACTTAAAGAAGTTATTATTATTAAATGCTTGGTTCGAATTTGAGTAAATGGATTTCATTTTTCGTTACAAAATGTTATTTTTCACAAATATAAAATTAATTTTACAAAAATAACTTTTACTTTTCCCAAAATGGGCTCCAAGGAAAAATTCCTGCATCGACTCCTGACAACAACAACAAAACATGAAAGGAAAAAAAACCTGAAAATTTAGATCGCGTCCGATAAATCGTAGAAAGAAATTATTTCGTTAAGGAACGCATGTTTCATTAAAATTCGCAATTGTTAAAAAGATGAAATTAAACGTCACGACTGAAAGAAATGAACTGTGTTTTTCCTTTTACGTGTTCGTCTTGATAGCAACAGGGTTTAGCGATAAAAAGGTTATTCTAGTAAACCCAGTGAGGGGAAATTTCTGTTTGGATCTTCGTTGGAATCGTCGAAAATTTCATGTTCTTTTTAAAAATTCGTAAAAATGTAGGATGTTAATATTATTTTTATTTTTGAAACGATTTCTGGGGGGGGGGGGGGGCGGGGTCCTCCATATTGGAATATAAAATACATCATTGAATGGCATTGAATAGCAAATTGATAGCAGCTGATTAAAAATAAATAAATAATTTCCTCATTTTTGACTAAAACAAATCGCGAAAAATTCAAAAATCGTTTTAAAAATTCGAAATAAACTATTGAAAAGAACAAAATTTAGTAAATTGGGCTAAAAGATTGAATTTTTATTGATTTTATGAGTGGTCCAAAATCGTTGTCAAACTTGGAAAATCGGAGAAATACCCGAATTTTTCCGTTCAATAAAAAAAAAAAAAAAAAAAAAAAAAAAAATCCAAAATTTGAGACTCAGGTGCATTTGGACCCGTCTTCATCTATCTGGACCCAAATCTGAAGAACTCTACGTGCTATAGATTTCCATAGGTATCGCGTACAAACTCACAGACATACAAACATCTTTCTTTTATTAGTATAGCTTTTCTTTGCATCGGGAAATACTTACCGTTCGTTCTCTAATATGCTATAAAAATTAATATTAGAATGGAAAAAGTAGTAATTCGTTTCTTTGATTAAATAATATTTTTTTCTTTATTTCAGCACATCGTTTTTACCGTATGTCGATTAATCGACATGCTGGTGCCGGATATTCCCGTTGCACTCGAGCTCAAGATCAAAAGAGAAAGATATTTGGCTAAGCAAGCTCTTGCTGATTCTGACACTATATTGAAGGTAATTTAATATACGAATTTTTAAGAATGCATTTAACTCTGTTTTAGGCAGAATCGATGGAAACCGAGAAATTTTTCCGTCGTAGACAGTAATCCGACTTAGAAAAAAATTATTCTGTGTTTTTGGATTCACCGGCTCTGAGTTTGACAGATTTCCATCTTACTCAGAATCGCCTTAGATAGAGTTTAATATACTAAATAAGAAATGAATAATGTACTTTTTATTTATTGCGAAGTAATCGATCGAAAGGATTCGTGTCCACAAAATCTAAGGAAGAGATATAATGTGAATTTAAATTCATGATGCATTCACACAAAGTAGAAAAAATGGAAAACGTATATTCATTATTGCATAATTCAATTAAAATGTGTTTATCATGTTACATGGAAACTGCTTTCTATTCTTATTGCATAAAAGCTTTTGCAGAGATCTTTTCACTTTCATTTTACAAAGACAGTTAGCAAAGTGGTTAACTCTGATCTTTTTCAAACTTTGGTAATTTGAAAGTTCTACCTAAGTATAAGAAATCCCTTATGAAATTTGAGTTGGTATGCATAAACAAAAAAGTTTTAGCTGGTTTCATTTTTGAGTATTTTAGGGCTTTTATAAGTTACGCCATAACTTTTTCACCAAAATCATCTTCTCGCTTTTGTTGTTATGCGTCGTATGACTTTTTGTTGGTGTTTCTTCATTAAATTCGCTGTTAATTAATGATTATTTATCTGAATTCAGGCGAAATTTGCGAGTGAGATTTTTTTTCCTTTTGTTACAACAGTACATTGCAAAAAATTGCATATCTGCAACTTTAAAATTGAATAAGTTAGGTCTAATTAAAAATTGACCATTCTGAATGAGGACCAAATATCAAATTAGAAATGTACATCTGTAAGATATTGAAAAATAAAGGAAACGGAATCGATAATACATATGCAGTTAACCTTAAACAAAAAATAATAGATTCTTGCAACAATGTGAGAAGAAAATATATTTAAGAATGAATAGAGAAAATATTTGCCGAATTCTTATTAATAGAGCTTAGTTTTGTATTGAAGATGAGAGAAAACACTTTGAAAATGCTTTGTAAATTGCTTTTTTTTTTTAATTTTTTGTCTAGTATTGTCTCTTTACATTATCTCTGCCTGTGTTATGCTTTATGTAGATGTATTTGTGGTGCAATTATTCACACGTGTTACCATAATTTTGATCTAAGAAACACAATATCATCAATTTGTGAATGGTTCCTGTTTTTACTGATGAAAAACCCTGTAAAATGGTACGATAAAGTGACATAGGTCATTTTTTTTTTTTACTTTGTCATAATTTAATTATTTTTAAAGATACAGCTATGCATTTTTTTCGTAATGATCTTGTCGGATAAAAAGAATTTATTTTCCAATTGACCAATTTTGTCTAAGGGGTCTTATAATAATTTCGAAAATTTAACCTTTTGAAAATGAATACTATTTTATTAACATAATGTTATTTTGGACAATTTTGAAAGTTACATTACCTACCGATATCCAATGCGTAAAAAATTAAAGCACGTTTCAACGTTTTGTGACACCTTGTATTTGACAAACCGCGTTGTCTTAATATTCGTAAAAGCGGCACCTTTCGGCTATAAAACTGAAACGCACTCACCAGACTATTTATTGCATGTGCTTTGTAATGCGTGCATAACCAGGCCCGTATTTCGGATGCGTGACGCTCGCAGGCATATGTTTTACGGCACCCTCTTTCCCCTCAGTTAAACTTTAAAAAAATGTGCGAAATTATTTACTTCAATTTTAAACTCTATAAAACATCTAAATTTAACCGAATACAAACATAAAACAAATATGAAAGTTAAAGTTTTATTAATTATTCTGAAAAGAAAATCAAGTGGTAAATACACAGAAAATAGTCACTACAGTTAATTAGCACTTTTCTAAAATATTGCACAAAACTCCATTTTGAACAAAACATGATAGGAATCACAGAAAAATTTCATTCCAGTTTTAATAGTCCCAGTAAAATCCACACAAACCTCCAATTTAATCAAGCAAAATGTATGGTTGAAGTACACAGAGAAATGTCGCAACAAATTAATAGCCCATTTTTAAAAATGTAGAACATCCAATTGAGTGAGTCAAAAATTATGTTTTATAAACTCTATAATTCAGTAATTATTTTGCGATATTCGTGGAACTTAAAAAATTACTTTCTTCTCATTTTTGAATTTGCAAATGCCTTTATTATTTACTCGAAATTGAGACTGACTGTGATGAATCATGATTGACTCATCGTTCTTAATTCTGTTCTGCCCATAAATAGTTTTTAATCTATTTTAAAGTAGAAAATGACCTTTCAGGTGATCAGGTGAAAGGCATACAGATATCAAGCATACAGGTTGCAGGCATACAGGTGTAAATCTTGAGTTGGATAAACATCACTAATTTACTTTGAAGTCAACATCCTGCAGAAAAATAATCATTCATTTTCTTCTTCCATAGATAAGAAATAGCTTTTAAAATGGATGCATTATTCAGCAAAACTGCGCTCTATGTCGGAATCGTAAATAACTTGGAAGTTTCTCTGGAGTATCATTAATGAAAATCTTGTAGACATAAACTTTTTTTATGTGGATCATTCTAAAGAACTTGTATTATCGTAGAAGATGATATTCCCACTCATCTCCAAATTTCTCCGTCCCGTTTTTTAAAGCAATCTGATTTTTTTTTCAACTAAATCTTTGTAGATAGGGAAGGACGTCTGTATCTCAGTTAAGAACATAATAAGAGAGGACATTTCAACAGTAGTTTAAATGTCCACATCTCGGCTGACCGTTTTCTCATTGCTTTAACAAACTACTGGGGAATACATTTCCACTCTGATGCCATGAGAGCTAACCCAAAAGCGTCCTGACGTGCACAGCATCGAATTGTTAACTTTTTCAATGTCATACTTGCAGAATCAAAATATGTTTCCGAGATGTTCCATCTCCCTGTAGAATTTGAAAAATAGTTGTATAAACTTTATATTAACTTAAAAAACGGTACTGCACTTGAACACCATTGTACTGCCCATTCTCGCTAAAACTTAGCATGTAACGCATGAAAATTGGCACTATATTTTAAAAGAAAATTCGCAGAACTTGCACCAATAATTTCTGGGGAATTGTGATAGTCACAGATAGTTAGATAATTATTTATCGTTCTTTATTTTACGAACGTCGACTTTCAATGTTCTTCCCCCTTTATACCAATCTTTTTTAAAGGACTTTCATCATTCTTTCCCCTTTATACTCATTTTCAAACTCTTTTTCTTTTTTTCAAAGCATTAACTTAGTTTTGTCTCGATCCTGGATTGTCGAACGATAATACGCTTCTCAAGCTAACAGGTGGCATCATTATCTCAAATTTCACAAAAAGTAGATTATCATCATTTTCTCCCCTTGGCCCTTCAGCCTTTATATATTCCAAAATAACGAAATTTTTCTTTGCCGCGCTGATGTTCGGGGAAATAATATACTTATTTTGGAATATAAAATTTTGGCTTAAAGAAATAGCCAATTGTTTTATCAAAATAAATAAAATTAAATTAAATAGACGGTCATGTCATTTAAGTATTTCAGATGTATGCACAATAATTCGCTTTTCTTGGTGTAGGTTGCACAACGCCGTGATGAAGATGAAGAAGAAGATGACGAAGAAGGCACTCGAAAAGATAGAAACCCTTTCAGCAATCTCGATCCTCCCAAAATGACAACCTGATGTTCACAAACGTGACCTAGAAGTCATGGACAGAGAAGTTTCAAAGTTGCCAAACCTTGGCAGAATGACCTCGGGGCGGTTGATCAAACTCTGCTTGAGAACCGCCGCTCTGGTTGCTCTGGTTCTTATAATCCCTGTGATACCGTTCTTATCCTCTATGTTATAAGATTTCTGTCTCACATTAAAGTGTTTTTCACGTTGTTGTTGCTCTGCTTCAGCCATAAGTCTAAATCCATTCAATAAATGCTTAGAAAACAATTCTGAAAGTTCGAGAAAATATGGTTTAATAATTATCTTAATCAGAACAAGTAACAGATGACAGAACAACACAAGAATTGTTGCAATAACAATATGTTTTATATATTTTAGCAAGTCCTATTTTATGTGTGTCTTGTACTCTCCAACAAATTGCAAGAATTTCAAAATTTAATTGTTTTAATGAAAATTAACACAGACGATCGCTATATGTTCGTCTTTATGAAATGTTTTTCAATACGTTTTTAATTATTTTATGAACGAATTAATTCTTGTACAATTATAAAATAACCTTAACTTTGATATGTTCGCCTAATATTTAAGTATTAAACTCCATCCTTAACACAATAAAAATTATCTTTATTGTTCTAAAATCTGAGTGAAATACCGACTCTTTTTTTTTTTTTTTTGCATAAAAATATTTTTATTTACTAAAAAATATGTAGTTTCTTTTTTCCGTTAAACTGTAATGAATCAGTCAATAAATATTCTAAAACTATCTGATGAAAAATATCATAATTAATATTTATTTACTTTAACATTAAAATAAGTTTCATTCTGGTTCAATCTGCGAATTTTGCAAGCTCAGGTGTGTGAACAATGTTGTATCATTAGAACACTCAGTTACGCTGATAAAATGATAATTTTGCTGATAAGATGAAAACCAAACTAACTAAAGCTTACTAATAAACCAAACTAACTAAAGCTTACTAATAAAATAATCTACATAAAACATAAAATAACTTATATTAATAAACTAAAAAAACTGAATTATCTATTTAACTTAAAATATTTAAAAGGGCATGTTTGAAAAGAAAAATAAGAATTTAAATTCATCATATATTTTCCAACTACCATTTTCTTGATAAATTTAAAGAACAGATGAAAACCGGATATATGTGGTTTTAGCAACACTGTATTAATAGTATATTTAGTTACGTCTATTAGATAACAATTTGCTGATAAGATAAAATTAGAATTCGACATTAACCATAACCCTTTAAGACCTGAAGAGTTTTGTAGAAATTAAAAGCTTGGTTTTTAACCCTAATTAATAGGATCATATTTGAATGAAAAAAAATATATATTAAACAAAGAATTACGTTGTCAGGTTACGTCAAGGAGGATCCATACAATTGTGTGGTCCAGGCTCGGCTTTAAATCGCAGGGAAAGTGGGAATTGTTTTTCTTTTTCCTTAGGATCACCTACACAATTGTATAGGTCAGGTCTTAAAGTGATAAAGAAGTTTACAGAAATGATAAAATAATTAGATTAAATCGAGAGGAGAGGTGAATTATCAAATTTAAACAAAAACACTTTAAAGGCAACGTATAAAAAAAAAAAAAAAAATTGTTTTATTTGTTGTTTAAAATTTTTATCTAACACTAAATATACCAACTACAGGTCATTTGACTAGTACCGAAGGAAAATATTTAGATTCGAACCAGAATTTTTATAAAATAAATAATATATAACAGTGGAGCAGCATTAAGGAGCTTTCTTGTTGCATCCGACTTCACGCCCAGTCTGTGGATTAATTGTCTTGCTGTTACTTGATTGAGCCATTGGGTAATAATATTCATCATAATAATAATCATTAATAATCATTAATAATAAATAATAATCATTGGGTAAATGTAATATAAATCACACAGAATTAAATGAAATAAAAATGTTTTAAATAAAAATTCCGGTGGGAAATATTTTTATAAATTTTGAATAAAATTTTTTGTATGTTTAGTGATATTTCTATAATTACACCAATATATTATTAATAATTTTAAACAAAAATGTCTGAAATTTGTCCTTTTGACGAGCTTATTAATTTTGAACAAGAACAGGAATTTGCAATTTATTGGACGGAATACCTAACATGCATTTCTTCTGTTATTTTGGTGATACGATTTTATTTATTTTATTTTATTTTTATCAAAAACCTTATGTCTGAAGCAAGGCATTATTGTATAAACAGTTTTATCGCAAGTTTTGGTGTTTACTTTGCATTTCCAATAGCTTTTCAGTCTGATTCTATTTTATGTGTTCCTTCATTGTATTTAATTTTTAAACAACATTTACGTTTTACATTTCGTAGTTTTTATAGTTCATAAGTGGACCATTATGCAAATGAATTGTTCTTGTTTAGTAGAAACAAATTTTAAATGATAAAAAATAAATAAATAAATAAATATCTGCTTTAGTTTCCATAAATTGGGAAATTCTAACTAGCGAAATATATTGTACTTGTATTTTATCTTATAAAATATCCTATTGCGTGTATTTAAAAATTAAATATATAATTATTTAATAAAATTTGTTATAATATAAAAACTCGAAAAACGTCTTATTAATAAAATGATTTTTCCTTTCAATAAAGCAATGTACAAAAAAAAAAAAAAAATGAAAAATTTGTTTATTTTTTTTCTATAATAATGTTAGTCAGGTATTAATAATATATTTATTAAAATGGAGAAAGGGAGATTGGGAGTTTTATGAATTATATTAAAACACAGATAGTTATTTATTAATCACTTACAATTCTGCATTCAACAAATATATTTATTTATTTACAATTAATTGTTTAATATTCTGTAATTCATTATTTGTAATCGAGAATATAGTTGTTTTTATTCTAATGAAACTTTCGAAGCTATTTAAAAACTATTTAATTTAAAAAATTACATTTTAATATTAAAACTGTGTTTTCATTCATCCGTTGAAACTTTTTTCAGAAAATTTCAGTATGATTCAGTATTATTAAATCAATATATTTAATAAAGGAGTAGTTTTCAAATTATAGTTTATTAGAAAAGAAATACCTAAAACCAAGAGCTAATATCTTTAGCAGTCTTAGATTTAATTATTTTAAAATGCTGAATGAAATATGAACTTTTAACGAGTCTGTCGAATTCATGAAATGTGAAAAAATTATTATAAATCAAGCATTGTATATATATTTACAGAGAGAGAGAGAGAGAGGAGATAAAAGAAGCTTTTTAATTATTCTTATTTTTAAAGAAAGAAATTACTTAACTAATAACATGAACTGGTATCTTGGCAGAAATAAAATTCGATAGTATTTTTAATTCATTAATAAAATTTTATTTGTTTTAACCTATCGAGGTTATTCAAGAGGAAATTTTACTAAAGTGTATTCCACAATTGTTACAAAAAATAGAAAAAAAATTAATCTTTTGTTAAAATTAATTTACTCCAGTATTAACTAATATCTAATTGAAATTGAATTTAGTGATAAATAAGATATTTAATGACTTTATAAAACATGAATTAATTTCAACTACTCGTAAAATCTACTTAAGAAAAAATATTTTTAACGGAAATGTGTGTAAATATACATTTCATCATATTTTAATCAAAATTTTAATTCAAAGAAGTAAATGTATATTTCAATTTTCCAAGATAATTTGATATTTTGGGGAAGTAAGTCTCATAACTGAGACTGTCTAAGCTATTTGTTAGTGAGTGATTTGCTCCTACATATTTGTTGGAAAACTTAATATTAGGATTAGTATAGAATGGAGTTTTATACGTTTATTATTTTAATGAAAAAAAAAATTAATGTTTTATATGAAAGACAATACAATTAACTACCCTAGTGGATTTTTTTTTTCTTCATATGGTCATTGGAAGTGCAGTTAAGGCCGTTTATATTTCAGCTCTCAAGCTGGAAGTATGTATTTAAGAACCGGAAATGTGTATTTAGTAACCTTAAGAAAAAAAAATATCTTCTAATATTGAAATTAAGGAAAGTTCAGCATAAAAATCTGAAGATTTTTATGATTTTGTGCTGACTATTTCTAATAGATTTTCAGAAATAAAAATGTTAAATGAATTTTCTAAAAAAAAAAAAAAAAAAAAAAAAAAAAAGAAAAGAAAAAGAAAAAGAAATGAATTCAGGAACAATCAGTGTTCGAAAAATATTCTATCTCCAAAAATTATGATTATATTTACATAAGAATGATCGACTACAATTTATAAGATGTAATAGTGAGTGTAATGGGCAATCATTTTAAAATATCAGAGGTTGTTCTGAAATTTTACAGTGATTTATTACTATATGGCTTAGATAATATTCTTGGTATGTAAAATAGTATATATAAAAACGGAACGAGTAAACTATCGCTATTTTTGTCAAGAAGACATTTTTAGCAAGTATCAAATGTTGCATTAATTTTCTTTAAAATCCTAAAAATTGAAAAAAAAATTGCATCAAAATAATTTGTTTAACAAATGAAATTATTCTTTTATAAACTAACTTGTTTGAAACAATCACTCTTATTCTCGCTTTTGCTTTATTATAAGAAGTGAAATTCAAGCGTAGTGGGATACCTTAAACATATAAAAATATATAAATGATGCTTCACTGCATCAAAGTTTTTCACTCAACATATTTTTGGTAAGTTATTTGAGGAGAACATTTTATTTCTAAGATCCACTTTTCAAGTTATTGCAGTTCATAAAAAATATCTAAAATAATAAAAGTAGTATGCATTCAAAAACTTCTCATTTTTACACTCTTTTATTTGGCTCAACTAGGTTTTTGTATGTAAAGATGGAACTTTTATAATCGATTCTTAACTCACTTCCTGATATGCTAGAATTATAAAAAATATATATACGAAGTAGTGATGGGCATAACGATTATTTTGATTATTCGCGGGAAAGATTCATTCGGGCACGCACACAAGCATGTCTGTCAAACTTAATTTTTTTTTTATTCAGTTACTATCAGAAATTTTGAAGAAAAAAAAGAAAAGAAGTTTCTGATTTTAATGTACTAGTACAAAGGTACACTGCAAGAAAAATAGTTTATTTTACAGTCTAACACTGGCATCCCAGCTGTCAGTATTGTACCATAAAATTAACAGTAATAAACAGTAAAATAAGCAGTAATACGCTACCACTACTGCTTATTTTACTGTTTATTACTGTTAATTTTACGGTTTAATACTGACAGCTGGAATGCAAGTATTATACTGTAAAATCAACAATTTTTTTTTTTTTTTTTTTTTTTTTTTTTGCAGTGTATGTTTTCGATGACAGTAGAACATTTTAATATTTTTAGAAATTTATTATAATTTTAATAACTTAATTTTAAGGTATTTTCCCGTTATCCCGCCACAGGTGATAAATCATCCAATATTCTTTATAGTTACAATTGTATGCGAGTGACAACAACAATAGATTTAAGTATGCGCTAAACCAGGGGTCGGCAACCTATAACCCACGGAATTCCGAAAAAAGTATAAAAAAAATAAAATTCTATTGAAAAAATATTTCGAGTTTATTTTGGAACTTTAAAAAGGTTTAATTTTAATTCAGAAATTCCAAACTATTAAATAACATAACCGAAAATTACACTTATTTGTTATAATGCATTTGCATCAGGGGAGCCATTGAAGAAAAAGTAAAGTTCATTCAGTTATGTTTCTTTTTATAATAATTATAATTTTATTTTTGTGTTTAAAGTTTAAAAAGGCGCATGATGATTGTTTCCTGAAAAAAATTTATCTTATTATGCACCGAAAAAAGACTGTTTTAAAATGAAAATACCACTGACCCGAAACGTCTTCTTAATACACATATTTTGGTTGATTGTGACCCGCAGTAAGAAAAAGGTTGCCGACCCCTGCGCTAAACCATGCTCACCAAAAAAAGAAGCAACTGGCAGTGAAGCTGCAACAACTGAATAATAAACACTAAAAAGTAGAAAATTAAATAAAAATAAAAAATAAACAGTGTAATAATTTTGTAAAACCACAGTTTTCTCAATTAACAATTTAATATTAATTAAACTACGATTATACGTTGACATCAAACAATTTACAAATCCCGAATAGGTAGTTTAACACTAGAACGTCCGTTGGTTTCATTTCGGCACCAAACCGAATTTAGCCTTATCTGTTTATCACATTTTTTCACATATATTCTTCATATTTTATGACTTTTAATCATTTTATTTAATAGTCACACTGTTGAATTTTTTATGTGATTCGATTTTTTTTTTAAATTACAACCGAATTCAACTAGGGTGTTATTTCGACACCAAGGAGAATTTAAAATAAATCATCGTTCTTTTGTAAAAATGTAACAATATAAGTTTAATTAAAGAGTTATATATATATTAATATAGTGTTAAATTAGAATTTAAAGAATCCATTTTGCATAATTAAATTAGTGGTGTCGAAATGACACCGGCGGCTGTTTTAGGATGTCGAAATTCTCGGCCGTTCTAGTGTTAAATGATTTTTCCTTTCTTTCGTTCTTGTTGCCATATCTTAAAAAAGAAGCAGAGCAAAAATAATATTTCAAAAAAAAAATTCACTAGTTCGTGCTTTCTACCAAGCATTTTTAAAATATTCGGTGCTTCTTTCGTAACCAGTTTCGGTGCCTACGTTAAATGAATGTAATGCAATGGAAATTGTTTGGAAAAATCATGCATTGCAGTCATGAAATGAAGCGTGATTTTCAAGATAAACATTGAATGCTTTTAAAAGAGCATATCTTTAAAAAAACAAATAAATAAACGGATAAAACACAAGTACAAAGTATTTCCTTTTTTCCTAAAATAATGTTATTTGATTTTAAACAACCGAAAAAAAGTAAGAGAACTGTGATAAGAGATGCATTTCGAAGTAGTAAATTTTTCTTAATAAGAATATTCACTATTATATCGGATACGAATGTAATTTACTATATAGAATTTTTAAATATAAAAGTTTCAAAACATTTATATCCCTTTATGATCCAATTATTTATTTTCAGGCTTTCATATATAATGTAAATAAATAAATCAACTGTGTTTTTCTATCAATGTTTTCCTTTTAGTAATGCCTCTAAAGTAAACAATCATTGGCTAATCCTAAATGGCTACACTGCAAAAAATAACTTGATTTTACAGTATAAAACTGGCACCCCAGCTGCCAGTATTATACCGTAAAATTAACAGTATTAAATAGTACAATAAGCAGTATTACTGCTTGCGCGGCAGCGTATTACTGCTTATTTTACTATTTAATGCTGTTAATTTTACGGTATAATACTGGCAGCTGGGGTGCCAGTTTTATACTGTAAAATCAACAGTTATTTTTTGCAGTGTATCATATATGATGTATTCATTATTATTATATTCTTTGGAAATGCATGATGCTACGTTTTAAAGTGTTCCTGACCAATTTCCTGCTGTGAATCAAATATCAATATCAATACATATTACGAAAGTATTTTGTATATACTATAACTCGTGTTTTGCATTTTATTGGCTTTTGTTTTTCTTCTGTGTTAGTTATATATGTATATCTTCATCACTATGTAAAGCTTCAAATACACATAGTATTTTCATGGAAACTATGACAATGAACACATTAAAAAATATAATGCAGTATATTGCTTATATACTTTTTTTCACCTAAATATTCATAAAAAAAATTTTTTGATATATATGTTTTAAATATTTAAAATGTTTAACATTTAATCATAAAATTTGTTCTTTTATGTTGTTTTTAATTGTCATTATTTTTTTTATTATTATTATTCCTATTGAATATGTGCCAAAAATCATTTCAATTTAAGATGCATATTTTTGACTTGTATATGTTAAACAGAAATTGGTATTCATTATTTTCGTAAAACACTGTGTAACAGCCCGATGAAAAACTTGTAAAATGTTACTATAGTACATTCAAATTGAGAGAGAATTTAAGTGAGCATAAGGGTTGCCAATATACACCATGAAGTTTCAGTTTTGGCGCCTTTTTCGCTTATTTGTCAATTTTATAAAATAAAGAATTATCCTTCACCCCCCCCCCTTCCACCCCCCAAAAAAGAAAAATTTGTTGACAAATGTTTAAACTAACCAAATTAACAATTTCAATTAATTAATACATAAATTGCTCAAATTAATACTGTACATTTGCACACTGTAAAAAAAAATTGTGAAAAAAAAGAAAAAGTACTTGCAGAAAAGTGGCCGTCTATTCTCCTCCGTTTTTTTATTATTTTTATTATTTTTTTAAATAAACGAAACTCCTGTTTTGGTTGGTTGGTTGACTTTATGACGGCCGATTATCTACACGAGGGATATAGGCCCTAGGGGGAGTGCCCTCCGTGGGGGTCTTTCTAAGGGATCCTAACCCGTATTTACGGCAAGGTTCGAAGAAAACCACGGAAAACTCCGAACGGTTAGGTCGACGAGCGCGACAGGAGTTTGAACACAGGACCTCCCCTCTACCAGCTTTGAGAGCAGAACCTCTCAGCCCTGGTGGGGCCTCCTGTTTTGAAGATTGCTCTGCTATTCTAGACGGAAATTTCTGCTTTCAGAAATAAATATGAGCATTAGCCCAGTACTATATATACTGGTGCACATTTATACGGAAGAAGCATTTGTATTGCATATTATTACATCCGCCCTTTTATCACCTTGCCTTCCTCCAGTTTCCAAACTTGGTAATCACCATTAGAGGATGTCATCTCCCCCACCTGACCGTGTTTTTCTTCGAACCTTGCCGTAAATACGGGTTAGGATCACTTAGAAAGAGCCCCACGGAGGGCACTATTCCCTACGGCCTATATCCCTCGAGTAGATAATCGGCCGTTATAAAGCAAGCAACCAACCACCACCTGGCCACATCTAAGGACTTGGATATAGGCCAAAACATTAATTGCGGAAATTTAATTGGATATTTTACGTTTTCTCTCAATTGAAAATGAACATTTCTATTTGTCTTGAAAGAAAGATTTTAGCTTTTACATTCAATTAGTATGGATTAAAGAGAAATTTTCCGTTTATTCCCGGAAAATTTACGATTTCTATCACTCTAAATTAAAAGTTTCCGTTAAATAACAGAATTTTCACATAAAATCATTCGTATATATGGATTTTTTTTTTCTTTTCATAGTGCGGTTATTTTGTGTATTTAATGAACTTTTTATCAAAACATCATCAACTTCCGTTATCGCAGTTTCAGGTTTAAGTTGTAGTAATACCATTTTACAAGTATTTAAAATAGTTTTTTTTTTCTCAGTTTTGTTAAAATTTGAACACTTTTCTCTTTTGGGGGATGATTTAATTTTTTTATTATTATCATTTATCTATTTTAAACAATATAGACAAATATTGATCAAAATAAAAAGAAACAAACTATGTTTTCTTTTATATCCAAGTAACGCCTAAATGGGTTAACTGGAACTTAACTTTGGCAACAACCGACGCTTGGCTGGCACTGATTGTAGCCAACACATTATAAAAGCTGCCAATAAGCACTTGGTTTTGTTTATTTTCCCTCTCTTAATTTTGAATAGACAAGTTTCGTACACCTCAGGGTATTTGAATACCGGATTCTGTAAAGTTAATGATCCTTCATTAAATAAGACAAATTTTACTTTATGAAAAATCTAGCAGATTCCCTGAGGCATACGAACCCTGGTTAGACTATAAATTATCGCGTATTATTCTGTGCAAATACGCAAAATGTAAAATGCTTGTTAAATCTGTATTGCCTTATAAAAATTTACGCCATTCCAAGCCTTTAGAGAAAAATCAAACATAATGTACGCCATCTTCTTTTTCATTTTGTTCATAGGTGCCCTTTTTTAAAAAGGAATCGTGCAATATATTGATATCGCACACTTATTAATTGATATCCCTCTCATAAAAATAAAGAGAAAAACGTTTTATGTGACGGCAAAATATGTTTTCTCTTTAAACCTTTATGCCCGGTACTTTAAAGTACCATTAAGGGCGTTGGTCAGTGAGATCTCAAATACTCTCGCTAATGTTAAACCTGCGGACTCGGAATGCATTGGTATTTTTAAAATATATCCTGGGGAAATTAATAGTTTTAACTTCCTTTTTTTTTTTTTTTTTTCGTTTTTTATTGAAAGATGTCTTTTTTTTTTTTTTTTAAAGTTTACAAAATATTTCTAAAATCTATGCTTAAATCTATGCTTAATTTAATATTTTATGTGTTAAAAGCTGACGAGCTGTGAGTATAAAAATTTCACATTTCAAAATAAAACTATGTACACATCATAGAAATGTTTTGCCAAGTAAAATAAAAAGAGAGACATCCTTTATGAAGAGTACATAGAAAAAGAAGTTAAGAATATTAATTTGAAAATACGGAAATGCAATTTTACAGGTTTTTTTTTTACCAAAGTTATGAAAATAAAATTTTTTTCAAAAATTTAGGTACATATCTTGAATAAAATTAAGTAGTATAAAAAATGTCCCATCTTTCAAGGGGTTAACACATCATTGGAAAGTAATACAATTTAGGATGAGTTATATATATACTTTACTTTATCATGTTCCAAAAACATTAGTCCTTTTGACCTATATATGTATATTTGTATAATGCGAAAATCTGTATTATACAGCAAAAACATGTCCGTGAGTAACGCTGCCGTCATATTGACGATGGCATCAATAAATTTCGCTTTTACTGCAATTTTTTTCAACTTCTAAACACCACACATTTTCAATTTTTACACCGTCGAATAGGGAGAGAAGTATATTTTTAAATGTAATTTGTTTGAAAACTATCTTAATTGACTGATTTATTATTGTTTTTGAAATAATTTTCAAGCGTGTATTAAAAAAAAGAAAATATATATCGTATGCAGCTCGGTTACGAAAGATTTAACCCGTTTGCCCTTAAAACAGTATAAATAAATCAGCCTTTGTTTCCCATAATACCCCATAACGAAATAAAAAATTCATCAATCAATAAATGAAATAACATAAACAAAATACAATTTTAACAGACATGCAATCAAACTACGTGCTTAAATCATTGAAATTACCAGAATTAAAAAAATGCTGTCAGTAGCGAAATCTTTGGCGATTTATTCCGCTATCAAATCCTGGCTTGCGGCTGATACGAAATTATCGCATTTAATAAATTTCAAAACTTTATTTGAATACATTATTTTTCATATAAAAAAGTTTTTGGTATTGTTAGTGGGCAATCTAATTAACTTCTTAAATGTAAAATAATCTGTTAGTTTTCAATTTAAAAAAAAAAATGGTTTTCACCTATATTTTGTAGATCGGTTGGATCCCCGAGTATTTTAAAAAGGATAATTTCTTTACCAATTGCAACTGTTCGGCTTTCTCGATGTTAAAAGACATCGAATAGAAAATTTCAGTTCTTAAAAATTTCTATATTCGTATTATAAGGCATCTGTATGTACATTTGTACATTTTCCAATTCTATAAATATTACTGACAATATTTTAAAGAAATGATTTCAATAGAATTGTAATTATTCCACAAAACATTTCAAAATACTAATTGAATTTATCAATATTAATAGACGAAATATTTCTAAAATTTATTTGAAGAATGCACAAATCTTCTAACATATTTCAAAAAATTCAGGAAAAATGCTTTGGAATGTGAAATTTTCATTAAAGTGGTTCTCAAATGATCTGCTGAACAACGCGAAACTTTCTAACACAATTTCTTACTTATTTTTAAACGCAAAGGCATAAAACTGGCAGGTCTGACTACTTATTGGAGCAATTTTGAATCGAAATGAGTTTTCCATTTTTTGATAAATAAATTATTTATAGAGTTATAAGCAATTCGTGTCACGTGACAACACAGTTTTCTCTTTTCTGGCGCTGAAACATCGGGAATTCTGTTCAAAACGCTGACTTTGACAGTGTTTTCTGAAAGATCTTCTGCTTTTAACAAAAAATGGAAAACTTGTTTCGATTACAAAGTTTCTGAATAACAACACCTGCTCATTTCATGCATTTCTGAACAAAAATGAATTGTTTAATGTGTCTGGAAGTAGCCCCTTTGGATTTGAGAACAGCCTTAACTCATAATGTGAGACACAGAGGGTTGAAATGGATCAGAATTTAATTTGATAATATTTTATATCAAAGTATGAAAGTAGGTTATTCATTTCCATACCAGATTAATTTGAAAACACGGGCGAAAAATGGCGACACATCACGTATCTCTGAAAAATTGTTTTATTTTATGGAGGAAGGTGTTATGAGATAATTTATCTCCCAAATGGTAATGCTAAAATATCAAACGCAAATGTTATAGAAACCTTCCTCGAAGGATATTTCTATTGCAAATGTTGTAGAAACCTTCCTCGAAGATTATTTCTATTGTAAATTTTGCAGAAATCTTCCTCGGAGGTTATTTCTATTAAAAATTCTGTAAAAAAACTTCCTGGAAAGTAATTTTTATTGCATATTTTGTAGAAATCTTCCTTGAAGTTTATTTATATTGCAAATGTTGTAGAAACCTTCCTCGAAGTTTATTTCTATTGCAAATGTTGTAGAAACCTTCCTCGAAGTTTATTTCTATTGCAAATGTTGTAGAAACCTTCCTCAAAGTTTATTTATATTGCAAATGTTGTAGAAACCTTCCTCGAAGTTTATTTCTATTGCAAATGTTGTAGAAACCTTCCTCGAAGTTTATTTCTATTGCAAATGTTGTAGAAACCTTCCTCGAAGTTTATTTCTATTGCAAATGTTGTAGAAACCTTCCTCAAAGTTTATTTATATTGCAAATGTTGTAGAAACCTTCCTCGAAGTTTATTTCTATTGCAAATGTTGTAGAAACCTTCCTTGAAGTTTATTTCTATTGCAAATGTTGTAGAAACCTTCCTCGAAGTTTATTTCTATTGCAAATGTTGTAGAAACCTTCCTCGAAGTTTATTTCTATTGCAAATGTTGTAGAGTTGGGTTGAGTTGGGTTGATTATTGACGGCCAATTATCTACACTTGGGATATAGGCCCGGGGGGAGTGCCCTTCGTGGGGGTCTTTCTAAGGGAACCTAACCCGTATTTACGCATGGATAAATCCACGGCTCGAAGAAAACCACGAAAACTCCGAACGATTAGGCCGAAGGGATCGAACCCAGCACCTCCCATCTACCAGCTTCGAGAGCAGAACCTCTCAGCCACTGGTGGGGCTGCAAATGTTGTAGAAACCTTCCTCGAAGTTTATTTCTATTGCAACTGTTGTAGAAACATTCCCCGAAGTTTATTTCTATTGCAAATGCTGTAGGAAACCTACTCCGAAAGTGTTTCTTAGGCTTTATATTTTTAAAAAAAAACCGGACCATTTGGGAGTCCTAAATATATGAAACAATATTTTTTTATTATTATTATTTACTATTTTAATATTTAATAGCTTAAATAATAATAGTAATTTTTAATATTTAATAATTAAATGTTAATAATTTAAAGAGCTTAGTTATACATGTTAACATTTTAAACATATTCTACCAAAAACAAAATAGATTTTAAACAATTACAACACAATTCAATTTATTTTCTTTTGTTACATAACATTGATATTTTTAGAAAACTTATTTTTTAAGATGGGACTTTTGATATACTAAGTGTGCGATATATTATATTCATTATAATGTTGCTATATCCTTTCTAATTGCAATTGTATTTTGACATATGCTGAAAATATAATGTGCTATTCGCATCCTACTCTGAACAGATAAGTAACTATATACAAAGATAAAATATTTTCACAGAAAGTATGTATCGATTAATCAGTTATATACAAAGGAAGTTAAGAAAGTGATTGATTGTACAATTGTCTACATATTGTATACTGCGTGCATATATCCTTAATAACTATAGTCTGAAAATATATTTACATTCAAACGTAAATTCCTGCATGCTTTAAATTAAAAAAAAATATTCACATAATGTAATTAATCAGCTTCTGTAACTTTTCATGGTCCTTTCAGCAAATTAATTTTTCATTCTCTAGATAGAAAATGATATTTGTATTTCAGAATTTTGCTGTACTTGAGTACTCTTTAAAAAATAACTATTTCAGGAGATATATTTTTAATTTAATTTAAACTTATTAACTTTTTTAAAAAAGTGTGACATTTTATTGTTATAAAAGAATCTGTACAAATATTTCACTTTGTCATGTTTATTTTAAATGTACATTTTTCAGCAATTTACAAATTAAAAATACAATACATAAGCATATTCTGTGTATTTTACAAATAATGTGTTTTGTAATATAAGATTATACTCATTTATATGCTAGTATGTATAAATACATACACATTTATATTAGTGTGTTTATGTGTCTGTATATATGTAGTGCATGCATTCTCTTAAACATTTTAGGTTCTACTGAAAAATGAAATCATAATATTCATATGATATCAATAAATAAATAAATAAGCTAAAAATATATTTTTAAGGTATATTTTACTATATACATATAAATTAGGATCTGTGACAGGTGCTTGAAAGTGCCTAAATATGAATTCACTTTAAAAATTTTCCTTTTAAGATTTCAGAAAAAGCATATTTGTTTTAAAATTTGTTATTTGTATTTACTCTTGATAATTTTATATAGTAATTTTTTTCTTGTTTTAAAAAATGTATAAAAAGGTTTATATTAATAATTAATTAAATCAATGTGCGTATGATTTTTAATTTGAAATAATATATGCATTTGATTGAATAAATTGTGAACAAAGAAAAGTATCTTTAAAAAAAAAAAAAAAACATTATGCAGTGGACTCTCGTTAATGCGTCTTCGCTTAAGACGTATTTCCGGTTAATGTGGACACTTTCGTTTTCCCGTCATTTCCTATTTGCAATTAATATTAAAGGCATAGCTTAATATAGCGTTCTACTCTTTGGATAATGAGGCAATTTTTTCACAAACTGACCGAGGGGAATCGAAATTGTTTTTGCACATTATTTTTTCAAAAGCAACTTTAATGTAACTTTGGTTATGGAGAGATAAATAAATTGCCAGTGACAATAGTAACGAGAAAGAGCACTTTCTATCACCAAAAACGTGAGAAGGTCAAACATTACAAATGGCTGATTGTCGAAATTATCCATCAAAATGTCATGTAATAAATAGACCGCATTTTAGAGTGTGTCGCAAAACTGGAAAATGATGTGGTTTAAAATATGACTTGTTCAGGTGATGCGAAGAAATGTGGTGGTAGTCTGTTTAATTTCTTTCAAAAACTGAATTAAATTTATTGAGATTATTTTACACCACTCGAATGTTTACATCATTTAATTCGGACTTCAAAAAATGGCCTACATCGGAAGTACGCATTAATGGAAGTTCACTGTAGTTGGGGATTTAGCCCAATTTAAGAGACATGAGAAATGGATAAGTTTGCAACTAATTAGATTCAATGATGTATGGCGTTTTATTAAAAAGAAAGAAAGTAAGTAAGTTAAAAGAAAACGAAAAAAATTATCATTTCTACGGAATCTTAATCAGAATATCTGAAATGTTTGTTTATGAAAAAATAAAAGTGATTTCATGATTGTGGTAGATAGATAATTGCATTTTCGAATGAAGGAGAATGAAGAGTTTCAAAAGATAATGCAATATTTTAAAACATTCGCTACATTTTCATATAACAGATGGCAGCACTAGTAACATTTTTGTTGACCGTTTTACGTTTTAAAAATACACTAACCTACATTTCTGAAGCTTATACAAAGAGTTTATTGATGTAACAAAATAGATAAATAAAAAACTATACAAATGAGCATTGATATTTATTTATTAATAATGAAAATAAATTATCACATCATATCTTTTACATTAAAAGGTCTAATGTTTTCTAGCCCAACAGCTAGAGGCTGGAAGTTGCGTGAAAATTCAAAACAAAAAATATTTATTTGAAATGATATACATATCATTAAATTCTATTTTAGATTATGTAGAAAAAGAATGAATTATGCTACACATGACGTCTTCATTTTTTAATAAATGTCATTAAAAAAAAAAAAAAAAAAAAAAAAAAACTGTTGGTACTTATGTTAGCCAGGGGCAAATCTCGCCAATAGCATTTTTTTTTTTTCTCGCCAACAGTAGCTTTTATTTTTTGCGTGTGTAAATTAGAAAGAATGCCTTGATGTTTAAATAAAATGTTTTGTTTTATGTTATTATTTATTATTATTATTATTACAGTTATTATTATTAGTTTCTATTTAAAATAAATTAAAAACTTTTTTTTTTCAATGCGTGTAACATGTGTATTTTAAATTAATGTTGTGTATTTCAAATAAAATGAGTAAAAAGTTGATGATTTAAATGAAATGAATGTAATACAAATAATGCAATGTGAATAATATTTGACGATTTATCACCTGCGCCCGGCTAACATAAAAGTACAGAACTGTTTTTATAACTTAGGACATGCTTCACCGATATGGGTTTTCCTCTTTCCGATAGCGAAATCTCATGATAACCTATGAGAAAACTTAATTAGGTGATTACTCGTTACTTAATATCAGTTGCGTAGTCATATTTAAAAAATAATAATAATAAGTAAAAAAATAAATAAAAGAGGTTATGCGCCAGAGAGTATATGCTATACCTGGGAAACAGAGGGTACACAGAGATTCTTTTAAAAAATCCAGAGGGCATACGGCGCATACCAACATATAATCTCCACTACAGCTCTGCTTAATATAAAAAACATTTTCACAATCAGAAAGAATACGTCATATCCAAACGCAGTAAATTTTCAAAAATTATTTTCCTAGATTTTGACTATTTTTAAAAACGCGATAAACTTTGAAATCTTCACTCAGACAAAATTAAATGTTAAAAATATGAACATGTGTGTTTTAAAATTAATAATAAAAACTGAAATTTAAATTAATACAGCGAGTTTGTAGCAAGAAAGATTATTCTCTATATGTCAAAATGTCTTAAAAGATAATGTGTAATTAAATGGGTTATATATAAAAAAAAAAAAAAAAAAAAAAATCTCTTAAAAGTTTTAGAAATCTGGCTTTTTTTACTATTTATTTTTTTAAAGACAATTAACTGCTAATTATAAAGAAGGCTAACTCGGTTTCTAATAAACTGATAATAAAACTTCAGACTACTATTATATCAGTGTATGGCATTAACCTCTTCACAACTGAGTATTAATGCAATATTATTGAATAATTCTGAATTATTTCTTCCCAGATTTGACTTCAGAGCAAGAGTTTTAATTTATATATCGAATTTTCAATTTATATTTGCATATATCGAAAATTAGACATCTATGCATATCATTCTGGGATCGGAATTGAAATTATTATGTTAGAGTATCATTTTTAAAATTGGAAAGAACAAAGTCCACCAGATGTGTAACCTACGGAGTGAAGTTTTAGCATTTTTGATAAGACAAAAAACTGATCGGATTAATCTAACTTTTACGTCTACGATCATTTGATTTAAAAATATATATATATATCTTCATATTAAAGGAGGAAAACTTCAGTTCAAATTAAATATTCTAATATATATTACCGTTTTATTTTAGTTATACTTATTTTTATTCATTATTGTTTTATTTGTACGAAATAAAAGATAGCGTCTGTTGTTTTAGGAAAGGATTAATTGTTTTTCTTTATCTATTAATACGAAATCTATAATATTGCTTAATCTTGAAGATAACATGTAAGTTTTTATTTTCTTGATTCCTATGTCAGAAAACGAACTTTAGAATATGCCTATCAAAGAAAAACAACAACAACAACAATATATATAATATATATGCCTATAATAATTTGTTACTCCGCATTACATTTGTGCTTTTGTGAAATAACTTCTTCATATTTAAGAAAGTGTTTGTACAAATAAAATTGATTTCGTCTTTCTTGTTTTATGTGTGTAAAGAATCCATTTTACTCTCACCTTTGTGATACATTCAGCTTCAACTATCTCTCTGAGTTCTATGTGGGTCATGGTCATCTACAGAAAACGTTACTTTTATGGTTCGTGGTAAATAATTTTTGACAGAATATAAAGTTTTTAATGGCTTAGCGGTTTTAAATAATATAGTGCATTCAAAATATATATTTGAGGAAGATTGGTGATTTTTGATTCGATTTGATATTTATTTTTCGTTTTTGAATTTTTAAAACTTTTTTTAATGAACGGAGGGATACTTGTCTCAACTCATTTCCTCTATTAACAATTTCACTTATTTTGTGAATGTGATAAATATATTATTAATTCAGTAAGGGTTTTTTTTTCCTGAAAATTCTTTTATATGTAAATTAATACAAATCCTTCTATATTAAAAAAAGTGATCTGGAACTGAGCCAAAAACGAAATGGACCAATCAAATTCTGCGTAGATATTCCGGGTTATTCTCATCGCTTTTTTACTAAGGACTTTTTTGAGGAGCTATTACTTTTTTTCTAGCCATCCTACTGATTCGAAAATCATACCACCAGACGCGAAATATAACAAGCTTTCAGAAATTAAAAAAATTATCACGGTCGGACAATAAAAACTCAAAAAATCCTTAAAAATCGAGTAAAAAATCTTTTATTGAAAAAGTCATTTTTTTACATTGTTGCCAATTTCTAAATAAGCGCAAATGATTATGTTTTATCTCAAATAAAAAATGTATTTGCGCGAGACTATTAAAAACAATAATGAAAGTTTAAAATAATAATTAAATGATCACGTGTTGAAAGCAGGAAATAAAGAAAATTACGTCATAAAAATTGTGTTTACACAGGAATATTAAAAATAAAAAAGATGAATTAAATGAAAAAGCATTATAACCAGCTAAATGAAAAAGCATTATAGAAGAAAGTCGCCGTTCGTGATATCATCATCATCATCTTTTTAAAACAGGATACATTACTAGGTTTTAAGAGGCTGTGAAATCAGAACGGGGGTTGGTGAGCGTCGCGAGCAGGGGGCAGAGTCCCCTAGTCATCAAAAAGAAAATAATTTGTTTCAAAAATTATGTTTTGAATTGCTCGCACAAATCTTTCTTGTATCCTCCGCTACAGTACAATTCTATGCAATAATTTCCGAAAATAGCATAGAAGCGTTCGTCACATCATAAAAATATTCAGAGGCAGGAGGCATCCTGTTTCCTTCGTTTCAATACAATTCTCTGCAATAATTTCCAAAATATCGCATAGTAGCATTTATCCCCTCATAAAAATATTCAGAAGTAGGAGACATGTTGTTTTCTGCGTTAGAATACCAATTCTATGTAACAATTTCCAAAATATTGCATAGCAGCATTCGTAACCTCATAAAAATATTCAGAGACCGGAGGCAGGCATTTTTAATTTCAGTTGTTAACCGTAAATATACACATTGTCGTTTGTTAATAATTTTGGTGTATTCCCACTGAACTAGAAAAGCTCATTATCTTAGGTATCTTCTGTTCTTGATTTAGAAAGTAAGCATCATTTATTTAATAAAAAATAAGCTTTTAATTCATTTATTTCAAGCTCTTTTTTTTTTGTGAGATATTTACTTTATAGTCTATCCTTTAAAAAAAATGGCATTATGAAACAATACCCACAGTAGATGTAGCCTCCGTTATAATATTATTAAAGAAATTAATCTCTACATCTTTATAAAATAAATTACCAAGTAATAAAAAGACTATACCACCATCTATATAAATCTGAAAAGTGTTGAAAGATGATATTGTGGATATTAATATAAAATTCTTTGTCCTAAATGTCTTTACTGAAATTTTTACGCTCGAAAAGTAACGTTTACCGTAGAGTGACCCATATAAATGCATTCCAGCGAGAGAGGAAATTGCTCCCATTGTAAAATCTCCCGTACAGTACATTACTGCTTATTGTCTGTTCAAGCACTTATTCCATCAATGTAAAGTTACTAATACAGTGAAATACTGATGAACTGAATTTCTGTATACCGACGTTTTCGACAAATTTAGATGATTGTTTCTTCTTTCTTAATTTCAATGAAAATCTCACATTATTCATTTCTAAAAATATGTAACTTTTGCAATTAATGGAATGGAGATTATAAATACGCAATTTACCAATATTAGCTATTAATTATAAAATTTTGTTGGGAAATTTTTCGAACGCAAATTGGTGAAAATAGATGTTAGGTCAACTGATGAATCGACAGTAGTTTTCAGTGGTTTTAAAATCAAAAAAACGTGTCAAAATGAAAAAAGAATTTAATGGCTAATTGCTTGCTTTGGAAATTTTCATCGGCGGTAATAGTGCCATGTTATTAATAAATTTATTGAAAATATGTTTAAAAGCCGATATTGTGCAGCATAAATTAAATCAACCAGCTGTATGAAAGTATTTAGCAAAATATCAGGTAATCTTTGTGCAAAAATCTGCTTTTTGACTTTTCTCTTTTACGAAATTTTCAATGTCAAACTGCGAAACTTAAATAGTCCTGTTAATCACTTTTCAAGAATTGTGCTGTTGTTAAATCGTTCGATAAACTCATTTTGTTTTCTGTATAATCTTTACTATAATTCGTTGGCTCCAATGGCATCGTTATGATGTATAATACCATTTGCCGCTATAGATAACATCATTTAGTGGAAAATGACCCAAAATATTGCATAGCAGCATTCGTAACCTCATAAAAATATTCAGAGACCGGAGGCAGGCATTTTTAATTTCAGTTGTTAACCGTAAATATACACATTGTCGTTTGTTAATAATTTTGGTGTATTCCCACTGAACTAGAAAAGCTCATTATCTTAGGTATCTTCTGTTCTTGATTTAGAAAGTAAGCATCATTTATTTAATAAAAAATAAGCTTTTAATTCATTTATTTCAAGCTCTTTTTTTTTGTGAGATATTTACTTTATAGTCTATCCTTTAAAAAAAATGGCATTATGAAACAATACCCACAGTAGATGTAGCCTCCGTTATAATATTATTAAAGAAATTAATCTCTACATCTTTATAAAATAAATTACCAAGTAATAAAAAGACTATACCACCATCTATATAAATCTGGAAAGTGTTGAAAGATGATATTGTGGATATTAATATAAAATTCTTTGTCCTAAATGTCTTTACTGAAATTTTTACGCTCGAAAAGTAACGTTTACCGTAGAGTGACCCATATAAATGCATTCCAGCGAGAGAGGAAATTGCTCCCATTGTAAAATCTCCCGTACAGTACATTACTGCTTATTGTCTGTTCAAGCACTTATTCCATCAATGTAAAGTTACTAATACAGTGAAATACTGATGAACTGAATTTCTGTATACCGACGTTTTCGACAAATTTAGATGATTGTTTCTTCTTTCTTAATTTCAATGAAAATCTCACATTATTCATTTCTAAAAATATGTAACTTTTGCAATTAATGGAATGGAGATTATAAATACGCAATTTACCAATATTAGCTATTAATTATAAAATTTTGTTGGGAAATTTTTCGAACGCAAATTGGTGAAAATAGATGTTAGGTCAACTGATGAATCGACAGCAGTTTTCAGTGGTTTTAAAATCAAAAAAACGTGTCAAAATGAAAAAAGAATTTAATGGCTAATTGCTTGCTTTGGAAATTTTCATCGGCGGTAATAGTGCCATGTTATTAATAAATTTATTGAAAATATGTTTAAAAGCCGATATTGTGCAGCATAAATTAAATCAACCAGCTGTATGAAAGTATTTAGCAAAATATCAGGTAATCTTTGTGCAAAAATCTGCTTTTTGACTTTTCTCTTTTACGAAATTTTCAATGTCAAACTGCGAAACTTAAATAGTCCTGTTAATCACTTTTCAAGAATTGTGCTGTTGTTAAATCGTTCGATAAACTCATTTTGTTTTCTGTATAATCTTTACTATAATTCGTTGGCTCCAATGGCATCGTTATGATGTATAATACCATTTGCCGCTATAGATAACATCATTTAGTGGAAAATGGCCCTCGCTACAAACAAACAAACAATTAGAATTTTAAAAAAAATGGCTGAGACAATTCTGTCAATCGACGTCCACTATTTCTCTACCCCATGTTTTATTTATTATTCAAATTAGATAATACGAAAAGGGTTTTGTGAGACAATGGAAGATGTCACCATATCCTGGACTCAATGCTTAACATCCGTTACACTTAAAGTGTCCAGGTGTCATCCAATTATCACGCATGTCGCCTTCTGTAAACTTAATTTTGTTCGGTTCAGAGCTGCATCATATTTAACGTGTAACTTAGGTGTTTGGCAAAGCAATTTAGTATAATCATGACTCATTGACTTCTCATTTTAAACTTATTTGTTATTTTATTAAATCTACCGAAAATTCAACACATCCAACCAATTCATATTCCAACTGAATCATATCACATTCAACTAAAAAAATTTTTTCCTTAAAAAAAAAAAAAAAAAAAAAAAAAAAAAAAAGTATATATATATATATATATATATATATATATATAGTTTGCGGAGTCCCCATTTAGTGCAGTCCAAATGTTTTTAAGACACTCATATCACTTCCACTCCTACCCCACGTCTATAGCGATTCAACTACTTGTTACTGTTTTTGATCATTGAAGGCATCTTTATCATTTAGAAATTAATGGAAAACTTTTTTTATTATTATTAGTAGTAATTGATTTCCTCAAAGCGTCCAAAACACTTAAAATTCGCTCGAATACTCAAAAATTTTCAGTTAAATTAATTATCAATTGATTTCTATGATAAAAATTACACAAATTTAATAAAGTAATAGTTAAAGGTTTCAAATAGATATGCGAAAAAAATTCAGCCGTGTGTTGTAAACAAATTTTCACTTCCAACACATTTGTAATCTAATATGAAAAAACAGACGTAATTGGGAAAATAATGTGCCTCAAAAAAATTTCAAAAGTCTCACACTGATTGCATTCTTGGATGCATCTCAAATTTGGTTTAGTAGTATTGTATCCACTTCAGAGGAAAGTCACTCCTTGTTTTAATTTTTTTTTCTTACAAAATAATGTACAGATTACAATGAACACTATCTAAGTGTTTATTGCTGAGTCTACCACATCCTGCTGTAACTCATTTCAATCGTAAGCAATGCAATGCAAACTCCTGAAATGATTATACTTTTAAGACTGGTGGCAAAAACAATAGATTTAGTACTTACTGAATTCAGTTTTAAATGAACCATTTTTCCCCCGCTTAAAAGGGGTTGGGTTGGGTTGATTATTGACGGCCAATTATCTACACTTGGGATATAGGCCCGGGGGAGTGCCCTTCGTGGGGGTCTTTCTAAGGGAACCTAACCCGCATTCACGCATGGATAAATCCACGGCTCGAAGAAAACCACGAAAACTCCGAACGATTAGGCCGATGGGCGCGATTGTGATCGAACCCAGCACCTCCCGTCTACCAGCTTCGAGAGCAGAACCTCTCAGCCACTGGTGGAGCCGCTTAAAAGGGGTTTTGAAAGTATTCATTTGACCACATATGTGAGGTTTAGTTCATGAAAGTAAGCTACAATTTTTTATGCTGTTCTAGGAATGTGAAAAAAAAACATATTTATTTAAAAACTGACCACGAATCGTGACTTGTCACAATGTTAGCTTTAGTTTCATTCTCAACCTTAACCAAAACGGAAAATTCTTAACACAAATTTAACGAATCTGGAACAGTACAATAAATAACAAACTTTGAATGCTTTAAAAACATAGATTTCTTTGAAAAAGTCATATGGAGTGAATTTTAAATTCGGATCATAAAATATTGATATTCATAGTCAGTTAGAAACCAAATGTAATTAATGTTGTATCATACACGTAAAATATATATATTAAAAATATTTTTTTTCTTCTTTAAAACTGAATTAAGATATCTGAAAATTTTATTAATGTATAAAAAGAAAATTTCGTAAATGTTGAAAAAGATGGATTATTATGAAATAGCATTTTTGAATTAATGCAAATGAAAATTAAAAATGTCGTTTCTTGTAATACTACTTCGGGATTTTCCCCACCAGTGGCTGAGAGGTTGTGCTCTCGAAGCTGGTAGACGGGAGGTGCTGGGTTCGATCTCAATCGCGCCCGTCGGCCTAATCGTTCGGAGTTTTCGTGGTTTTCTTCGAGCCGTGGATTTATCCATTCGTAAATACGGGTTAGGTTCCCTTAGAAAGACCCCCACGAAGGGCACTCCCCCCGGGCCTATATCCCATGTGTAGATAATTGGCCGTCAATAATCAACCCAACCCAACCTACTTCGGGATTTAAAATTAATTTAATTTTTATCTAACAGATGGAAGCACTAGCAATATTTCTGTTGAATGTTTCTTAAATCCAGTTTACCTACATTTCCAAAAGTTTCGTTCCTTGTGATTGTGATACTTTGAGACATTAAAATTAGTTTACTTTTTATTTAACAGATGGAAGCACTAACAATATTTCTGTTGAAAGTTTCATCACGGAGCAGGAATATTTTTGCAGAAAGGGCAGCGATCGCAGGCATTTTCATCCGCTCTCGCTGTAGCCACAGACAATAGAATTATAGTGTCATCTACACTGCAAAAAATAACTTGATTTTACAGTATAAAACTGGCGCCCCAGCTGCCAGTATTATACCGTAAAATTAACAGTATTAAATAGTAAAATAAGCAGTATTACTGCTTGCGCGGCAGCGTATTACTGCTTATTTTACTATTTAATACTGTTAATTTTACGGTATAATACTGGCAGCTGGGGCGCCAGTTTTATACTGTAAAATCAACAGTTATTTTTTGCAGTGTATAGGTAGAAAATGATGGTGATAAAAATTTATTGATAGTTTCTCATCCTGATATATTAAACAGTGTTTTAGTTTCCAGAATTTGTAAAAAAGAATTGATCAATGAAACAAAACTGACATTGTTATTTTATATCTTTCTGTTTTAATAAAACTGGCTATCACATACGATCTATAACGGATGATTTTATCTATCAAGATCAAGCGGTTTTTAAGGAAACTGCTAGAAATGGTGCAATTAGAAAGCTAATGGTTAAAAATATAGTAATGGAAGCTAAAACTACCTAAAATGTGTAATGAAATCTGTAAAAAGATGTAATGTAATACATTCCGTCTCTGTCTATTGCAATCTGTATAATATTTTGTTAAAAATAAATATCTCCAAAAAAAAAGGGGGGGGGGGCGGTTGAGCCATAATATTTTATTTTTTTCACCATTTTTATCATTTTAAAATATATTTATTACTTTGTGATAACAGCAGTTTTTAAATTTTGATGCGTCGTGTTTGATTTAGAGCCGAGTGAGAGCAAAGCATTCAAGGCACAAGTCCTAGCCATACATTTTTAAAGAGGACATAGAATTCTAAAATAAAGGAAATTTTAAAAGTCATAACGAGTTCTAGGGAACTTTCAAACATGACGTTGCCCTTAGCCTCTTATTTAATAAATCGATCCCTGGAGAGTTAAAAAAGGGAAAGGGGGTGTCTTAAGCTTTCCATCAGCAGAATTTTCCATATTTCCATAAATGTCCCCCTTGAAATTTTAGTTTATCGATATTTCACTGTACACTATGTAAATAAAAATATATTCACTATTATATGTTTGTCTTATTTTCTTAGACTTCTGTTTCTTATTTTTTGACTTTCATTACTTCAGCTATAAACATGAAGAAATAATACTAAGAAATGCGACACTTGTGCATACATGATAATGAATTATGAAGCGACTGGAGCGACTGCCAGAAAAAAAATGAAGCAACTCCAGTTTTTAGAAATGAGTTACGCAGTCATAGCTGTCACAATTTTTAATGCAAACGTTTAGGTGTGTAATGCATGTCAAGACAAAATAATTTTGTACAAGAAACAAACCGCAATCGACATATTCCGTCAAAAATACAGGGTGTCTGTGTCTCCCTCCAAGTCGAATTCGAATTTCCGTTCAAACAATGAAGTAATAACAATGAAGTTATTTTTGGAAATTTTTAACAGAATAACTTTGTTTTTTCAAAATGTGGTGATATCTCGGGAAGTGCTATAGAAGTGTACTCAGGGTTCGTACGGCTCCTGGAATTTTGCGACCAGGAAATTCTTCGATACCAGTATTTTTTTACAGAAAGTCTCAGGTTAAAAGAAGGCGAAGTTTCGCGAGTTTAACCTAGATTTTCTTTTCTATAAAGAAAATACTGGTGAAACTCCTGGAAAATTCCCTAATCCGTACGAACACTGTGTATTATAATTTGGTCAGCGACACTGTATGTACTACCAGATAATTTTAAACTATGGAGAGTCAGCTTAGTATTGTTTGGTCGAAAATGGGGCATTTCTCATGATGGTAGCATATTTTGCAGAGAGCAAAGGAAGTTTATTAAAAATATTGTTACAGTATCTTCATTATTGATAAAGTTATATGAACGGAAATCCGGATGGCATAACAGATTGCGCCCAGTGTTTCCAATAATAATTTTTAAAAAATGTTTGTTTTACTTTGAAGGCCATTTAGGGTGAAAGGTTTATGGTGTTGAACACCTCCCCATCCACCCCTCCCGAAATTTTACAGACACGTGTTTATTTATTCAAATTGTTTTAATTACTTTAGTTTTAAGAAATTTTCTCTAAGTTAAATACAGTATTTTAAAATTCTGTATATAGTATAGGGAATGTAGTGTATTAATAATATTATTGTATTTACCATATTGAATACACTATATTAAAATTAAAAACTGACCCGAAATATTTATCTACCTTTGGTCTTTCTAACGTGTACTATTGCCTCTAAATCTTTGTACTAATAGTTTTACGATATCCTGTATATCTCATATTAACAATTTTTTTTAAAAAAGGCCTTCCTCTTTTTTATTTATTTATTTTTTCCCCTTCTTAAGTAGCTTTAATAAATGATAATTAAATCTTGTGTTAGCCACCAAATAGAACAAGCAAAATACTGAAAATATAAAACAAAATTTAAAATTTTTGAAAATTTGATAAAACTGGAGTTTTCTTTTTCGCAAAAAATCTTTTAATTCAAGGCCAAAGACAACTTTGGTTGTTTCTGGAACGAGATAAAAACCTTCTCTGTAACCTTCGTTGCTTTTCTATGGGCCACGCACATATAATGCGCACTAATTACCATAAATGTTTTATTAGAAATGAAAAACACAAAAATGTGCATATTATGAACTCTCTTTTATTTGATAATCCTTACAACAATGGAACTGGGACGTAGCGAGGGGGAGGGGCTATTGCAACCTCTGATATCAGTGTTTTCTAGGCCATCACGGCCACATTCTACCCATTTGCATAGAAAAATGTAAGGCCATACCCCCCCCACGCCCCACCCCCCTGCCACACACACATAAATAAAATTCTGGCTACCCTACTGCAACGGCATAATCTAAACACATTATTTACGTGCCATGTCATTTTAATGTACATTCTAAAAAGAAAATTTACTAAGATGACCAACATATAGTTAAAAAACTTAGTTTTTCCTTTTTTTCCTTTTTTTTTTTTTTTTTTTTTTTTTTTGGGGGGGGGGGGGGGGGGGGTAAAGGCAAGAAAATTATTCAAAATTAAAAATGTTACAGAACGTAGCCAGTTTGGATTTGAAAGCAGCCGTAAAACTGTTAAAGGGCTGCTAGAACGCAGTCAAGGACTAGCTTCCATGTTCCCCTGTGATTATCAAGCAGTGTGGCTAAGGTCACCACTGTTATTGCAATCTAAATCACGGCCGTAACCACCCACATGGGGCCAGAGAGGGATGAGCCCCCACTAGCCATCCTAATATTTTAATAATTAAAAAATAAAACTTTAAAATTTTTTATTGCAAATACACTTCAAAATTGTCAAAATACAGTAATACACCAAAATTCTCAAAAACTAAGCTAAAAACATTTTTGGTGTAGTGTCTTATTCTCAAACATGGTAAAAGCATTGAGAATATTGAGAATTAGCTCCACCAAAAATTTTCAGAGCCCCCTCTAGCAGGATACGGCTCTGAATTCCATACATATTACGATACACTTATTTATATTCATGCATCTATTAATGGTAATTTATGTCTCGTTTCTGTCCTTCAAATAGACGTGCTAAAATTGTTGATAAGCTACTGCCCCATTCAGCTTTCGTCTTTATATATCTAAATCATGATGAAATCCAATCATATTCTCTCTGTTACTCCAAACAGTACCCACCTTACCCTACTAGTCCTGATATGAATCCAATGGAAAATTATTGGTTGATTCAAGATCTGTACAGCAAGAAAAATAAATTATGAAAAACGCATCTAAAAATTTTGGGGAATAATATTGAAACTGGATTCCCAAACTTTTTCATAAGGACTGTCTAAGCACTTAAATAATTAAATAAGGACTTGTATAAAATGAAATACAAGGTTACCCCTTTTCTTATAGAATGAAAAATGCTTAAAAAAAAAAAGATGATAAGCCACTGAAGCACACAAATACAAATCGTAATAGGAGAACTGGTAGAATTAGTTTAAATATACCAAAGTATTTGGTATTAAAGTTTTTTTTTTTTTTTTTTTTTTTTTTTTTTTATTCTACGCCCTGGATAAATTGTACCTGTGCTGAAATTAATGGGTTTTAATTGAAAAGGCAGACGATTTTTTATAGGATTATTATCAAAAATTTTAATATTTATAAATTCAAACAATTGCAAAATTTGTACCTCAACAAAAATTGAACAAGGGACATTTGCAAATAATGAACAAGGAACATTTGCAAATAAATTGTAGCAAACGTATACAGTCTTTAATCTTTTAAGAATTATAATTATGATAAAATGAATGTTTTTTTTTTAATTCTCTGTTATTTCCATAGCAAAAGCAGACGGTTTTTCTGAAGGAATATAAATATTATTATTATTATTATTTTAATATTTATAATTTCAAACAATTGGAAAATTTGTCTCTAAGCATAAGTTAAAATAGAACCCCTAATAAATTATAGCAAAGTTATTCGGTTCGCGTTTTTTTTTTTCTCTTTTCTTAAAAAAGAAAAAAAAAAAACTCTGATTGTATTTATGCTGAAATTGGTGTATTTTCATGTTTTCATCCTCTGTCATTTCCATGAAAAAGGAAAAAGTTTTTTTTTAAGGATTATACATATTAAAATTTTCGATACTTATAATTTCAAACAATTTGAATAATTGTACATGAGCATAAATTGAACTAGTTGCGGACAAAGTAATTTTGCTCTTAATTTTTCATTCCTGGTTGAATTATAATTAGAATGAAACTGGGTTTTTATTTTCAGTCATTTCTATGGAGAAGGCAGACGATATGTATGGGGGACACGTCACATTGAATGGAAGACTGCTTTCTTCCAAAAGGACAAAAAGGCAATACAAAAGGGAACCGTAACAAGCTGAGGGGTAAACTTTCCCTGGAACTATCCATCTATTTACAAGCAACACCTGCAAATTTCCAGATTTTCATTGTTTGGATACCTTTAGGAAGGGCTACAAAAGGCAAGAGCAGCAAGTGGCTTTGGGGAGTGAGTGGCCTTTCATTTTTATACATTTTTAAAGGCTAATAAGTGTTTGATGATTGGCCATAAGCCACAAGAATATGTCCCGCGGTAAGTCAAACGCGGCAAGCTTTTTAAACGAAGGTAATAAAGCTTAGCAAGAGGTAAATATATTTTTAATGGGCGTAAAAAACAAGAAAACTTGAAAATGAATTCAGAATGCACCTTACACGTTTCAGCTGTTGTATAAAATTTAGCACTTGCAAGTTTTTTTTTTTTTGTTTTTTTTTTTGTCAACTTATCTAAGTTGATAAACCAAAAATAGTTAGCATGATACTCAGATTGATATATTGAATTGTTATAACAACTTTCAGATTTTCTCTTTTTGTATTAGTAAATCATTAATATAGTAACAGACTAATTAATTTATCTTAAGAATTGATTCCATAAAATTTGCATTTCAAGACTAACCTTTCCTTAATCTAAAGTTAAAAGGCTCCTTCACTTATCAAAAATAACTTTCAATTCTAATTATTTTTATTACATTAGAAAGTAGGAGTTTTAATTTTACTTTTAAAATTTGATGAAATGGGAGGTAAGGTTTAAAAAAAATTATTTTCATATTCAATAGATTTTACTATTTATTTAAATAGTAGGAATCATTGTGATGTTTCCTTTCTATTTTTCTTTTTCTTTATTACAGTAGAAAATAAGCGTGTTAATTTTACGTTTAAAATTTTATGAAATGGTATCTAAGTGTTAAATTTTTTAATATGCATAGTCAATAAATTTTACTATTTATTTGAATGGTAGGGTTGGGTTGGGTTGATTATTGACGGCCAATTATCTACACTTGGGATATAGGGAGTGCCCTCCGTGGGGGTCTTTCTAAGGGAACCTAACCCGTATTTACGCATGGATAAATCCACGGCTCGAAGAAAACCACGAAAACTCCGAACGATTAGGCCGACGGGCGCGATTGGGATCGAACCCAGCACCTCCCGTCTACCAGCTGCGAGAGCACAACCTCTCAGCCACTGGTGGGGCATTTGAATGGTAGGAAATATTCTGATAAGTTTCCTTTTCTATTTTTCTTTTTCTTTTTTTACGGATAATATATTTATTTATAGGCTGATTTATTTATTTGTTTTTGACGAATAGACATGATTACTCCGTAAACTTCACATTTCAGAATAATACAAATAAATAAAATTGTTAAAATTTAAATTGAATCTTTGTTTTCACATATTTTTTAAATACATAAACAGCATTAAAGAAAAAAAAAAAAAAAAAAAAGAAAGAAAGAAAGAAAAAAAAACTAATTTTTCGAGACTTGCAGTTAAAATAACACTACAAATACCCATTCATTGATTTTGCACAAACAAAATGACCTTTTCTGAAATTGATACTTTAGAGGACTGGTAATTTTAGTTTACACAAATATGGATCTAAAATTACTAGGCCCTTTAAAACATCAATTTAATTATCAATAACCTAAATTCACGCAATAACATACTGAATGGCTAGAACAAGTGAATGATCTACTTTTTACTTCTTTCTGTCTTTACAAGAAGAAAGTATTGGATTCATGAAAATTTTCGACTTCCGGTTTTCAACGGATTTATACGTTTTAGAAGGTCCTGAACACGATTTGACTATTTTTAGAAAATGTCTGTCTGTCTATCCGTCTGCATGTGACACAAATTTTGTAGGCGCTCTATCTCAAGACTAATGCGCGACTAATGCGCAAAATTTAATAAAATTTTATATTCAGTTAGTCCCTATTATAAATTGGTGCTGATTAGTTTTTGGTGAAAATCGCCCGAGAAGTAGCGCTGCTATGCTGCATTTTTTTCGATTTCCGCAATACCTCTATCTCAAGAACTAATGCAGTTATTTTCATCAAACGTCAGATTCAGTTAGACCTTGACATAAATAGACGCTGATTACGTTTTGGTGTAGATATTCCAACAGATGGCTCTGCTATACCACCTTTTCCATGATTTTTACGATCGCTATATCTCAAGAACTAATGCACGGAATTTCATCAAACTTCAGATTCTGTTAGACCTTGACATAAATAGATGCTGATAACGTTTTGGTGTAAATATCCCAACAGGTGGTGCTGCTATCATACTTTTTACATTATTATCACGATAACCATATCTCAAGAACTAATGCACGGGTTTTCATCAAACTTCAGATTCAGTTAGACGTCATAAGTTATTGTTGATTAGGTTTTGGTCTAAATCTCCCAAAAGGTGGCGATGCTATCTTGCATTTTGCAGGATTTACACGATCTTAGTAATAGTCATATGTCAAAAACTAATGCACGGAATTTAATAAAACTGTAGATTCAGTTAGACCTTGGTATAAATTGGTGACTGATTATTTTTAGTGTATGTGAAACAGAAGAAAGTTTCGGGATTGGCACATCCGACTAGTTTAATATTGTGTTAGTATTTTACTTTTTTATTGTAAAGGGTTTTTTAAGTTAAATAATCCTAAAAATAATATTTCTACTTTTCTTGACCACGCTGTCTTCAAGCCATTTTGGAAACTCAGATGAAAATAACATTTATTTTATGAAGAAATAAACATCAATGCTGCCATTTATTGGTTTTCTGCCAAAGCAAAATACATTCAGCTATATAGAAGTAAACTAAAAATGTAAAAAAATAAATAAATAAATAAAAATTAAATTCGACGGTTAAGTTTTTATGGGGAAAAGAATTGAGTTTCACAGATTATGTGTACCTCAGGTCTGAAGAGTTTAAGGGATAACGTCATTTCGATCGATTCAAAATGTAAATTTCTTTCTTTTCTTTTTCTTTTTTTTCGCTTAAAGTATTGTTTATACACACAAAAATCATATTTTATTAGTTTTCAGAGCAGCATTTTCAATAATGGTGGGACACTCTTAGATACGCCGATTTTCAACCATTCAATTTGATCTTTTTGAAAATTAATAGTCACATGATTTCCCAGAATCCACGTACGATTTTTATATATATATCGCGCTCTTCTGTGTAACTTTAAGTAACGAAATTTTTTTCTTCCCGAAAAAGCCTTAAATTTCAGAACCTCAAAGTGGTGTTACCCAGAGCTTAATTTCTAATTTTTTTTTAAAAGTACCAAAGCCCTAGTAATTTGCATTACTACACTGCAAAAAATAATTGTTGATTTTACAGTATAAAACTGGCACCCCAGCTGCCATGCGCGGTAGCGTATTACTGCTTGCACGGCAGCGTATTACTGCTTATTTTACTGTTTAATACTGTTAATTTTACGGTATAATACTGGCAGCTGGGGTGCCAGTTTTATACTGTAAAATCAACAATTATTTTTTGCAGTGTACCCACCATAGCACATCCTCTCTTCCACTCCGTATATTTGCATTTGGCTCATTTTTTTTTTTTTTTTTTTTCAAAAAAATTAATGCAAAATTTCTTCAGCAGAAAGAAAAAATACATAATATATTTTAAATGTATGCATGTATATTATAAAATCTAATGAATATATTAATATATATAATGAAATCCAATTTGAAAAAATCGCTTTACTGGGAATCAGATCATACATTAAATGTGTTTTCGAATGTGTAACATACATTACTTGCTACTCATGAACAAGCATATGACTGTGACTCAATTTTTTTAATAGAAAGACAAATTAGTCTAATAAACTTAAATTTGATGATGTTTTGATGATAAGTGAAGCACGCTATGAAGTACAGATTAAGTTCATTTGACACAGGAATATAATTTATTTATTGAAAATAGTTTTTTTAATTCACTTTTCATTTTTTTTTTTTAAAGATTCTTTAAAAATACTAAAGTCATTAAAACTGTTCTTCGATGTATATGAAACCATTTTGCATAGTTACATGAGTTCATTATGTTTATGCGTGATTTCAGTTGATTCTGCAGTAGGACAAAATTTTGGATTAAGAACTTTGATTTCAATCATAAATTCCTTATAATCTGTTTCAATATTACATTGCAAAATAAAATAAAATAAAATAAAATAAAATAAAATAAAATAAAAAATTGAATGCGCGGTAGTGTATTACTGCTTATTTTACTGTTTATTACTGTTAATGTTACGGTATAATACGGAGTGCCAGTATTATACTGTAAAATCAACAATTTTTTTTTGCAGTGTACAATACAGAAAACAGCCTGTTTTCTTTTTAATTCTATGTGTCTTTTTAATTCTACGTGTAATGTTACCAGATAACCATAATTAGGTATGGGGTTTTAAGTATTAATGTATAGTGGTAATTTTAAAATGAAACTCTATTTATTGTATCATTAACACTACCTATTTATATTAGAATCTTAAAAATTAAACACTATTTGTTATGGCTTCTTTCTGACACATTTTTTGATTCATTTTTGTTTGCTAACGTATCAAATTATCAGGTGCTCTTAATAAGAAACTACGTAATCGAACTGTTTTTTTCGATTTTCGGTAAAGGAAGACAATTTTTTTTTTCGAAAAGTCTGTCAAAGTTGGCGTTTTGAATCGAATTTCCAGGCGCGACAGCTCAAGAAATGGAAAAACAGACATCCTGTGTCAATAATCGCTTATAACTTAAGATGAAACCCCAATAATCATGCATGCAAGTATCATGCATTTATGTTTAAAAATGAGTCAGGAATGTGTCAGAAAGTTTCGTGTTGTTCAGCGGGGCAAAATATTTTTTTGAGAACCACCTAGCTGACTTTGCGGGCGTACATAAAATTTGCCAACGTGACAGTATCTTTTTATCATTATCATTATTACTATTATTATTATTATGTCAAACATGTCGTACAATATGCCAATTAACATCAATGACCGCTAAAAAATCATAACCCCCCCCTCTCTCCTGCTAGAGTGCATTACGATTTTTCTAAGAACTCATGAATATATATTCCGAAAAAATAGTTTCATTTCCGATCCTTTCGGCACGGTTCAGGAAGAGTAGCGATGACCAAATAAAATAGATGGGAGAGAGTTAAACAGGTAGGTAGTCGCCAGCGAGTCTCACTTAACAAAAGGACCACCTAGAGAACAATGCGTCTCTCGAAGGTGAGATGCTCTCTCTTTCTCTTGTCAAGAGGATCACTGAAGTGTCGATCTACACGAGATAAGATCACTAAAAAAATACTAAATAGATGGTTAAGAAGAAGAAGAAAAATAAAAAGGAGAAAAAAGGTGTGTGTATCCTAAGACTCTTTTTTTTATCAAATCCAAACTCGCTAGTTCCTGGCACATTTAACAAAATCATTTTTATTGTAAAAATGTAAAATTTTCAAGTGTTAAAGAAATCAGCTTCTAAGGAATCGGATTGTTTTTTATATAAAATTTATGTATTTTTTGAAAGATTAGATCAAAGTCGGAGGCGATTTTGGTGATATGGCAATGACGGAATGGTGATTGACGTGTAGCAATCATATGTTGGTGGTAATTCTTTGAAATACATTCTAATACTGTTACATTTTTTCAAATCGAATGAAACTTGTATATGTTACAGGGATTTATTATTGTATGTTCTTATTCTTTTTTCATCTGTCATATCTATCAGTCACTTATTATTCGTGATGTCATATCTTTGTGGCACAATAGATTGACTAATTGATCGATCATAGTTGAAGCAAATTTTTCTATTTTTTTACCTGTATCACAAAAATTTAAAAATATTATTTTTGGAAAAAAATATTTTTTTATAACACCCTTAAGCCGTTCGTCTGTTCGAATAGTTGAAAAGTGTTTATGACTTCGCCTCTTCTGCGAAGTCATAAACACTTCGCCTCGTGTGTAAATGTGTATCTACGCATGTATGCATGCATGCCCGTCGTCTGTTCCCACTCTAACTTAAAACAATGGGTAAGTGTGATCGAAGATTGCACAAAGGGTTTCGTTTAATATTCCTATCAAAACAACTTATCCTTTAATTAATAAATCCAAATAAATTTAATTAAAAAAAATCATTTTAATTTTATAAAATAGAAATTTACCGGTCTATTTTTTTTCGTTTTTTCAAATATCTGAACCGGTCCGATAGCGGGCGAAGCCCGCTTTGATGTTTCCTATACAAAGATCAGGATTTTGCTAAAATAAAAAATTATAGGCCGAATTCGAAAATTTTTATAAAATCTGAAATCTCAGCCCATTTTAAGCAAAGATGAATAATTTTCATATCCAAAAATCCAATATTTAAAAAATATATATATAGCCTATAAAAATTCCAGTCCTTTTCAAATGCCTCATTTTATCCATTCTTCCCTTTCCGCAGAAAGCGAAGCTAGGTCTGATCTAGAATTGACATGTTTAAAAAAATTCTTTTTAAGCGATCTGATTAATATATTAAAAAAAAAAAAAAAAAAAAAAGAAAAAAAAAACATATCTTAGGATCTAATGATCTTACCATTATGAAAATTAGATTTCTGGATTCGTCGTTGAAAAATACGTATAAATGTATAATTTTTCAAATCGTTAAATGCAATATTTAAAATAATAATAATAATAATAATAATAATAATAGAGTCGGAATTCTTACACTATAAAGAAACGCGGTTTTGATTCATTCTTCTCTCGGCAGACGGTTGTCTCTTTCCCGCACCTGCGTCTTTCATGAGATAAAAAATAATCTCCTTTTCGACTTACAATTAAAAAAATTTAATTGATACTTCGAGTTTTCCGAAATCTGATTTTTTGAAATCGTGATTTTTTTTTTCTACCACCGTATTCCAAGTTTCGCGAGGATCGTTTTTTTTTTTTTTTTTTTTTTTTTTTTTAAATATCTGTTTGAAAGACGATAATTGCGGTTTCTTGGATGTCCGAATCTTTCCGGTATCTCGACTATGGCAACCATTCCCCCTCTTCTGGAGTTTCAGAATGAATTTTCTTTGCGATTTGATTAAATTCTACGCTTTGGTTGAATATTTTTTCCATTAATGAGTGGGTTTTTAGCGTTTTAATTATTATCTTGTGTTAATGAAGACATTTTTAAAATTTTATGATTCCCAGTGTGACAGTAGGTATTCAGCTGTAAGTACACAAAATTTCAAGTCTCTAACTTATGCAGTATCCAAGAACGGAGTCTGTGGCGGTCAGACAGAGAAGCGTGACGAATAGGGTTTCGTGAGATAAACGAAACCCTAAAAACTAATAATAAGCTTGAATTGCTACGAAATTTAAATGTATTAAGAGCCATTCCAGCACGATGGCATATAAATTTCATTATATTTAAAATAGTGTCACACCACTAAAATGCACCGCAAATGATTTTTCCCCATACACCGTAATGTAACGAAATACTTTTGAGTGCCCCTGTAAATGAACTTGTGAAGGTTACACACTTCATTTTCAATACCGAACATGCCACAGTAAACCTAAATAACATATATCAACTATATGGGAATCCTAGTATATTTACACGAGTTAGAGCTCGGACAGACGGACCGACGGCCAGATAAACCGAATGCATAAACACTTTCCAATATAGTTGAAAAGTGTTAAAAAAGGGCTTTATCGCATATGCATGTTGTTTGATGTAAAGGTAGTTTTTCAGGCATTATTGCTTAAAATGCTTTTTACATTTCAAATTCATAAAATTTAAAGTATAGTAACTTTGGTGAGATTTTGTAGTAAAAAAGAGGATTTTGTTTGTTTACAAACTGGAATATGAACAATTTTTTTCTAAATATATCTTATTGGATCTACGGACCCGTATAAAAGTTTTTAATAGGATGGATAACAACATTTAAACCAATTTTTCTCTCGGAAGTTACATCTCTAAAACTGATGATTTAGTAATTAACTATTGTTCGCAGCCATAACAGAAGCCTCCACCCTGTATTCATAAACATCCTGTATATAGCACTCTATATTTGTGCTTATTAAATCCTTAATTTCAGGTATTTCTTTATCTATTTTCCTAAAGTGTTTGCTTTGAAATGTCCCTAAAAACTATTTTATTTTTAAAGAGAAATGAGGAGAGTTTCTAAAGACCATCAGCAAAATGTAAACACTATTAAGGACTTTTAAAAAAGGCATTTTAAAAACAGATAAGAATTCTGAATTTAAAAGAAAAAATATATATTACATATCATATTCCTAATACAATAAAGTGATCCATTTAAACTAAAAAAAATTTGAAACACATTTTTATTTTTATTTTTATTTTATTTATACAGATCTTGAGGAAATTCCAGTTCTACATGTTCTTCTTAAGGCAGTTCTAAAAAAAATATTTTTCCCTGATCAACAACGCATTTATAAATATTGTAATGGAACAGTTTTGTTTTTCTCATTTTCCGATAAATGAATTATATCTTGAGTTATAAAGTGGTTGTTGTTTCAGGATGGCGGTATTTTCTTTCCTTTCCTGCACTGTTGCGACCGGAAAGTCTGTTCAAAACGTCAACTTTGACAGGGTTTTCTGAAAAAATTTCTGCCTTCATTGAATTTTTTTTTTTCAAAACAATAGCACTTAGATAAACATCTATACACTATTATATGCCACCAAATCAATTGAAGAATAAACAGAACAACAAGCGAAACAAGAGTGACATATAGAGACTTAAGAGAAAACAAAAAGTCAACTGTAAACAGGGAATACAATCAATTAGGCTGATGTTCTGAGCTCCTCATTAGTTCCCTGGCCTCCCAATATCTGCCAGATATACTGTTACTTGATAGTGCGGGGCACAGTGGTAAATGCTGTGCATTCAAGATTACATCCTCTCCACAAATAGGGCAATTTGGACTTTCAAGAATACCAAATCTGAAAAGGTAATTAGCTTAGACAATCGTGTCTCGTGGCAAGTCTAAATAAGGCAACACTTGTTCTTCTTGGTGCTGTAGGGACATGAGATGTTGTATTTTTCCATTCTTTATTTTCAATTTCACTTTGTTTTCTCCTTTCATATTGAGAATCCATTTTTCTCTTTATAATTCTTGATATTGAAATGAAAGGTATTTCATTGCTTGGTGTTTGTATTATTCAGTGGTGTAGTCGAGGGGGGACGCGGGGGGACGGCGTCCCCTCACTTTTTTATTTTATGTCGAGCGTCCCCTTACTTTTTATTTTCAAGGGGGACCCTAGAGACGCGAGAGGACGCCATCTTTTCAAACTTTCTATTTTTTTTTTAAATTATGAGTACACCAATAAATCAACAATTTTAAGAAATAAGGCATTGATTTTTAATACTTTTCAACAACATGGAAAGTGTTTACGGTGTCAGATCGCTTGTCTGTCTCCATCGGTTCGCATTCAACTTCTAACTTCCAAAAGTTTGCTTGAATTTCGACAAAATTTTATGTATATTTTTTCAATGTAGCCTTATCACTATTGTGAATTATGTGTATAAGCATCAGGATTTCGTTTACGAGTGATCAAAAAAGAGTTCTTTCATATTACTGTTTACTGGGCGGAGATTGTTTGAAATACACATAAATGAAGTAATGCCATATGGTATTGAAATTCGTTACAACATATTCCCTATCAAAAATAGCATTTATCATTCGTTTACAGGGACGTTAAAAAGTATTTCGAAACACCATGAGCTATTAACAGTAATTGTTTGCAATGCATGGAAAACGGTGCACCAAACATTTATATTTATTTTACAAGGCCAAAGAATCCGGACACATTGTTAGACGTGGGTTTAGTTGCTCGAAACGTGTTTTCGATTATATTTTGAATTTTTCAGCTGAAGAAAATATTTATTTGCTAAGTGATACGTAAATGATATTCGTATACAGGGCCACACAAAAATAATCCAAATACACTACCGTCATGGCCGGATATTTCTTGAAATGCGTTTTGCAGCTGGTTTAAATTTTAGTGTGTTATGTGATGAGCATATGATGATTAATTTCTATAGATGGCCACTCAAAATAATTCGAATGAATACGTTACCATTTATAGATAACTAGCTGTTACCCGTGACTTCGTTCACGCAACATTAAAAGAAGAATAATACATTAATTAAGCAAAATATTTCACTCCCGATAATTAAAAACGTTAATAATTAACTAACTATTTATCACATTTCATAGGAGACAATACGGTATTTTTTGTTATAGGGACCTTGACATAACTCAGTCTTAAAAAAGTGAAATTTTGTGCCAAATAATCGCGAAAATAAAATTGCAACCAAAACAAAAAGGAGGGCCTAATAAAATCATGGAAATAGACGAATTGGGTAAAAATAAATGTCAATTTTACCTGATAAACAATTTTACTTTTAACGCCTTTGTGAAACATCTTAACAGCCATCCTTCAAAAAAAAACATTAATTGGAAATAGTACATGCTTTTTTCTTTAAATTCAATTCTGCCTCCTTGTTTTAATGCATAGCTGAAACAAATCTTGTTTTCTAAATGACAGTATGTTGACAGGCAATTTCTGTTCTCCAGAATAAATTGGTTCATGAAGTTTGAATATGTGAAAATATGTTTTAATTTTTCCGATAATTTACTGAAATCAAGATTTTGTTTTCACCATCTATTCTAAGTGAAAATAAATTCTGTTTTTCAGTTTTAATGAGAAAATGGTGTAAAAAATATACTGATCTGTTTTATTTCGCCTTTTTTATACACAAATATGGAGTAATTTACTTTCCGTTTTTACAGAAACTTCGTTAAAATTTACAAAAAAAAAAAAAAAAAAAAAAAAAAAAACTTGGTATTTAATTTAATTTTTTTAATTCTGAGAGTTTGTGTGACATCCTCGGATCAATGATAACCGGTATTAAGTAGCGTTGCGTTCGATAGTCTAGGAGTAGTTGCGAAATACAAACACGGTCAGATTTTAATATAATAGATCCGTATTCCTTTTCTTAAAATTATGATGTGATTTTTAGCAGAAAACTCTCATCTGTATATAACGGATACTCATGCTTAATGATCAGTATAGATAAAAAAAAAAATTCGTTATAAATATGTTACGTTTTAAAACATATTGGAAAATTCCCGTTTTATTTCAAATATGACGTCTCTTTTTCTCCAGATAAATCCCATTTTAATGACATAATTCTTGTTAATTTTCTTTTCCAGGCAATTAATTTCAATGCTGGCATAGGGGAAATTATGTTACTTTAACGAAATAATATTAAATTTTATGTTTTATCAACAAAAATGGAACTATTAACATTCGTCATTTTTTTTTAGGTAATCGAGTTATTTCTTTTAGTTTTAAGAATGAAAATAGCTATTTCTCGCTATCTATGATATCATTTTCGACATAGATAATTTTGCGGAGTATATTATTGACATTTGCTAACCATTTTCTTTTGAAACTTCTTTTTACTTTTTAAAAATTTAAATAAAAAATACGGTACAGTAAACTTCCGATTATCCGTCACTCACGGGACCGACCGGGTGGCGGATAATCGAAATAGACGGATAATCGAAAGACCATTATTAAAATCCCATTTCTATTTGCTGGTTTATAAATAACAATATTTAAACGCGTGTTTTTTATTAGCTGTGTATTTCATGAATAGAAAACACAATTAATAATAACAAATAAATTTATGAGAGTAATTTAAAATTTTACACAGAAATAAATTACCTGTTTTCATCGAAAATAATTAGTTTTACATGTTTGTTTGCAGTTTGCTTGTCCTTTTACAGCAGCAAGATTGCGAATTTTACGTAATAAAAGTACTTGAGTTGCATCGGCTTCATCTTGCATCTCAAACCAATTAATGCACTTCGAGATTATTGTCTCCACTTCTGCATGACTGATTCCTGGGTCATCATTTTCCGATTCATCAGATTCATCCGCTTCAGGTTTTCCTGGATTCAAAATATTTTGGATAATTTCGTCATCCATAAATTCTTCATAACCAATATCATTGTTATCACAATTATGCCAGTTTTTCATTTCATCTGCAGAAATATCTTTTAAACATGGTACGTTTGATACCAAGGTCAGTATCTCTGTATCATCATCAGGTACATCTTCTGTGCTGGTAGTATTGGTAGCATCTTCCGGTGTATCAATAGTGTTGGGCCACAATTTTCTCCAGCTTCTCTGGAAAATCTGTTCAGATAAATCATTCCAGGCATCAGCCAAGTTGTATATGGCATCTTTGATAGTGTATGATTTCCAAAAAACGAAGACATTTGATTCATTATCAGCGAGTAGCAGCTTTTGAATTAAAGCTTTCCGATAATGTTTTTTCATCGATTCAAAGACATTTTGGTCCATTGGTTGTATCAGTGATGTTGTATTAGGTGGAAGAAATAAGCACTTGATGTTACCGTCAGTAGATTCTAAATTTTCCGGATGTGCTCCTGCATTATCAAGCAACAAGATTGCTTTCTGAGGAAGATTACTTTTTTTTAAATGTGCTTTAACTCCGGGAACAAAGATATAAAAAAAACACTTCTTAAAAATATCTTGCGTCATCCAGGAACTTTTTTTACTGTAATAATTGACAGGCAGTGCTTTCATGTTAATATTCTTAAAAGCTCTAGAATTCAGGGGGCGGTGGCTGCAGTTTAGCTGACGTCACACAAGCATTTTTCTGGGAATAGCGCCGCCTCACTCGGGTTCACTGAACATGCGTGTTTTTGTTGTTCGTTTCAGATTGAAAAAAAAAATGGAAAGGGGGGGGGTGGCGGTTAACCGAAGGTGGCGGTTGATCGAATGGCGGATAATCGGAAGTCTACTGTATAGTTATATTAGCCATGCGCAGACGGTAAAACGCTAAGTATTTTACCATACAAAAGAAAAAAAAGGTGAAGAAAAAACCAAGATCATTTTATTTCACCAATCAAAGCCTATCCGCTTTATTTGCGATATATGACGTCATATTGGCCTGTTTCCTATGGTTACGCATATTGAAACCTTGTATTATTATAAAAAACTAAGAAAAAAACGTTCTATTTCTAATAATATTATTTAATCTTTTTAATTCTTTAATTTTTTTATTTCATTTTTATTTTTCACGTGAAAATTTTTCAATTGAAACTAAATTGTTGAGTAAAAATTATTATTCCGGGTTTTAAATTAGTTGTGGGAACGATAAAGTATTAGCAACGGTAAAGTAAATTTAACCATTTTAAAATATTATACGAAAAAATGTCCATTTATTCTCTATGAAAATAACAAAATTTTGAATTATTAAGAAAAATATTTGAATAAAATAAACAAAAACCAGTCTATGTTCATTTCACGGTTATAATCAATCTATATGCAAAAATACAGGATCATTAAATGCTCCATTTTGACGCTGGCTTCAGCCTAACATTTGCACACAATCAGATTTATAATATTATTAGGATTAGGATTATTGCTTGGTATATGTTTAAACTGAACGAAATTATATTTTCAATTAAAAAAAAAAAAAAAAAAACGCTAGACATGCTTTTCCTTCACACATTGTTGCACCAAATTAATTTTACAAACATTTGTGTGTAATGAATATAATATATATTGGCCGGTATACAGTGTGTCTGTGTATTATAAAAGTTGACACGCACTTTAATTTGTTACCTGCTGGAGATAAGTAGATAACGTAAATTATAAAAAAGTTTAAAATTAAGTAAAAAAAAATAATATTGAAATAATATTGTCAATGAAATAATTATCGTGTTAATTTTCAAACATTTATACAATAACTCTTTATGCGACTCATCTATTCAAAATTTGTCAGTCAGAAAAATTTTCCTTTTTTCTGCAATAAAATCATTAAAAATCTGCATATATTTAAAATTAAATTTAAAAAATGAAGGAAGAAAGCTGACTTATAAAACCTTTTCGAACCATTTAAATATTACTTTATCAGTGAAAATGGTCCTGTGCAGATATTGGCGATAGCATTTTTAGAACAAAATTAAATATTAAAGAAAAAGAAAAAAAAAAATGCATCGCAAGTGTATCTACATAAAAAGCTGCACGGGCAGAAATCATGTAAAGAGACAGTGTAGTTTTAAAAGAAGTTCACTTTTTTACCAGCTTTCTTTTATCTTACATTTCTGTATCTATGCGACAGTCAAATCTTGTGATTCATTTTTCACCCACTTCCTGTTGACGTAGATCTTTGAAATTTGGAATATATATATATGTATACCTGAGGAAAATACATGAATTGGACATTAATTTTTTTTTAATTAGATCAGTAAGGAGGGGGGGGGGGGGCGACGGTCAACGTCGGCACAAAAATGGCATTTACCCCCATAGAAATAACATTATGATTGTTTAATTGAAAAAAATAGCTCCATTGTTTCAAAATTCATCCATTTTCACCACATTGCTGCCCGCATCAGTATGACATCATTGACCGACGCACACATTTGTGCTTTATAACATGAGTTGACTTTTTGTGAATTTTAATGAAAGTATGTTTTTTTTTCTTCTATATTTAATTTATTTTTATTAACGTTAAAAGTAATTTTATTAGGAAAGTGTTTCTTAAATAAGTCATCTGGCACAAGCATAAGCATTATTTGCCATAGAAACTCTACTTCAAAATTATATCTTTAAAAAATTTCCGCTCAATTCTTTATAGTCCATAGTAGAAATAGCATTTTACCTTACAAAAATTCGGGTCGTTCTGATTTTTGGGTATGTTGTAAAGATTGACCCTCTAATAAAAAAAACCAAGTTTTCGACCTTCTAGACCTTGTGCGTTTTTCACAATATTGAAAAAACCAATATTTTTCGGCACTTTTTTCGATTTTTCTTAAATAACTCAAATTTAATGCATTTTACAGGAAAAAGCACTGTTACCATTTTGTAGAGCATAAAATTCTCTACAACATGCAGTATTCATGTTTGTAAATTTTCCAAATAGGGGGTAAGATACGGAGCCGGGAAAAGGGTTAAATTTGGAAAAAATGTAAAAATCCACAAATGACGTTAGTTTTTGCTTAATAGCCCACTTTTAGTGCATTTTAGAAACAAAATTGTCATAATCAACTTTTTAGGGCATGAGATAGTCGATAGTTTCATTTATTATAGGTTGACCCTCTAATAAAAAAACCAAGTTTTCGATCTTCTAGACCTTGTGCGTTTTTCACAATATTGAAAAAAACCAATATTTTTCGGCACTTTTTTTGATTTTTCTTAAATAACTCAATTTTAGTGCATTTTACAGTAAAAGCACTTTCACCATTTTGTAGAGCATAAAATTCTCTACAACATGCAGCATTCAGATTTGTAAATTGTCCAAATAGAGAGTAAGATACGGAGCCGGAAAAATAGGGTAAAATTTGCAAAAATCCACTAAAGACGTTAGTTTTTACTTAATAACCTACTTTTTGTGCGTTTCAGAGACAAAATCACTTTCCCCATTTTGTAGAGCATAAAATTCTCTACAACATGCAGTATTCACGTTTGTAAATTGTCCAAATAGGGGGTAAGATACGGAGCCGGGAAAATAGGGTTAAATTTGGAAAAAATGTAAAAATCCACAAATGACGTTAGTTTTTGCTTAATAAATGCACTAAAATTGAATTATTTAAGAAAAATCGAAAAAAGTGCCGAAAAATATTGGTTTTTTTAATATTGTGAAAAACGCACAAGATCGAGAAGATCGAAAACTTGGTTTTTTTATTAGAGTGTCAACCTATAATAAATGAAACTATCGACTATCTCATGCTCTAAAAAGTTGATTATGACAATTTTGTTTCTAAAATGCACTAAAAGTGGGCTATTAAGCAAAAACTAACGTCATTTGTGGATTTTTATATTTTTTCCAAATTTAACCCTTTTCCCGGCTCCGTATCTTACCCTCTATTTGGACAATTTGCAAACATGAATACTGCATGTTGTAGAAAATTTTATGCTCTAAAAAATGGTGAAAGTGCTTTTGTCTCTAAAATGCACTAAAAGTAGGTTATTAAGCAAAAACTAACGTCTTGGATTTTTGCATTTTTTGCAAATTTTACCCTATTTTCCCGGCTCTGTATCTTACCCCTTATTTGGACAATTTACAAACCTGAATACTGCATGTTGTAGAGAATTTTATACTCTACAAAATGGTAACGATGCTTTTTTCTGTAAAATGCACTAAAATTGAGTTATTTAAGAAAAATAGAAAAAAGTGCCGAAAAATATTGGTTTTTTCAATATTGTGAAAAACGCACAAGGTCTAGAAGGTCGAAAACTTGGTTTTTTTATTAGAGGGTCAACCTTTACAGCATACTCAAAAATCGGAACTACCCGAAATTTTGTAAGGCAAGGCCCTTTTTTGCGCTATTTCTACTGGACTATTAAACACTTATAGAATGGCATGGATTCAAATCAATTTATAACTAGAGTAGACTTTTATATCGCTATTAATAGTGTGGTAACATTCACTGAGACGATTCCCACATTAAAATTTCAATTCATCGTAGAGAATATTTACGAGTTAAATAACTTCTATGTCAAATTTGAAGTTTCTAGTACTGATAGTTTCAGAAGAATAACAACTTTAAAAAGTTTTCGGCTTATTTCAGCACTTAAAATTTCGAATATTTTAAAAGCCATTCTTCGTGAGCATCTGCATGTTAATAGCTACCAGATAAATCGTGATGAAACGAGTTTAGAAGATTTACTTAACAATCAGGGCTCCCAAATGGTCCGCTTTTTGAATACCAGTATTTCCTTAGAAAAATTTTATTTTTAGATTTTTCTTGTAAATTTTGCAGAAACAACCTTCGGAAGTAAATTTTGGCAGAAAAGTTTTAGAAACCTACTAAGAAATTTTCTGTTAAAAAATATTGGTATTCAGTTTGTGAACCATTTGAGAGCCCTGGACAATTCATCCTTTTAAAATGTAAATTAAAAAAATAATAATAAATAAGATTTTACGAGCATGTAAGTCCTGAAAGTATATGTGTGCCAAGTTTTAAGTCAGTTACTCTTGCTCAAATAGTTCCACACAAATCATGATGAAAGCAATAATTTTGAACGTCTTTCTCCATTTCATCCCGTAAAAATTCAATACTTACAGATTAGAAGTAACCTAGTAACTGATTTAAAGAGTTACTAATTCTACAAAAATTTTGATAAAACGCGATTTTCAGAAATTTTCTTTATAAGGATACTGGTCTATTTCACCCCTTTCAAATTCGTATTGGGATGTTCGGAAAATTCCTTTCATTTGGGAAAACTAATTCGTACCGAAAAATTCTGCCCGTCAATTGACATTAGGTATTGAAATTAATGTCTAATAATTAAATGATAGAATTTTCCTGTACGAATTGGTTTTCCCAAACGGAAGAAACTTTTCGAACAACCCAATATTTTTACACGTTGTTCAAAATTTTGTATAGAGTTTGGGCAGTGGCATATATAATCCAGAATGTTAAATAATCTTTTCATCATATATAACATACCTGCGAAATTTAATCTCAGCCGAAAACACCGTTTAAATGCTACCCTACTCAGACACATACACATATTGACTCATTGCAAAATCACCAAACACAGACTTTGGGAATCTTAAAGAAAATACCAACTCGCACACATGCATACGCACATACATAGAGAATTGTTACAGAAATAGGAAAAGCGGACTCAGGGAACCTATAAAAGTAAAGATATAAATTTCATAGTCTTTTTTCTTGTCATGATTACAATATTTTCCTTACATTATACGTGTCCGTAATGTAAAAATGCAATAATTTTCAATGCTCTTAGTATACAATAGTTATTCTATGACTATCTCAAAAATAAACAATGTCTAACAAAAGTCTCTTTACGTGGATTAGTGTTATTAAATTACGAATTCTATTTCAAATACGTATTTTCACACATATTTTAAACAATATTTTAATTTATGGGAAGCTATGAACGACCAACAGATAAAAAACTTTAATTAATTTTATTTAAACAAATTTTAATTTAAAATTTAAAATTTAATTTTTTAATTACTTTTCTCTGCAATTCAAAATGAAAAGCAAGATTCATAATCAAGTTTGCCCTATGGGTGATACAGATACAGACCCTAATGATCGAGACTATGAGCGTCCCCCCACTTTTTCCCCCAGGACTACACCACTGGTATTATTTTAGTTCCTTTTTTGGCTAGTTGGTCAGCCGCGTCATTCCCGTAAATTCCACAATGGGCCGGAATCCATTGTAGTTCCACTTCCAACTCTCTTTTAGTTATTTAAAAATTTTCCTGTAGTCCTCAATTCTTTTTGAGTCGGGGATCTTAAAGGAAGTTATTGCTTGAATAGCAGAAATTGAATCCGATAAGATAACTGCTTTTTTGAAATCTTTTCCCCGTATAATTAGTTGTTGTGTGGCAATACAGATAGCCTGCATCTCTCCATCGAACGGTGTTGTGTTTGTTCCCAAGGATGCATAAAATGCGAAGAGTTCCGAGTAGATTCCAGCACCCACATTCTCTTCCAAAGAGAGCCTTTATTGAAAATTGAAAACTGAAAAAAAAAAAAAAAAAAATAGCAGTTCGATTACATAGTTTCTGAATAAGATTCATTGACAAAAATTAATTTAAAAATGCGTCTGAAAGTTGACAGTTTGGATTTGAGAATAGCTTTAAAGACGACGTCGCAGAAACACGTGCATAATAATAATTGCCTAAACGTCAGTTGAGGCTCACTGGTTGTGACCCGAAAAGTTTTACGTTTCTGTTTGTTTGTTTGTTTGTTTGTTCTACGATAACTGCCTCCCGGATTTAGCTGTATAGTTTTTGGTTAAATTTGGTTCATTCGTTCAAAAATATAGAACATTTCTTTTCAGGTCATAACGTTTTCCTATGGAAATTCAGACGATTTTCAAATTTTTCATTCGTTGAAAAAAAAATTGTCGCATTTCATTAATGGATTTAAACGGTAAGTTATGTATGCAAAAATTTAACAAGTGGGGTCTTAAATTATTCAAATTATTTTGAAATTTTGTTAATACATTTGCAAGATTTTTTTAATTAGGTGTATAACTTTTGGTGCAATTTTATACATCTGTTCTTGTAACATAAAACATTTTATTTTCTCATTTTCTGCAAATTTGAAAACGCATTCATTTTCTTCTTTTATTTACTTGTTGTCTAGCAACTATATTTCAAAGGGTATCAAAATAATAAAATTCAAGTAAATTGCACTGTTTTGCCACAATATATATATATATATATATATATATATATATATTTATCAAAATAGCTTACTTTTGGGGAAGTTTTTAGTATTCTATTGAAATAGATGAGGATTTATTTCGATAAAAGTTCTCTTTTAACAACTTTAGAATGATCACCAAATAACAAAACATAATTTCCAAAAGAAAACTAAGGAAACGAAGGACGTGTAATTTGGATTTAAGTCTTCGTAGTATAGGACTTTACATTTGTATAAGTAATATATTTCTTACATGAGATATTATTTAATTTCTGAACAGATGTGGATGTTTCGTGGGTGAAAAGTTAGCATTATTTTAAAAATAGGATAAAATCTCTTGTACAACGAGGTGATTAATCTAAAGAAATTAGAGTTGTAAAACGCATCTATACATATCTTCGAATCCTGAATAGCACAATTACTGAAAATTGAGAACATAAAAGGATATCACAAAAAATCCTTTATAGCATCAAATCACGTTTACTACTCAGTGAATTTGCAGTGGACAGGATTATGAATGTTTACCCAACTGGTTTGAAAGTTTCTATAGAAACTTAAACTAAAATCGCTCCAAAATAGGCATATTTATAAATATGCCTTTTGATTTTAGTATGCTATTGCTATCGAGTAGATAAGGATGTTACTGAATGAAATAAGATCTTACATCCAAATATTATTAGAATGACCGTCAAAACTGTTTTACTGAAACAAAAATTGTAAAAACGCCAGATTTCTAAAATAGATGATATAAGTGAAATATAGTAGATTCAGTTTATATTCCCATAAGTTTCTTTCGTACATGAGATTTTATTCAACTTACCCATCAGATGCAAGTGTTTCAAGGTTGGCAGGTAAATATAAAAATTGCTGTTTGGATATAGGGTACAATTATTTTCCAAACTGTTGCTTATCCTAATAAAACCACTGTGTAAAATAAAATCCAAGATATAGCACGTATATAATCACTCGCATTAAAAATAGGAAATCATGAATATAAATTTAACAAGATTATGGGGGGGAGGGGGGGTTCAGGCTGATGAAATGTACCTTTTTATCTAAGAAATCACAAGAATAAACAGTTCATGAAAATTTCAGAATATCATTACATAACATCGTCTTTAATTTAATGCTTTTAATTTCCGAAACCATCGAAGTATTATATATACTTATAAATAAATATGCATGTAATTAAAAGATTAAAATACTGATTATAGGATGTTAAATATTATGAAAAGTGAGATTAAAAAACAATGACTTGCAGAGCTGATGTTGAGGCTAGTGATCTGTAGATTTACTAGTTAATAGGTTTAAAATTTAAAAAAAAAAAAAGAAGAAAAAGAAAGAAAGAAAGAAAAGAAGAAGAAGAAGAAGAAGAATTTCCGGAACGTCAATTGAGGAGGCTGACTGTTGAGGTAATTAAATTTTGTTCATTCGTTCTGAAAATATAGAACTTTTTTTTCCTGTTATGATGCTTTCCTATAGAAATTCAGACGATTTTCCAATTTTCCTTTTGTTAAAAAGAAAATGGCGCGTTTGGTTAATGGATATAAATGATAAATTAGTAAATCTGCAGATCAGGAGCCTCAACGTCAGCTTTGTAAGTTATTGTTTATTAATCACACTTTCCATAATATTTAATACTGTACAATCCGCAATTTAATTGTTGGTTGTATTGGGTTTTATGGCACAAGGTCCCATTGGGGACAAGCTGCGCCAAACACAATTTAATTGTTTTAATTTCTATGTAATATTTATAAGCATTATAAAAGAGTTCTCAAAGCTTATGGAAATTTTAAGTGTCATCACATTAAATATGCGATATTCTCATAACTGCTTATTCTTGTAATTTTGGAAAAATGAAAAGTGCATTTCTTCAGGGGGGTGGAGCCCCCCTGAAGAATGGAATGCCTTTATATCACTTTATACGCCCTCATGCCTTTATATCACTTTAATTTTATGTTCTCAATTTCCAGTAGTTGTGTTATTTCATTATTGGATTATATGGATGAATGCGTTTTACTACTCTAATTTCTTTAGATTAACCATATCCTTGTACGAGAGATTTTATCCTATTTTTAAAAGAACTGACTTTTCAACCACGAAACATCCACATCTGCTGCAGAAATTGAATAAATTATCATGAAATTTTTTTTTCAATAGAATGCTAAAATACTCTCGAAAATAAGCTAATTTGCTATATATATATATATATATATATGTGTGTGTGTGTGTGTGTGTGTGTGTATATATTGCGGCAAAATAATGCAATTTACTAGAATTTTATTATTTTGATGCGCTTTGAGATACAGTTGCTAAGCAACTAATAAATGAATGAGTGAAGTAAAAAGAAACGCATTTTAAAATTTGTGAAAAATATGAAAGTAAAATGTTTTATATTTCTCGAACAGATGCAAAAAATTTCCCAATAATTTAAACAACTAATTTCTAAATTCTAATAAATGTACCGGCAAATTTTCAAAACTATTGAACATATTTAAGACCTCCATATCGAAAATTTAGCATCCATAAGTTTACGTTTAAATCCATTATTCAAATGTGTCACTTTTATTCCAGTTAACAATGATATTTGAAAATCGTCTGCATTCCCATAGGAAAGCATTATGACATCAAAAGAAATGTACCATATTTTTCGGACGATTCAACCAAATTTAACCAAAAAGTATACAGCTAAATTCGGTTACTTCATCAACATACCTACCAAAATTCCACCTAATGGGACACTTTTTGCGGCACTTATCGCGGAACAGCCAAATTAACAGCCAAATATAACGGACGGAAACAAAAAACTTTTCGGGTCTCAACAGTGAGCCTCGAGACTTACGTTTCTGCAATTATTGCAGATAAAATTTCCAAAAAATGGTCTTAAATTATTCCTATTAGTTTGAAATTTTGTTAATACATGAGTCAGATTTTTTAAATTAGATGTATAACATTTGATGGAATTTAAGTAATTAATTTAAGGCAGGTAAGTAAATATTGTTATTTGGATAATAAGACAACATAAAATCCTTTTCTAATGCGTATCGTAATAAAAGCACAGTGTAAAACGAAATCCAAGATATACTGGAATCATTCAGACAATCAGTAGGAAATTACGAATGTAAATTTAATGAGATTACGGGTTCGGGAGGGCAGAGCCCCCCTGAAGAAATGTACTTTTTAATCTAAAAATTACTAGAATAAGCAGTTCATCAGAATTTCAGAATATCATTGCATGACACTGACACCGTGTTTAATTTAACGCTTCTAATTTCCGAAACCTTTGAAGTATTTTATATGCTTATAAATATTTATGTAATTTAAAAACTTTAAATTGTGATTTGTAGGAAATTTAATGCTGTTCAAAGGGTCTTAAACACAGTGGCTTTCAGGGCTGACTTTGAGGCTCTTGATCTGCAGATTCACTAGTTATTATAGTTTTAATTTTTAATTATATATATTTTTTTTCAATTATTTATTGAATTTATCATACAAACTTCTTTGAATAATCTCATGTTAGAATAATAAAAATGATATAAAATAATTTTTAAAGTCCACAGTTTCTTAAAAAATAATATCAAAATTCCAATATTATTTCAAAAATGATATCTGGTGGTTATATAGTGTGGTGATTTATAAAGATTTTGGATAATCATTGTAAGTGATATATTATATATTTCTTAATGGTTTTTTATTTACATTTTACATATTTCCAATTTTAAATTTTTCCAATTTTTGTCTGGTAATAATTCAGTATACTTGGCTGATTCTACTGTACTTAGCATCATGCCAGTAGAATTATGAAATACTGAATTATTTTTAAAACACATGTGGGTGCAGCCAAGCTGAAGAGTACATCCACATA